>CM040763.1:8029640-8347140 GCA_022829145.1 Albula goreensis
TTTTTCCTTCTCTAGTTGATACATTTGAAGGTCCTTATGGAATTCCAGTCAAAAGCAAGTAACATGTTCTCCCTCCCATTCCCTTGCTTCTAAGCCCTTTCCCTTCTCTTTCTTTCTGGAAGGCTTTTGCTGCTGCTCTGTTGCAGTTTCCCTTTTAAAGATTGTGGCTGCAAAAAAAAAAAAAGATTTGCAGCTACAATTTCATCAGCTTCAGAAGTGGTAGTTGTAATTGTTGTAGTCAGGGTAGAGATGTGAGTAGAAGTGTTAGAAGCAGTGTGTGAAGTGGTATTTGCGGTCCTCTTGGATGCTGACTCAAGACTTGGCCTAGCCTGCTCTTAGTGCCCCATCTGCTTCGACAGTGAGGAAAATAATGATGATTTATTCATTTGTCAATGTTTCGCCATTTTCCATCAGGCACCCACCAGGACAACTACAAGGCCCTGTGGTTTGAACGGACTGTGGACCAGGTCACCGGCGAAAGCACGCACATCTACAAGGGTGGTTACTGGGAAGCGAAAGACCAGGGCAACTGGGATGCTTGTCCTGACATATTTTGACATAATCCCCCCCCACCTTGCAGAGTGAACTGCCACTGACAGTTACTCCCCCTTGCCTAAGTTAACTGCCCACACCGTTTTCTCACTCCACTCTGGAACCTGGAGGACAAAGGCAGCTGACCAAAGTGGGTTCAATGGCAGAACACTTTCAATGTTTTAGAGACCCACCCCACAGATGTTTGATTCATATTCACACCCGTGTTCCCTGTTTTGTTCCTAGGGTTTGAAAAGGAACCCTCTCACCACTCTTCATGCCCAAACCCATTTAATCTCTTGACTGAACACACTCTTTCTCTCCTGTTAGGATGATATGGGCTCAGGAAGGGGGCGAGGCTGGGCGGTATGTAGGGTGTAATGTGTGACTGGACTGCACAAAATCCTTTACGAGTGAGATTGTGAGCAAGTGTGTCTGAATTGTCTGCCACTGCAGTAAACTGTAACCAAAGGCACCGCACTAGCTGGGTTGTGGACAGTGTAGCTTTGTGAGCAGTGTTAAGTGTTTGAGTCGGCAGCATTAACTCCTGCTGGCCCAGCGTGAAGAGCACACAGTGGTGAGCGTTCACCAGCGATCCACCCTGCTGGTGCGTCATTTCTCAACTGGAGCCGTGGCTGGCAGAAGGGCAGTGTATAGAGATGGCCCTGGTGTGATTTGGTTTCTCTGTACAATAGGCTGAAGGACTGAGACACCACTGCAGCTTTGCCAGTTGTGCAGCTCTGTGTACAGTGGGCTGTTTGCAGTCTGTCGATGATGATATTAAGGAAAATACTAAGAAAGTCAGGCCTGTAGGTAACAGAGTTGATGTCTGTTCAACAGTCACTGATCAATTCCCAGGTCGATGCAACCTAATACTACTTTAGTATCTCTTTGGCAAGAGAAGCTTCTTTTCAAAGATCATCACTTTTGCACTGTGTGTTAAGATTGCAGAGTGCACACATGATTTTATGAAGGGTCAAATGTCAGTCACAGAGATTGATTCCTGCCACTTACTGTGCTAGTTGCTGGTTTTGCAAATTAGGCCTTAGGCCTTTTTCTATAGTGACCTCTGGAAGTGTGAGTAATAATTTAACGAACTGAACGTAGGTTATTTATTTATTTATAGTGTTCTTTTTTTTACATGTTTTTATTTGGAAAACTTTTTTGGAGAGTGCTTGGGTGTTTGCTGGCCGTTATAATCCATGTGTTCTGTGCTCATCCCCTTCTACACGTGCCTAATGAAGCTGAATATTTTGTAATTGGATGATGGGTGATATGTCACTGAAGGAAACAGACTAAAGCATTGTGGAGCAGTAGATCTTCATAACACTTTAGACATCCTAGCTTAGTGTGCATTTTGCCTAGCCAGGAGTGTTATTACAGGTGTAGTCACTACAGAGACTTTGTTCAGTGTGAACTAGTGTAGATTAATAAAGTAATGTGACATATAAATGGGTGGGATTTAATTGCTTTAATAGCTTTTGCTGTTTGCAGAAAAGTATGATTGTTTCAAGTCAATCAGCAACTAATAACACTGTGTAGCTCCACCCATTTTTGGCGTCAGTCTCCCATCACAAGTGTGGATACCCAGGGTGTAATGGTCAGGCATGGACTCTCTGGCTTTGTCAGAAGGAACAGTGTAGAAGGGGTATAGATTCTGTTTTCTGACTCTGCAGATATGCGCAGGGACAGGGGACAAAAAAATAAATAAAAGGTGAAAAGGTGTGTGATTTTGTTGTCTGTTCCAAATCCCTTTCATTTTCAAGTGTACTTAAAAATCAAGAATAAAGAAACCAAGACTGCAAATCTCACAAGAGTATTGAAAATAGTCTAGTGTGTATATCAAATAATATATGATAATAATGAAGTTAAAATATGACATCTAGATCATCATTAATTTGAGAATTGGATGTGTGTAATGTTGTGGTCATATAACTCCCCCTTGTTATAACATGTTGAATGTTATTTTTTAAAGGGAGGCAGTGATTTCAATTTTACATTTGTTCTGTTAATGCTGAAATGTTCTCTGACATAGCAGTTATGATTTTGCCATTTTACAGTTGATACAGGTTCAGTTAGTTTTTTTCATAGTGTTATTCTTGGAATGAATGAAATCATTTCATGTTTACCATCTGATTTCTATCGAATTCATTCTGTGAAGTTACCACACCCTGTATAAATCCTGTGACAGTGGACAATGTGTAACAAGGACAAAGATGATGATAATAAAAAATAAAAAGCCAATCTGTTGTGTTGTGACGTTTCAATTACATTTATACAATAATGAACATGATAATGTAAAAAACCCCACAAATTATTGGACACAATAACAGCATTTTTCAGTCATGAGGTCAGTTCTGTGAAATGAATGATTGACATGGTCCTTGCACAGTGTGTTAACAGCAGAACATACATTATAATCATTTATCCAATGCTGATGTGTTTATCCAAAGCAACTTACAGCTGATTAAGCTAACCAAGGGCCAGTCCCCCCCTAGGAGCAATGTGGGGTTAAAGGTCTTGTTCAGGGGCCCAACAGCAATGGTGTTCTTGCTGTAGCTAGTAAAATGCAAATGGGGCTTCAGGCCATTTCACTAATCTTTGACATAAAACTGAACTACAGCAATTCCAAGCACCTGGGCTAGTGAACCTACTTTCATTCAGGCTATATGGAAAGTGAGTGAAACTACTTATACATATTGTTTTGATTGGGACTAATACCCGTTTCTTGGTTCAGTTCTGTTTCAGTTTGCACAGAAGACTCTGGATTTATAAGAGAACTTATTCTGTTTTACATTTATTTGCTTCTGAATTAATTGTTGTTGAATCTTTGAACACATCTTTGAAAATTCTATTGACTCTTCAAATTCTTCCAAATGTATTTTAGGAAATATCTAACAATTGTTTACAAGCCATTACTGTATGTATTAAGAGCGAACAATATATGCAATATTATGCTAGCAGTAAGAAACATTAGAAACGAATGACTAAAGACAGCATGACATTCTCTCAGAACAGGAATGTGGTTCAAAATATTCTCCTTCCCTGGGCATAGAGGCAGTAGTGATCAGTTAACTTTATACATACATGCAAAAGGGAAATGTTAAAGAATCATAAAAAGGCATGTTATCATGCATATAACATAACAAATATATAATTATTTAATAATAATAATTGTGTTCATGTCCTGCTGAATGCACAGGGTGTATGTCTACTCAGAGGATCATAGAGACAGAGCACTAAACCAGTCCGTAGAGATAATGTTTTCTTCATACCTATGTTCAGTGTCATATGCATTAATATGGACCATGCATTCACAAAACGACCATCTCATGTTACTGGCAAACCGATCTATCACAGCCACATGTAAAAATAATGTTGGTAGTTTTGGTATAAAAATGTACTGAGGATACTGACCCCAGACCTTCACTCCCCACCCAGTGGCAGATTCTCTGAAAAGAAAGAGCAATGTGCAATGAAGTAAAGCTGAAAGTGATAAAACATGAACAGGTAACATGCCACTCACTGCAAACTGCATCAATATTTTTATATTTCATGGTAAACATTGTAATGAAAACCTCCACTTACATTTGCTACTTTGATAAATTGTTCCATTAGAATATTCAGCATCTATCCTTTTTAGTTTTACATGTCCCTGTGTATTAGTAAAAAATAAATTGTATATTCCTGAACTGTGCACAGCCAGAAGTACTTCCCTCCATGATGTAACTTGTTGTGGCTTTGGCTCCACTCTAGTCATGCCAATGGAGCAGATTTGTATTGAACCCACTTTGAAAGGCTGACTGGAAACTACTGTCCTATACATTGTGAGTGAGTGTGTGTAGTGAGGGGGAGGGGGCGTGAGGGGGAGTGGCTGGGTAGATGGAGGCCAGCTGACCAGCTGACTGAACGGGGGTACGGAGTGAAAGAGAGGGTGGGGTTTACACTGTGTAGTATAGAGGCGGTCTCCCTGTATGACTCTGCACTCCCTCTGCAATGAGAATGCGAGAGAAAAGAGCGCAAGGGAATTCATGTTAGAGCATACGGACGCTAGCAGACTATAAATTGATAGCCTGAGAGTGAGAGACGATGCTCAGCTGCTGACTCAGTGAATCCATATGAGAGAAAGTGAAGAAGAGAGAGAGAGAGAGAGGAAGAGGGAAGTGCCCGAAATAGGAAATTAAAAAGAGGGTAAACATTGGTGAATAGAGAAAACATTTGGCTGGGGTATGACATCAATTTAACTTATTTTGCCTAAAAACAGGGGCTTTTAATTTGATTTTGTTAGTTTAAACATTGACACAGAACATCTAGTTGATCACATCTTGGAAGCTACATGTCTGCTTTTGTTCTTGGGTCAAAGGAGTTACAGAAAGGGTTAAAGGTTACCTGTGAGTGACGACTGCTGCAAATCGGGGGGATAAAATCGGCTACAACACCTTTACAATAAGGTAAGACTCCACCAGCAGTATCCCTTCCACAATTCTAATACATCTGCCTATATGTGTAGTGTTTATGCAGTAAATAATTTGCCTGTATTTCATTAGATGGTGCCCATTAATGTCCATATATTTCAGGTATATCTGCATTGTCATAAAACAGCCTTCCCCAAGCCTTTGGGCTGCATGATTACATAAAAGGGTGAATAACCTGTCATCACAACAAAAAAAAAAAAAAGATCTTGCTGAGATGAAACATTCTCAGCCTTGTAAAATCACCCTTGAATCTTCAAAGCATCAACGTTTGAGGAAGTGAGATAAAAACAGTTTTATTATTAGATTACATTTGGCATGCTTTAGGCGCTTGGAGTTCTGAATATATTTTTTCAGTCATGAAACATTAATAGTACATAGATGTTGATGCCAACTTTCCACTCATGTCAAACTCAAAAATAAGATTCTTTTTACAATGCCAACAACATGTATTCATATGTATTTGTTATTTATGAATGACATTGGAGTACATGGTTGTGTTGCAATACAGGTTTTTCACTGTGGTCAGTCCTGTGGTTTTATTGTGAATGCATTTTGTATGGATTCAGCAAATTTGTGAGTTTCTGAAGTAACATTTTAGTGTGTGTATGTAAATCTATATAGGCATGTGTGCTATAGAGCACTCAATCTTCCCTGCCCTTTTCCTTTTCATATGATTTTACACATTATTTGTTGTTACTTTTGACACCCCTGAGATTCCACACAAGGGGTACTATGCCAAGATCTTTTTCATAAGTGCAGACTGAGTACATTTTCAAACAAGTCTTTTTTCCACAACTTTTTGAAACTATGAAAGACTATGGAAATTAGTTACCCTTGATTACCCATACAAAGCTAAACATAAAATGTAGTCTAAATGTAGTCTGGAGAAAAGTGCTTTAAACTTGAATTTATAGGTTCATATTCAAATTCTAAAAAGAGGGACATTGCATTGAACAATCAAGAATAAAGTAAGGGTAGATTTAATATTTTGTAGAAGAAACCACATTGGGAAATTCCATTTTGTCCTTTTCAGTGTCATGCAGTAAGAGTGAGAGGACTGGGAAAAGTTTGACTCATATTCAGAGATATGTTTCAAGGTGGTATACTGGAATCACAAGAAGCTCTTATCGAGACCAACATACTATAAATACATTCTAAGATGAATGAGACAACATGTTATAATTACCTTTCTTTGAAAACTAATACAAGTGCAACATTGTCTCTGGTGGGACTCTGACACACAACCTTTGAAACACTTCTCTGGTGCTTCAATAGAAGTCTAACATATCATTAATTGCAACACAAAGCTACGTGGTTACTTATTACCACTGGAGAAAAACAATGTCACAATGTGTAGCTAGCCACTTTGAAGTACAGGTCAGTTGGCCATTGATGACATTTACTCTTCATGCAAACTTACAAAGTCATAAAACATTTTTTAGGACTTCTAGTCAAATAATCACAGTCCAAAATCTCCCCTACTGCTGCATTTTCAGCCATATTCTCCCGCTATCATTTCAGTTTTAAATGAAAATAAAAACATATTAAATTTAATTTTGTAGCTCGTGTACTAGCTCTACAGCTTATTAGCATGCTAGTTAGCTAATGTTGGCAAGTCCCAATCAGGAACAGAACGTTCTTACCAGCTTGCGATCATTTGTCTAAATAGCATGCTACTATCGTTGAATAATAAAAGTGTGGACACTGTCACAAGTTTGGAGCAAAGTAGTAGGCCTGGATACAGCAAACATTAAGGCTTCTGTTCGGACATTTTTCACAGCATGCAGCTACGGTTTAGTCATTTTACAAATTCTTCTATCCAGACAAGCCTATGATGCGGACATTCCACTTAATCAGAAAATACGGCATTGGTACGACTCGAACCTACAGCCTTAGAATTGCATCTCAAGAGCTTGACAAGACGTTCAATGCGCTATTCACGTCACAATGGAAAAAACGTGTTCCAAAATCCCCATTTGTTAATTGCAAGAAAAAAATCAGCAGCTGCAATCAATATAAACACACTAACTCGCCATTGAAACAGACAAGGTCCAAAAAGATGTTCATGTTCGACTAACATTAATTTTTTACGGCCAGCTAACAGTTATCTATTTATAGCTGTGACTGTGAGAAGACATAACTGGTAGCTTTTGTAGTTTAAACATAACATAGTTTAAATTGAGATTTACGTCATCTAAATATTTTAAATACAAAATAATGGTAACAATAATTTAAGGCTGTTTATAATATAGCCTGCTGTGGTTACATAAGAATTCAGAAACAAATACTTGGCCAAGCTACTTACGTGTGAAGGAAGGAAATAAGGATAGGATTTAGTTACTAAATGTAGCTGATTTTTAATAATAACAGTTTTTTCTTCAAAGAAGGGCGATGATGTTACTTATCACATAAACACGGTTATTTAGACTGATATGAATTAGATTTCAGGAAATGCCTTCAGTCAGTGCGATTTGTAACTCGTGCATGACGTTTGAATCTTGAGGTCTCCGCCAAATCCCCTAAAAATCGGACAGATCGTTAGTCTGTGTCTCTATGTCTGAATACAAAACGAGCAGGGTATACTAAGGTACACCTGTTAAAAAATCTAGTTCTGAGTTTTTATCTGGATTAATGTTTCCAACACAGGCAAATATTTTAATTTTTAAAAAGTGGTAGGAAAATACCCTTAAATTCAATCAAACTAGAATAGTTACAATGCATGCAGACCATCATTGCAACTTTGACAAACCACTCTGTTGCTTGCTATCGGGTTGCTTAAATTGATAATTTTCTCAATCTGAATTGATGCATTGGAAATCCTTTTTAGCCATAACTCAAAATCAATTCTTGTGTATGTCATCCTTTAATGGATGTCAATGAGTGTGATGCAGACATTCTAAATGATAAAACTGTTTTGTGGTGTAGTCCAACGCAGACATCCAAATGGGATGGCCTGACCCAGACTCAAGAAGACAACCTTAGTCTTGCATTGCCAGTGATAAGTCTGGCTTAGTTTCTAAGGCAACAAACAGCATCTTGCTTATGTGGTACGGATGTTAGAGGCAAACTTGCAATTTTGGCCCTTCAGGCAGGTTTTAGCCAAACGATTTTTTTGATATTCGCTGGATGCACATATGTTGTAGTATATGTTTTGCAGAGGTCAGTGAACAGGATTGTACCTCTCCAAGCTCTACTTAGGGACTTATTATGAATGTGAGATTGGTAATACACATTTTATTAGGTACTATTCATTTAAATCAATAATGCACATTTTTTGTGGAAGAAATACATGGCCAGCCAGCCACTTTTGACCGTTCCTGAAATTCAGTTATGGCTTTTGGTTTTGGTGTGCCACCCCAAGATTTTCAGTCGCCCCATCTGGCAACCCCTGTGAAAAATTTCTGTGCCACTGATCAAATACTCTCCACCCTCTTTTCCATCCCCAGATGGAAGTGGTCAGTTTACCTCCATTGGTCCGTGTGGCTGTGTGTGGCGGTACCCATGGTAACGAGCTGTCAGGCGTGTACTTGGTAAGAGAGCGGCTGAAGAAGAAGAAGAAGGAAGAGGCTGACACTGTTTCTGTGATGACAGTGATGTCAAACCCACGTGCAGTTCAGCAGTGCAGGAGATACACCGAGACAGACCTAAATCGCTGCTTCACTGCTGCCACCCTCAGGTCAGCCGCATTATTGCAGCAAATTTTTTAATTCTGTCATTGGGTGTGGTGGGCCTTTAAAGCAGCTGTCTCAACTTCACTCAGCCTCTGATAGAGCATCTGGCATAGGCTTCCTGCAGTGTGACGGGTCTGATTTTGGATGGTGTATTTAGTTGCCTGGAATAATTTGTCATTTTGTGCACCAACCAACTGAAATATAGTTTTGATCAGACGTTGTAACAGACTGTTGATTTATCACTAAAGCCCATCCCTCCATGTTTGGCTGAGCTTCACCACATCAGAGTGAGAAACTTGTCAGATTTAAAATGTTACTGTAATGCAAACCCCTCCCCCAGTAAATTTTAGCTTTCAATATGTAAGGCAAGAAATACAGGGGTTTTTACCAACACTCTATCATACAGAAAAATTGAAAGCACAACATTATTTTAAAAAGTATTTAAGTACAAGTGTTAAAAATGTAACTGTTTGAGTACTTATCATTCTCCTTGTCTTACATCCCATCTCTTTCTCTCTCTCTCCCTCCCTCTCTCTCTCTCCCTCCCCTCTCTCTCTCTCTCTCAGTGCCCCGGTCTCAGACAGAACTCCATATGAAATAGTGAGATCTCAGGAGCTGAACACTCTCCTGGGGCCAAAAGGCACTGATGACGCAATGGACTTGATCTGTGATCTTCACAACACTACCGCTAACATGGGCCTGTGCCTCATCTCTTACTCTGATGCCGACTGGATCTGTCTGCACATCTACAAGTACCTCAAGGCAAAAGCAAACGCTCCTGCTATCAACTGAGTTTACATACCTTATTAGCATATATTTTTGTGTTATGGGAGAAGTTGATAGGGAGCACTGAACATGGAATATTAGTCTTGGGTAGGATATTAGCCTACTTCAGTTGCAGGTTAGGAAATTAGATAACTTGATTTCAAAAATCTTAAATTGTTCATTTATTTAATAATTAAAAGCATAGTAAAACCATAAAGAGTTTCTCACAATTTAACTGGAACCCAAATTAAGTGCAGAAATCTGTGTGAGAGCTCCTATTTTCATTTCTCAATTTTTATTTGTCCCGAGGATGTCAGAATATGATATTTACCTTCTCCTGTGAAGTCAAAGGATATTTGATACCAGACTTCCTCTAAGAGGCCAGTATTGATGGAATCTCAAAATGAGAACAACACCTCAGAATATGTACAGAAGGCTGTCCTTGCCAAGTCATTCTGTACATATTTTTATGGAGCCACCATTTTGTAAAAACAAGAGAGTCTGAACAGTTTTCAGCAGAATCAGACAAGGATCCGATCTCTCCCCAGATCTTAGTAGGCATACCAGTTTGGTTCAACTCAGGGATAGTAAGATACATTTTGGAGTTTGTGGGCCAAATAGATGAATGTGGAGGTCAGCATGGAATGACAAAAATTAGAATGAGCTTGGTTCAAGTAAAGATTAAGAACAACATTCATTGAAAAAAATATAATCAACAAATACAAGCTTCTCAACACACACCATTGAAACAACACAGTTCACAGCTTTGTAAGCCTAAACCTTTATGAATCCAGAATATACCTACATGTTGGTCATTAGTGTTGGTCCAGTAGATGTGAATTTGATGTTCTGCTCTCAGAGTGAGATGCCTGCTGTACCAGTGAGGTATATCCACTACGATGTTCCTCTCTCTGAGGCCTACTCCATGGAGTCTGTGGGGAAACATGGCTTTGGTGAGTTTGTCTATAAATGTGCAGCGGTGTGTCCCATTCAAGTCTTCGATACACCATTTTTGGCTATGGCTGGAGGTCTGCATTTTCAAGGCGATGATTTGTCAGACCTTGATAGGGAAATATACAGGTTAATCCAGTTAAAGTACTCAGTCTCATCGCTCTCCGGAGGCCACTCCTGGCTGGTGCAATTACGTTCAGTAATTCAGAATGACTCCCACCATAAGCTCTGAGAGTTTTAAAATGCCAGCTTAAGATATCATATTACAGTGGCTTTTAAATCTAAACATTATCTGTCATTTTCTTATTTAATGTGATGAACTCATAATTACACAGGAAAGGGGTGTGTCTCCATACCTTGAGGGCCACAGTGCATACTCTTTTTTGGGTGTTTCAAATGATTGGCTAGGGTCCATACACCTGGTTTCTAAGATCTACATTGGCTTGCCAATGAGAATGACAAAATCTGCTGTCACTCTGGATCTCAAGGACTTTGTTTAGATGCACCCAGGATATGATTCGATTCCCACTTTGCAATTAAAGTATTAAGTTAGAGTAATGATCTGTGAAAGTAAATGGAAGTGAACGTGCAGCTAAATGAAACATATTCCCACAGCGATGGAGATTGGCCCACAACCCCATGGAGTGGTCAGGGCGGACATATTCAACGTTATGAAGGAGGGTGTCCAACTTGTGCTGGACTGGATTCACAACTTCAACTCAGGTGCCAGAGCTATGACCCAACATCCTTGCTTTTATTACGATTCCTACTGAATGAGTACCCTGTACAGGAAACTATTATACTAACATACTCTACATGCTTTGTCACTATAATACTATTGATGATAAATCTCCCCTTTTGCATACTAACATGCAGACGTAGTGATAGGCATACAGTTACACATGTGTTCACACTCTCTCTTAGGTGTCTGGTTCGATGGGGGTGAAGTGGAGGTGTACACCATGGTGAAGAACATTGATTATCCCAGAGATGCTGAAACTCGTACCATCACCGCGGCAATACACCCACAGCTACAGGTACACTCACATCATTCACTTCTCCTGCCATGCTACAACACACTCTGTTACCAGTGCTTTCAGGACTGGGATTCTGCACCCCTGGTCTTGGAAGGTTGTTAAATACGTCGGTTTTTGTTGTAATGCAGTATATGATTAAAACAGTTGATAACAAACAGTCAACATCACCTCAGCTGGTTTCTTGGATTTGAACTTGGTGTAGAATTTCAGGTGAAAACAAATATGAGCATACACTGCTGCCTTCCAGGACCTGGAGTGAGGACCCCTAGCAAAAGAAATACTTACTAATCACAAAAAACTTGCTTGAGTTAGACACATTAATTGCCTGAATACATGCATTATCATTTGTGCACTTTCAGTGTTTAAAAGAGAGGTGACTCAGAGGTTTCTTCTCCATGTGAATAAAACGTGTCTAATACAATGTAATGCGATAATAAAACAGTTTTTCTCATTTCCTGACAATCTGTCTTTTTGAAGATGAAGTTTTTTTTTTTAATGACGCTGATGATGTGCTGGAAAAAATCCTTTCTCTCTCAGGACCATGATTTCTGCCTCCTGCATCCTGGTGATCCTCTTTTCTTGACTTTCTCCGGAAAAACAGAGACGTATAAAGGAGTGGAGCCGCTCTATCCCTTTTTTGTAAACGAGAGTGCATATTATGAAAAGGGTATTGCTCTTTCTCTGGCCCGAAGGAAAAAGTGGCTATTCCATCCATTCAAGTGAAAAGAAACTGAGGGAAAAAGAGGGGGAAATGAAGCTAGAAGAGGACAAAAAAAGAGTCATGACACTACTACTAAAGATGTCACTGACACTGCAATATTTTAACACATCACCAAAAAGAGCTGAGCACCTAAAACCCAACTGTGAATTAAACTTTTTAAAATATCTCAGGAAGAATATGCGCATATACTATAATATAGGCAATCAGTGTAAATGTCTTGAATGAATAAAAATCCTTGTTTAAACTTGAGTATTTCATCAAACAATTCTTTAACTCTTCGGTTGTCAGTGTGTAACCCAGCTATGTATCTGAAAATATCTTTGATATTTTCATTCCATAGAACTGGCCATCCTTTCACTGTTAAATATATCCTTTTGTGACACCTTTATCCAGAGCTTATTGCACAGCCATTATTTTGACATACTAATACATTCACATTGGTGCATATTTACTAAAGCAAGCCAGACTATATACATGTACAAGAGAAGCCTGGCAACACCCTACTTGGCTTACAAGCTCAATCATGTGACCACTGTGCTACACTGCTACTCCTTGACAAGTCAAAAAAAAAAAAAAAAAAAAAAGTCTCACACATGAAATCATATCTTTAAAATGAACTTTATTCTGACACTTAACACATGCACATGTCACCAAAGCATGTATGATGACATAAAATCTGCCATGAATTCTATTTTCCTCTCACAGTCTTACATTCATTTTATTGTGCACAGTGGTTATTGAGTTGTTCAGTGGTTGTGGCTCAGTGGACGAATGTCAATAAGCAAATATTGCAGAAGCACCTATACAACAGTCCACCACAATACAATCTAAAAGTCAGCGATACAGTGTAAACGGTTAACAGTTTTTGATAAGTGATATTCCCGTAAACATTTTTATAGCTATGCAATACATTATTGCTGTATTTAATTTATACTTCAGACTTCCTACAGTGTCCACATTAGCTTAACAAAAAGGTTACATCTTATGACAGCAATCTCATTCAATAAAATGCATTTGTTTTACAGTAAATGTTTTTTAATCTGTTACAATCACTGAAGCCCTGTGATGTTTAAAAGCCACATCTTGTAGCCATACAGTACAATAGGTGTGAATAAAGTTGAGAGGTTTGAGAGGAATCTACAGGTGATAAGGTTTAATGTCAGTGGTAGATACATTTATATTCTCATATTCCACTGCAGTTTCATTCTAAAACAGCACAGCAACAAAGCTTTCAGCAAAAAGAAAATATAAAATATAAACACCAATTAAATGTGTTCACAAATGTCTTTCATACCCATCCAGTTAATATCACATACTTAACTCAAAATCTAACAAAATGCAATTCAATGAAAGAGCAATTAATAGAGGATCAGAATTCAGAGCCATTGTAATAAAATATAACCACTACATCTTGGAACTGTAACATAATCCTAAAAAAAAACACAAAAAACAAACAAGCATAAATAGTGATAATAAAGTACTAAATAGTAATATTAATCAAACAAAATACCTGCTGAAAAACATGTGCAAACCAGGTCAAAAGAGATTGGTTTTGTGGATTTCTCCTGTCCAATACTCAATTATTCTTCCCTTTCCTTCCTTGTATAGGTTTCTAGGCTTAAGAATACATTCTCACAGAGAATTATTTATGCGTGTACTGTCCCTTTAAAATGCAGAAATGGAGATTCCTCTCACTAAGTTTAGCCTCCCCGAGCCTCAACCCTCACCCCACCTCCCCAAACTATTTCAGTCACATTTGGGTGGGTGAGTTGTGCTAATTTTGAGTAGGAGTCAAAGAGCATGTCTCTTATGCCAGTGACTCTTTGTCCTGTTTCTGAAGTATGCCCATGTATGCTGGTTTTACTCCCAACTTTAATTGCAATTCCTGAAGTGAAAAGAGCTGTTAATTATTTTAAATGAGACAGTTTTAACATCAAATAAACAATGATTTACCCTCTTATTGCCACATTATCCAAGAAACAGACATTCATTTTTACAAAGAATGAATATTCTATATTTATATTAAGGGCTTTTAATCAATAAATATTAGTTTCATATATATTCAATATATATTCAAAGGAGTTATTTGCTGTTGCTATTTGGACACGAACAACCAATCACTGCCAAGTACAAGTGTGCTGTGGCAAATGATTTCTATTGAAAAGGTCACATTTGATATGTATTCATCACAAGACCTGAATCTCCAAGTCCTAAATGATACCAGCGTAGACACCTGGACATTGAAACAAAACCATTTGTGGAAGATTAGCAGTTCAAAGGCAACAGAAATGGTAGTGATAAGCAAACCCATTGCTAGTGTTACCATCTGTTACATGGCAAAATTAAGGAGCTTAAAAGAGATGCGTTCAACAACCTTATTTAGCAGAAATGTTGGTTGGGATGGAAACCAGCACACACAGAGTCTACTTCAGAGCAAGACTTGGGGGCCATTGCCTTAGGCCACCCTGTAGGCCGTCATACGGTAGTAGTTCTGTTTGTGGCTTCGAGCGGCCCACACCAGCAAAGCTGCAGCCATCATGTGCAGTGGAGAGGAAATGAGCGCCAGGTAGAGAGACCAGCCCAATGATCCGTCCACTCCCTCTGGCAGAACTGAGACCCGGTGCAGGAGGTCCATCCCGGCTAGGTAGCAGCACACCGTCGCCAACGTGCACAGACCTTAAGGAAACAGAATACAAAACGCGTACAAAATAATGATTGGCTCAGTGTATTATCTGGGAAAGCAGAGACCAATGCGGTAACAATTATAACCACTAAATTTCATTGTATAAAACTAAATGTGCTGCCTTTGTTAGCCAGGTCTCTCTTGATAAAAGGGTTTTAATCTCAGTGGGACACACCTGATGAAATAAAGGTTACATAAATAACATAAAAATCTCTTAACTGACTCTTGACTTTCAATCTGCAAATCTCTCACCAGCCAGCAGGTGGAGCACGCCGATGCCCAGGGTTGGGGTGAAGCTTCGACACAGACAGGCACAGAGACCGATAATTCCTCCCAAAACCACCAAACCAAGAGACACCAGTGGCAGCAAGAACTGACACCGCCAAAGGTCTACACAGATAAGATGGAGAAAGAGAGATTGACAGTGAATAAAGACTTGTCACTCCAGTAGCGTCTAATTCAGTGATATGGAGGGCTCTCAGAACCAATATTGGCTTCTTTCAGCACCTTTTTTTAAAAAATAGCAATGAGAAAATGAATACCGAACCCTGCAGGAAGTAGACAATAAACCATGACTCACTGGACTTGTACATGTTCTGCTGCTGACAGTGAAATCAGCATTGAATGGGGGCTAGTAACGGTATCCATACTTACATGTGCGTATCAGATCCTCTCCGCTGTTATGGTTGCCTGGCTCTTTGTACTTCGGGACGAACTGCTGTGGCAACGTGAAACTCACGCATTCAGTCACCATTTTTGGATCTGAACGAAGCGCGGGTGAGTGCACCATTTACAGAAAGAGAGAGAGATAGAGAGAACACCACGTCTTTAATAAATCAAGCTATTAGCAAAACTTAAAAGACTGCAAAATAAAGGTTTATTTCACTCGGTGCATACCAGGCTCCTTGTACCAGTGCGTATGGGTTGGCACTAGCACACACCGCCACCAAAGTCCCATGGTCCCGTTGAGGCGAAAAAGCGTGTCGCTGTAGGTCTTCTCGTCAAAATCTCCATCCATAAACTCCTCCTGCAAGGACCGCAGCTCGGAGGCGTTCGCCTCTCCGACGGCAGGGGGGCTGGTATACTGATACCAGTGCTGTGTGCCCACTGCCACAGACAGGTAGACCGTCGCCAGCAAGCTCAAGACCGACCCAATCACAATCGCGGTGGCATAGCGGTTATCCACCATCTTGGGGATGATAAATAGTTTAAAGTGTTTGTGATATGGGCGAATGACTGAAGGTCTGAGCGCGTTGCCCGACGAAGCAGTTTACAATAGTTTGTGGCCAATGTAAGAAATACACTTTTGCAACAAGACGCAAATCAATATTTGCTTTCTAGATAGATTTGTACCATGCACAATTTTCTGCCCCGATGGACAATAGATTAGATCCAAGCACGACCAGCCATAGTCGTCCAAGCATGCCCCAGCTTCTCTGCTTCAGCTCCGTAACTTGACATCCTCAGCACCGAATACACTGTAACTGTACACCACACTACCATCATGTGTTGCTTCAGTGTCGACTGGTCAAACTGAAACCAAGAAAGAGGGATATATTTAGATTAAGCTAATTAGAAATCTCATTGTACCCCATTAATGAAAACACTACAGCAAGGAGAGTTTGAACGAGTAGATATTGGTAAATTGAAGGCTAGCGATCTAACATTCGCTACGCATCTAGCTACCTGCATGAAATGCTCCGTTGCTGCCCCAGCTGTGACAAAGATTTTCCGTTAACTTCTTTCAGCGGAACTGACCAAAAAGGCTATCAATTTCTGAACAGCTAGCGAATAGCTACACCATTCAAAGCTGTCATGTAGCCAGATATGAAAGACAGTAACTTACCCCGCCAAACAACAACCTATTGTACACAACAGTGAGCCAGCTTAATACATTTAAATCCCTGCTCTTTCCTTTTCCGGTATTAGCGTTTGACACAGGCACATGTGTGCAAGTCGGCTTCATGTGGGATGATGTGAGTTGTAGTCCATTCCTTACCTACGACTGTGTCCAAAAATGAAAGGTGACAAAAGGCAACTGGAGACATTAATCAAGTGCGAAACGTTTATTAAAGTAAGGGTATACATTCGACTCTTCAATCTTTAGTGATCATAGTGCAATAATTTGTAATAGTGCAATAAATTAGATACATTGTAAATAAAAGAACCAAGGTTATGGTATTTAGTCTAGTCTTTACTCAAGAATTTTACAAACAAGACACATGGCTCATGTTAACGACGCTCTTGTCATACTCAGCAAGCTATGGAACCACATAAAAAAAAAAAAATTTAATTAAAATTAAAAATAAGTACATAAAAATAATTTCCACAAATTTCGATTGATTTGCTTATTTTTATGTTTTAACTCCTTTTATCAGTTTAAACAAAATTGTACAATTTTAACACCATGCATATATTTATGCCACTTCACGTTTCTACATCGAAAAGCTGGTTGGCGGGCCTCTGTTTCAATATGCTAATTTGTGCAATTCAACAAACCATTTAAAAATTTTACAGTAAAATTCAGCAATACAATTCATAGTTTTTATTTAAGTAATGAACTAACAAATTGCCCCATTTATGCAACCTCATAAGGACACATGTCCTTATGTCACTGAATGACTTTTGTACAATTAAGCTAATCTGACGTTGTCCTTGTTTCTTCCTATTTCTGTAGGACAAACATCAGTGTTTCAAGTTATCCAATTAAGCAAATTTTGTGGCAGCATTGCACCTCTGACTGTTAGATGAAGTGTACATTTTTAACACTGACAACCCCAAGTTACTTTAAAGGATTTACAACATAATTCAGTTAACTTTACTGCGACTCCCAAAATTATTACATACCCTGCCTTGAAAACCAACAAAACCAAAATATCAGTAAAGCACAGTGCATTTGTATTACATTCACCACTAGGTGCCAAACTATGCGAAGCATTAACTGCTTCCAATGGAATTCCAGACATGTGGCCTACAAGAATCTCAGGCACTTGCTAACAGTGACAGGTACCCCTTTCCCTTTTATTGTTTTATTGCTTCACACCCATGCAGTTTCAGGTCTTTGGAATATTGTGGGAGACGAGTGCTGACTTACCAGAGTGATTTACGATTAGGGTTATCGCGGGCCATGAAAAATGACCCCTCTAACTAACACATTCATTGAAACCAAACTCAGGGAAACTAAACAGGCTTTAAAAAAAATCTGCATTATCAACTATAAAGGTTTTAAGTGAAAGTCAGAAGTCAAATGGTTTTGTGACTCAGTTTAAATACAATGTAATTTTGATCTATTTCTTATACAATTCAAGACTTTATAGTGTTTGTATGGGTTACACACAAATTAAATTTCTTTCTAAAATAACTCCTTGGTCTGGAGACATCATGGAAAATCAGTAATTATGTGCCAGCCTGAACATAAAAGTACACACACACCTGATCAGCCATAATTATAATCACACACAACTGAAATTGGAAATTCTTTTAAGCTTTCTTAAAATATACACATTTTTTTGTTTGTAAAGTTGTTGATTGAAAAGTTCAAATGAATAAAATATAAAATGTATATAAAAAGGTTTTTTTTCCTTTTTTTTTTTCAAAAAGAATAGCAAAACAGAAACTTAAAAATGAAGAGAGGAGAGACACCTCAGTGTAACGTTCATAAAGAAACCTTTCTGTTCTGGATAAAAAGTGGAGATACTTCTTTCCAGGAATGATCATGCAGCCACACAGTAAATAATCACGTGGTAACAACGCGATATGCACGAGTGAGAAAGACAGAGAGAGAGAGCGAGCACCCTGCACCCATCTGCTATATCAATAGCACCTGCCACCATCCAAAAAAAAAAAAAAAAACAACTTTTCATAAAACCAAAACAAAAAACAAACCAAGAAAAGTCAAACAGTAAGGACTGAAGTCCCATCAAAACTGTCCCGACCCTAAACACCTCCATGAAAGCTGTTAAAATGTTTTCTAGTCTGTGGTTGGCATATCCCATTATTATGGAAACAGCCAACAGTGAACAGATTCATTGACTCCATGAGATTCATTGACCCTTGTCTCAAGGCACAATTTTTCTATGTCTAATAAACAGCTAAATCAGCCAACCCAGACAACTAATTCAGCTGGACAATGACCTGTCGTTTAAGGTAGGGAGAGAGGGAAAGAGAAAGAGAGAGAGAGAGAGCCATGTGCTCTGGATATGAGTCTGTTGAATAACAATGGGTGTGGTAGGTGTGGATCACAGGAATTCTATTGGAATCCATTTAACCGCAACGGCATAGCAGGAGAGTGGGGCTGAGTTTTATGTTTGCTTTTGTTTTAAAAAAAGTCAACAGGCAAACCTGATTATCGGCCGGCATGCTCGGCTTGCCTGTTTATTTGGGTAACTGTCACAGACTGGTGTATAGACTTATCATGAGGATCGTCTACGTCGATAGGAAGCATGCGTCACAGATCTGTAGAGTATATTTACATATTTTAAATGGTTCCTGTGTGTAGCACCTTATTTGTCACTGTGATAGAGAATAGGCATGCAGAACAGCCATGCTGCCCTTTCTGGCCCATTGTTTGTAAATGAGCCGTTCAGTATGAGTGGCATGAGGGATTTTATGCTGTAGAACACAGTTTCCAAACCAATTAATTGTGTGTTGTGTGTATGTGTGTTTTCCATTAAATATAATGCATCCATTAAATATAATGTAAAATGTATTAATAGCTAAATGAATGATAACAAAACTGAGCAATAAAATACAAAAGTGAGCTACTGGCTGCAATGCTCTTATGTTTATTGTCTTCTACTTTCCTGTCTAGCCAGTAGAGGGTACTCTTTGTTCATTGCTGGGCATGCACAGGAAGAGAAATGAGAAAATGTCAGGTATTTACTGATAGCTGGAAGCACAGATGTGTAAGAAGCACTGTGGAATTAAAAGCTTCTTAAATCCTTCTCTGTTGTGGAGGGTGACACCTGAAACTTTACACCTGCAAGGTGCATGTTCAACCAGCCCACCATCCACCCCCTCCTGAGAAAGGAGTAAAGGCGTGGGTATCTGTGTCTCTATCTCTCTGTGTCTCTATATCTGTTTCTGCCTCTGCCGTCCCTTCCCTTCCCATGCAGCAGTATGTGACATTTCTTGTTTGATTGCATTAGTCTGCTCTTCTCTTTGGTTGCAGAGTAGAGAGACATGGTTAAAAAAATAACCTGCTGTTCTCAATGAATACATTAAGTAAATAATATTTTGACTAAATTATATTTTGAATAAGATGATAAGTTAAGAATTGTGATTCATTTCTTTGTTTGAAAACCACTTTAAAACACTTTTAGCTTGATGTTTCAGCTTTGAACTTAACATAATACATTTGTGAAGTTTTTAATGTAACTTATTATTATGATATAATTAATGTCTTCATAAATATATAGTTATTAAACAAAAAATTTCTCAAATAACAGAATCACTGGCTTGATCAAGTATGGAATCAAGAAATGAATGTGTAATTTCTGTAATTTTGTAGTGCTTATTATGACAATTCCAACACACTCATTGCGAAAAAAGTTGCCAGTACATTGAAGCAAAAATAAAATCACTGAACTACAGGCTTGATATTGACTGTGATATATATATATATAAAATATCAGATTTCTTTTCCTGGGTGAAAGCAACTTCTGGTCTTCGCTGCAGGCTGGATGAACCGGTTTTTGTACAAAAACTGTACACTTTTTTTAAACCTGGAAGTTTACATTAAAGCTGAAAGATTTGCTGATAAGGACAGGGATGGCTGAAAAAGGATTTTTCTTTCATATATTATCTTGATATTTATACATTTTGATTACATTTTCAGAGAATATATATAAGAGTGAGAATCAATGCAGCATGTGACCGATGACAAGTTTTAAGATTCAATGATAAAAATCTGAAGACAAAAATTTTCCTGCTCATATATTCCAAGTAATTATGAATGCCTTTCAGAAAACCTGTGTCAATATACAGGAAATACAGAGAGCCCGCTGTGCCATTCTTCAGCATTTCAGAAGAAGAATGGAACAGTGTGACCTGAAGAGATAAGCAAAACATATAATATTTCATTTGTATTTCTACAAACATATGAGTCAAAGAGTTTCAAAGGTTTTTATACACAACCAAAGCACATCATACAGGCTAGCCAACCAGTACTTTATTTATGAGGAAATAAAAGGCTGGCTTGATCCTAAACTTATGCATTGTACCCAGGGTGCAAACTACAGGGGAGCCAGGGGGAGCTTGGCTCCTCTTAAAAAGACATGAGCTCCCCTAAAAACATAATTTGTTTAATTTTGGGGAATGTGAAATATTGACAATATGCTATTTTTGCCATGCATTTTTATTTTTCTGTATCTTCATCATCATGGATCATGCGTAAAATTAGGCTATTCTTGATAATTGAATTAGGCTATTGTATGATTCATGCATGAGGGTGATTCATCAATAATTCACTTTAATAAAGATACCGGCATGCTATTCTTGCCATCACTTGCCATCACCATCAAAGCATGGCATCGCAATATCATAAACTTCATTCACTTTAACTCCAAGATCAGAAAAAAAACAAACTTTCTTAGTCCCACTCAGTCTGTGCACCAAATCACCATCATTCATTTCTCTGTTTTGTAGTCAGTGTACAGATATGTCAAAAAGGAAACAAGGAAGCTTACTCGCAAATTTTGGATTTACCAAAAAATCCAAGCCAAGCCGAGCAACAAGAGCCAGAGGCGTTAGCTTGACAACACCTGACACTAATGCTACACCTGTAGAGGCTGCTGTCAGCACCAACCTTACAATGCCTGGGGTAGCAACGCAGAACAAGATGACAGAAGAAGCTGGAGATGGGGGTTAAGCACGTAGGCCTACATGCTTGCGGCTATGAATGTTTCTTTGCAACAAGAGTCACAGTCAGTCCTCTCCTTGTGGGACGCACAATTAACATGTAATATTTAACATGAAATCTAATGGATGTAAATGTTGGTGAAAGTGCAATTATTCATGAATTAAATTAATAAATTAATTACAGTTTCGATATCAGTCTTGTCCTTGATATTTCTCTTCTCAGTACTGTCTCTGTTCCTACCGTAGTTGCTCTACCAGTTTCTGTATTACAGACTCTTAGAGGTCATCAATCTGTTCAGTGGTGCGTGATGACATGGATGTTTTGTGTAAAGACTACAGAAAGTTCGTAGGATGTGTAGGAGTGTGTCATCCAATGGAAAATGTACTTCCAACATAGAGAAGACAAGAGCCCGGAATACATTCAGTCAACATTAGTCTTCATTTGACCAGCTCATGTATCCAGGCAATGTTGTCATAGTTATTACAACAGAAACAAATAGGCGGGAGGGGAGGGGTGTAAGGTATAATTTTTAAAGAATTCTAACATTAATTGTTTCACTCAAATAACATCCAGCAAAATAAAATAACCATAGGACAAACATTGACACCACCCTCTGAAAGCTCTGTCTGAGCTCTCAGGTACATGATGTGTGTGAGACCATTTACATGGATCCACACGGACATTTTGTATCAGTGTTTAATTTCAGTTTGAGTGGAGCAAAAGCAAGTGTAGAGATGACTTTTCAGCTTTGCGTGCATAGATTATTTTGAATTGGTCCTGAGGAGGTGATGTTAGAGGTCATATGGAAGGGGCAATAGTGGTGTGCTACCTTGCACTGTGTTGACATGAATAACTGGTTCCATTTTCCTGTAACAGAGCTGCGTCATCATCATGGCTGATTGTTGTTAGAAATTTTGCGATGACCTGTGCTGGCTGAGCAAGGACACACACACACACACACACACACACACACACACACACACACACACACACACACACACACACACACACACACACACACACACACACTCAACACAACCTCACATATTCAAAATCACACAAGGCTGGTAATGACGATGAGTGGATATGACTAATTCAAAAAACTAAAACAGCAGCGTAAATATATACCGAGCACAGAAATCACAGGGAAAGGACAGACAAATAAATAATTAAAGGGACACAATAAAAAATATACAAGCAGATACACATGAAAATGAAAGTGGACAGGCAGGCGGATTGACAGACAACGGCATCACAGACAGATAATTTGAAAGGAAAAAAGTGAAGGTGGGAAAAAGAGCCTGCCAGCAAGGAATACTACCTGACACAAACAAAGTGGGAATTGCCACATCAGCACTGGGAAAAAGTTAAGTGACAGAACCAACAGCACTGGACCACTGATACATTGCACAAATGGAGCAGAGTTCTGTACAGGGCTGATTCAAACAGAAGCAAGCAGACAAAGACTTAATGGAAACCTTGGTTAAAATATCACCATATGAAAAAAGGATTATCTGGTCCCCAGCTAATGGTGAGTGAAAAGCTTTGGTTTCTTTGGTTTAAATGTCTGAATAATAGCATATATATATAACATATATAATATGTTATATAATTTATATAATATATAAACATGTTATTTTACTGTTTCAAAAACACACACACACATACACAACATGCACATGTGTAATGTAATATAACTATATTTTTAGCGTTGATATGTTTTGTTAAAGTTCACATTTTCCATTAAAGAATGATAGAATATATAGCAATGCTTATTTAGATCATCAGCTGTATGGTATAATGAGCTGGCACTGGTACTTTATGATGTAATTATAATGCTTAACAAACTTAGAAATGTACACTCACAATTGTTAAATAACATGTAGTCATGTGCACATGTATTAAAATATACTGAAGATTTGGACAGAAACAGATGTAAATGTGATATGTGTGTTAATCAGATATGAATTTATGTATATAATTATCATATCAATAGTGTAAAGCACTAAAACAAGCACGATTTTATTGATGATATAGTTTATTGGTTAAGTTTATCAATCTAAATTAATTTTAATTCCTGTAAAATGAAATAAAATGAAACATTCATGTACACGGATAGTAAAAGTAAATATGTATTTATTAGATTATTCAATATATTAATAATCCAAACTCTTATTTTGTGAAAGACTGAGACAGAAATGGAACTCCAAGCTCTATCTGGACTGAAACTAATTTTGGGTATGTTAGAATTTTTTTTCAGTTACACTGTACATCTTTTAACTCTCTACATACCTAAAGAACACATGCAACATTACTTGAAAGAGTTTTGAAAAGTTCTTTTGTTGAATTATGTGAACTGAAGTCTGATTGTACATTTGATCAAATGTTTAGCCTGAGATAACATGTCTTTGAGCTGTTGCACGTAACGCTCTGTCTGACAAGATCTGTTTGAAAACAGGGAGACGAGTGACTCATAGGCCCTTATTATGGGATTTCATCAACAAGTTAGAATGTGGCTGACTGTTAATAAATATATCACTATCTCTACCAATACATTTCAATCGTTATTTTAGGTAAAGATGTTTTGGTTTCATGATGCCATTCTTCCAAATATTTGACTCCCAAACAAAAGCATATCTATATACATGTATGTCATATCTATGTTCTTGGAATCCAGACCCTGATCACACTTTAATAATATGAGTATTGATGAAAAATATTAATAAAAAAATCAGCCATTATAATTATAGTGAATACAAAATAAATGAACATAATCTCTTAATCTTGATATACCATTATAATAATATAATCATTATGTTTTTCAGATTATTTTCTTTCCACAAGCTTATCCATTTCAAGAAAAACACATGAATAAAAAATAAGAAAATGATTGCAGGACTGTTCTTATTCATATTTTTACCACACCATGTTACATCAATGACAAATGACATATCAACAACACCTGGAGATATGACCATGCATACATCTATAACTACTTCACCTTTTGGAACTCGAAGTCACACTGCAATCAATAGTATTGGCAACACTGTAACTTCAATTTCAGCAGCAACAACTAAAGATACCAGTTCAACACTAACTTCCATAAATGTGAATGAAACTCCAGCCATAAAAAATTATACCATAAATACAGTAAATACAGTGACAGCCACAACAGAAAATCCCAGTACAATTGTTACATCTGAAACGGAATCCCCAAATTCAACCCCAAATGGTGTCCCCATGACAACTGTAAATCCTTCCACAAAGACGACGGAAAATCTGGCCACAAGAGAAAGTATAAAAACTACAACTGCAGTTCCAGTGACACCCACAACAGATATTCCTGGTTTGAGTGTAACTGAAACCTCAGTAACAACTGAAGATACTGGCACGAAATTTACTTCTTCAGTTGAAACTGAAAGTGACGAAATAACTGCATCTACAGAAAATCCCAGTACAATAGATACATCAACACCTGAAACAGAATCTCCTACTTCAACTCCAACTGGTGTCCCCATGACAACTGTAAATCCTTCCACAAAGACGATGGAAAATCTGGCCACAAGAGAAAGTATAAAAACTACAACTGCAGTTTCAATGACACCCACAACAGATGTTCTTGGTTCAGGTGTAACTGAAACCCCGGCAACAACTGAAGATACTGGTGCAACCCTGACTTTTTCAGCTGTGACTGAAACTGACGAAATAACTGCATCTACAGAAAATCCCAGTACAATAGTTACATCAACACCTGAAACAGAATCTCCAAATTCAACCCCAACTGCTGTCCCCATGACAACTGTAAATCCTTCCACAAAAACGACGGAAATTCTAGCCACAAGAGAAAGTATAAAAACTACAACTGCAGTTCCAGTGACAGCCACAACAGATATTCCTGGTTTGAGTGTAACTGAAACCTCAGTAACAACTGAAGATACTGGCACGACATTGACTTCTTCAGTTGAAACTGAAACTGATGAAATAACTGCATCTACAGAAAATCCCAGTACAATAGTTACATCAACACCTGAAACAGAATCTCCAACTTCAACCCCAACTGGTGTCCCCATGACAACTGTAAATCCTTCAACCAAAATGATGGAAACTCTGGCCACAAGAGAAAGTATAAAAACAACAACTGCAGTTTCAATGACACCCACAACAGATGCTCTTGGTTCGGGTGTAACTGAAACCCCGGCAACAACTGAAGATACTGGTGCAACCCTGACTTTTTCAGCTGTGACTGAAACTGACGAAATAACTGCATCTACAGAAAATCCCAGTACAATAGTTACATCAACACCTGAAACAGAATCTCCAAATTCAACCCCAACTGCTGTCCCCATGACAACTGTAAATCCTTCCACAAAAACGATAACAGAAATTCTAGCCACAAGAGAAAGTATAAAAACTACAACTGAAATTTCAATGACAGCCACAACAGATGTTCTTGGTTTGAGTGTAACTGAAACCCCAGCAACAACTGAAGATACCGGTGCAACCCTGACTTTTTCAGCTGTGACTGAAATTGACAAAATAACTGCATCTACAGAAAATCCCGGTAAAATAGTTACATCAACACCTGAAACAGAATCTCCAAATTCAACCCCAACTGGTGTCCCCATGACAACTGTAAATCCTTCCACAAAAACGATGGAAATTCTAGCCACAAGAGAAAGTATAAAAACTACAACTGCAGTTTCAATAACAGCCACAACAGATGCTCTTGGTTACATCAACACCTGGTGTAACTGAAACCCCGGCAACAACTGAAGATACTGGTGCAACCCTGACTTTTCAGCTGTGACTGAAACTGACGAAATAACTGCATCTACAGAAAATCCCAGTACAATAGTTACATCAACACCTGAAACAGAATCTCCAAATTCAACCCCAACTGCTGTCCCCATGACAACTGTAAATCCTTCCACAAAAACGACGGAAATTCTAGCCACAAGAGAAAGTATAAAAACTACAACTGAAATTTCAATGACAGCCACAACAGATGCTCTTGGTTCGAGTGTAACTGAAACCCCAGCAACAACTGAAGATACTGGTGCAACCCTGACTTTTTCAGCTGTGACTGAAATTGACAAAATAACTGCATCTACAGAAAATCAAGAGAAAGTATACAATAGTTACATCAACACCTGAAACAGAATCTCCAAATTCAACCAGATGCTCTTGGTTAGGGTTAACAACTGAAATAACTGTCCCCATGACAACTGTAAATCCTTCCACCAAAACGATGGAAAATCTGGCCACAAGAGAAAGTATAAAAACTACAACTGCAGTTTCAATGACAGCCACAACAGATGTTCTTGGTTCAAGTGTAACTGAAACCCTGGCAACAACTGAAGATACTGGTGCAACCCTGACTTTTCAGCTGTGACTGAAATTGAATCTGAAAATCCCAATACAGAAAATAGTTACATACACTGAAACAGAATCTCCAACAAGAAAATCCCAGACAACTATAAATCCTTCCACAATAGTGGCCACAAGAGAAAGTATCAGCTGTGAAAACACCTGAAACAGAATTTCCAAATTAAAAACTGAAACCCCAACAACTGAAGATACTGTGCAACCCTTTTTCATGAATTGAATCTGTAAATAACCTTCAGAAAATCCCAGGACAAAGTCACTTCAACACCTGAAACAGAATTTCCAAATTCAACCCCAACTGGTGTCCCCATGACAACTGTAAATCCTTCCACAAAGATGATGGAAACTCTGGCCACAAGAGAAAGTATAAAAACTACAACTGAAGTTTCAATGAGAGCAACAACAGATATTCCTGGTTTGAGTGTAACTGAAACCTCAGCAACAACTGAAGACACTGGTACGACACTGACTATTTCAGCTGTGACTGAAATTGACAAAATAACTGCATCTACAGAAATTCCCGGTACAATAGTTACATCAACACCTGAAACAGAATCTCCAAATTTCACATCAAAACCTGAAACAGAATCTCCAAATTCAACCCCAACTGGTGTCCCCATGACAACTGTAAATCCTTCCACAAAGATGATGGAAACTCTGGCCACAAGAGAAAGTATAAAAACTACAACTGAAGTTTCAATGAGAGCAACAACAGATATTTCTGGTTTGAGTGTAACTGAAACCTCAGCAACAATTGAAGGTACTGGCACAACACTGACTTCTTCAGCTGTGACTGAAATTGACAAAATAACTTCATCTACAGAAAATCCCGGTACAATAGTTACATCAACACCTGGAAAAGAATCTCCTACTTCAACTCCAACTGGTGTCCCCATGACAACTGTAAATCCTTCCACAAAGACGACGGAAACTCTGGCCACAAGACAAAGTATAAAAATTACACCTGCAGTTCCAGTGACAGCCACAACAGATGCTCTTGGTTCAAGTGTAACTGAAACCCCAGCAACAACTGAAGATACCGGTGCAACCCTGACTTTTTCAGCTGTGACTGAAACTGACGAAATAACTGCATCTACAGAAAATCCCAGTACAACAGTCACTTCAATACCTGAAACAGTATTTCCAAATTCAACCCCAACTGGTGTCCCCATGACAACTGTAAATCCTTCCACAAAGATGATGGAAACTCTGGCCACAAGAAAAAGTGTAAAAACTACAACTGCAGTTTCAATGACAGCCACAACAGATGTTCTTGGTTCACGTGCAACTGAAACCCCAGCAACAACTGAAGATACTGGTGCAATACTGACTTCTTCAGCTGCAATTGAATCTGACGAAATAACTTCATCTACAGAAAATCCTGGTACAATAGTTTCAATGACAGCCACAACAGATGTTCTTGGTTCAAGTGTAACTGAAACCTTAGCAACAACTGAAGATACTGTAAATCGTTCCACAATAACAATGGAAAATCCTGGAACAATAGAAAGTATCATAACTTCAAATCCAGCTCCCACAATTGCCAAAACTAGTACTATTACTGCGACTGCAACGCTACCCAAAATTTCAACCATAACAACAACACCTGAAGATTTCACTGCCATAGTGACTTCTATAACTGCTGCACTAGCTCCCACTGGTTCACTTGCATCAACACTCAAACCTGCAGTTTCTACCACCACATCCCCACTACCAGAACTGGCCATTTCCCTAGAGTTCCGCTTAGCGAGGAACTTTGAAGAGGATCTGAAGAATTCCTCTTCAGTGACCTACAAGGAACTCTCAAATAATTTAACCAAAGAGGTAGCTATTATTTTTTGTTTCTCATTTGGTGGCTCTGTACAATGTGCTTCATTTTTTATATTCTTTACTGTTGTACGGATATTATATATGAAGAACAGAAGTATATATATGAAGAACCATACTTTAAGTACAGTTTAGTCTGTACTTCATTTATTTGCTTCTTTTTTTCATCAAATGACCTCTTATCCAAGTGAGTGACCTGTTCGCGTAAGATGTAAATGGCATTGGTTTAAACAAATGAGCATGTGAATCTTCCATAACTGATTTTTTTTTCTAACAAAAAAAACCTTAGCTGGATAAGGTTTTCTCTGAGAAATATACGAAGACGTTCAAACGCACTAAGATCAACAGCTTCAGGTAGGAACTACACAGTATGACAAAAAATTTTGACCTAATCCAATATCCTTTATTATGTGAAGAATGTTTTGTTTACAAAAAAAAACTGAGCTATTAAATACATTTTGAGCTGTAATCCTGTGGTTAATTTCACACCACATTAAGAGTGAGAATCCTATAATATTGTTGAAGACATAAGACATGAAATACAAATATACAAATTCTCTTTCACTTTTAGGAAAGGATCGATTGTGGTTGATGCTACCCTGGTGTTCAATGATATCAGTGCTGTACCCAACGCCAGAGATGTAGAAGAGACCCTCATAGACGCTGTTTCTGCCAGCAGCTCTAGTTTCATCTCTGATATAGATAACTCCAGCATTGTTGCTACAAGTAAGAGAATTAAGGTTTCATACAAAATTAAAACTGTCATTAAATAACCTGCTGTTTGAATGGAATGTGTTGGATGGAAGCAGTTATTTTGTTAAATTCTAAAGGGCTGCCCTCTAATTGGTGATTGACAATGAAACAGTGCTTGTGTCATGATAACTAAGTAGGTGTTTTTGCTCTGGGTGAGACTGTCTGATTAAAGCCTAAATGCAAATGTGAAAAATAGTGAAGGTCCAGATGCCATATTAATTGAATGAGTCAGGTTTGTAGCCAGTTAACATGGAAGTTAATATCTTATATCCTTCTTTCTCTTTTACAGTCCCAAAACAAACTCCACTTTCGACAACAACAGCTCCGGCTATGCAACCTAATAAAAGCACACTTACCTTACCACAAACCTTTCACACAATGAAACCAACCACTAAGTCAGTGGAAACAATGTCTACAGTACGTGCAGACACAATGTCTACAAACCACATCCTGACACCTATAAAAGTGACAGTCACAGCATCACCAATTGGCAGTAACACAGCACTTTCAGTAACTGCTACACATGATGCAACCAACACACCGACTGTCACACCTGCAGCAATCACAACAGTTACTGCATTTTCACAACCCAGCACAAACACACCAGAGACTAGGAGCAGAGCAACAGTTGCTTCAAATGCACAAAGTGACAAAACCACAGAGCCTACAAGTATGACCGTATTTCCACAATTCAGCAGAACCCCAACACAGCCTATACAAAATACAGTGGTATCAACCACTGAAAATGATACAACTACAGGTCCCACGAGAATGAATACACTTACACGACCCAACTTTACCACAGCACAAACTACAAGTTTTCCGATCACGATAGTTACTGGGTTTACTCAAACCAACACTACCACAACTGAAACTGGAAACAGAGCAACGGTAACTTCAAATACACAAAGTGACACAACTACAGGATCAACAAGTACAACACATTTTACTCAGAATATGACTAACTTCAGCACAGAAAATGACACAACCACAGGCCCCACCACAATGAATACAAGTACTCAACCCAACTTCAGCACAGAACTGGCAACAGTTACTGCATTTACTCTGCTTGACACAAACACACCTGAAAATGGTGGCAGAGCAACAGTAACATCAAATATACAAAGCAACAAAACCACAGGGCCAACAACTATGGCTGTATCTTCAATTTTTAACTTTGGCTCAACACAAGCTACAGCAAGTACAGCTATTATCAGCACAGAAAAAGAAACAACTGTGCAGCCCACAAGAGCCAGTGCATCTACACAACCCAGCTTTCACACAAGTCAAACATCAAATGTAGGAATGATTTCTTCAAATTCAGTAAGTAGTAAAACTCCACAGACTAGTGACCCAACAAGCTCCACCTCAGCTGAAGTAACCCTCGCTTTTTTAACACCCATTTCCACTACCACCATTCCGTTAATGCCAACGGGTGTTTCACTTGCATCCACACCCAAACCTGCAGTTCCCACCACAAAATCCCCACCACCTGAACCGGCCATTTCCCTAGAGTTCCGCATAGTGAAGAAATTTGATGAGGATCTGAAGAATTCCTCTTCAGTGACCTACAAGGAACTCTCAAATACTTTAACAAAACAGGTAGCTATTACTTTTTATTTTTCATTTGGTGGATCTGTACAATTTGCAAAATGTTTTACATTCTTTGCTATTATACCGATATTGTATATGAAGAACAGTGGCTGAGATCTTCAAATGCATTTTATTCTGGTTGCCCAAATTTCTTCAAATGATTGCCCAGTCATCTGTTATCTTCAGATGAGAATGACCTCTTCTGATTCTAGTAAATGATAATACACACATTTCATATTTAATATTTTCAAACCTTCTTAGCTGGACATGGTTTATTCAGAGAAGTACGGGCCAAGGTTCAATCACACCAAGATAAACGGTTTCAGGTAGGTAATATCCAGAATGAATAAAAAATAAAATTTGACACGCTTGCTTCATAAAAAAATGTTTTATGCAAGGAAAATATCTGACATATATATATGTGTGTGTGTGTGAAATGCAAATTCTTTTTCACTTTTAGGAATGGTTCGATTGTGGTCGACACTACCCTGGTGTTCAATAATATCAGTTCTGTACCCAACACCAGTGATGTGGCAGAGACCCTCAAAGCAGCGGCTACCTCCAACAACACCTCTAATAATGCTACTTTAATCTCCCAAGTGACTTTATCCAGCATTGTTGCTACAAGTAAGACAGTTTTATTCATAAGTAAAATGTTGATATTTATGCTTTTGAAGTTGCTGGCAAGAAAGCTCCAAAAATATCTTGGTGTAAGGTCCAGTGACAATGCAGCATGTGACCAATTAAGAAATAAAACTATATGCTCTTCTTTTGCTTCCAAATGAAGAGATAGTCTGTTTCATTCATGTGTGGTACATGACCCATTATTGGTCACCATAATGAAATGCACTCCATAATATTAATATTTCAGTTGGTGTGATATAACACCTTCACTCTCCTTAAAATCTGGTTCATACTGAAATGTCTGCATAGACAGAAATAGACATATGATCAGTCTGTGTGAATTGCCCAGTGACACCATGAGGTCACCATGCTCTTCATGGGTGTCAACAGGTGGCTCTGTGGCGCAATGGATAGCGCATTGGACTTCTAGTCAGGCACTTGAGCTGTCATTCAAAGGTTGTGGGTTCGAGTCCCACCAGAGTCGCTCTTTTGGGGGCAGTTCAAGTCCTAACTAGTGAACTGCTGTTGTAGTCTTGTACTTCAACTGTATTGATTCAGTAAATAGATTGTGTTGTATGGAACTCATTGCATTGCATTCTTGTGAAAAGAAAAACTCACTGAATTGTTAAAAACTTATTGACAACTAAATACGGCTCCACCTTTGTGTCATGTTATGATATCTGGGTTTTGGTTGTTGCTTTGGGTAAGGGTGTCTGAGTAATTCCTAAAAGCAAATATGAAAAATAGTGGAGGGCAACTACCATGTTAATTGATAAGTTTGCAGCCACCTGAGTTGTGGTAAGCCAAAAAAGCAGCTCCATTTGACTGGTTGGAAAGGGGGGTTAATGCAAATATATGAAAGTAACCAATTATGTAACATTGCTTTTATTTAATCTGTCTTTACTGACAAGGAAAGTCCCATTGAAGTGCATAGTCTCTTCACAGCAGCGGATTGTTCTGATTAAGATCTATGGGTCAAAAACTATTATTTCCTATGGGCATTTATGCATTAATGGATTCATGGATAATCATTGACTCTTTGATACTGGTTTGTAATCCTTAGTTTATATTTCATTTAACATTTAATAAGTTAATCTCTTTTTTTACAGTCCCAAAACAAACTCCACCAATGACAACAAGAACTCCGACTACACAACAAAGAAACACACTTACTTTACCACAAACCATTAACACAATGAAACCAACCACTATGTCTCTGGAGACATTGACATTACACCCAGAAACCATGACTACAAACCACATCTTTACACCTCTAAAAACAACAAACACAGCATCACCAACCGGTAGTAACACACCACTTTCAGTAACCATCACACATGAAACAACCAACAGGCAGTCTGTCACACCTGCAGAAATCACAACAGGTACTGCATTTACGCAACCCAACACAAACACACCTGGTGTGTCTGCAGTGACAGAATCTGACACAAAGACAATGCAAACAATGAATTCCACCATTTCTAGCACAGGAAATCATACAACTGTACTCACAACTATGACTGTGACCACACAACCAATCACTTTCACAACACTCAAAGTGAACTCTGCCACAGAGATCGCCACAACCATAATTAGACAGACAAACACCATCGCAGGACCCACAACTAAGACTGCAGTCACACCGGTCAACACTGGCAGTACAGCTCAACAGCCCGGCACAATGTCAACTGCCCTCCCATCAGCTGAAGTTACCACTGCCGCTGCGAACGTAAAACTCAAAACCATTATGCTGCAGTTCAGTCTACAGGAGGAATTTACAAATGAACTCTTAGATCGACATTCAGACAAGTACTTGCAGCTAGAGAAGAACATAACTACAGAGGTATGTTATCAGCAGCGGTTACATTTTGAATATAGCTAACATTCCACTGTATGAATTGTAAAATACCATGAACCTTAGCATGTGAAAAGTGAAATATTAATCATGCAAAACAAAAATGATACATGCACAGTCCTACAATGCTTCAAATAGATTTATTTAATTATAGCATGACCACCCTCAACAGTGTAAATTGTAAAACCTCTTGGTAGTGGAATAATTGTGCTCCAGAATTCTTTTTTTCCCTTTTTTTTCCATGTATAAGAATAATTTTTTTTTTCATATATAAGAATTATTGCGAGCATATGTTTTTTTTTATATAGAAGTCAATGTAAAAAACCATGTGTGCAAAATCTATTTTTTTCCAGTTTTGTAGTAATTGAAATGTTTCAATTTTTTTTTTTTTTCAGTTGAACAAAATTTACTCTAAGGAATTCTCCAAATCATTTTTTGGATCGAGAATCAAAGGATTCAGGTATTAAAATTACTGTTTTATCATGGCTTCTCCCTTTATAGATGTCTGCATTTAATCATATCCTGCAAGTCATAGAACAAGAACTATACCGACAGTAATACCCCTGTAATAATCTTATAGCATGTTAAATATATGATGGTGAAGGTCATCTCATTATCATATGCTATCACCTTGTCATGAAGAAGGATTCATGGAATTTGACATATTTAATGAAAGACTAAATATTTTAGTCACAGATGAATCATGTATGGCTGCTGTGCCTCATGCTGTCTTCATTCATTCCTGGTGAGTTTAGGCAAGTTTGATGTTTTTGGCTGAGCTCATGTGGAAGTCCAGCTGCATCTGCTAGGCCAAAGGTTTGATTTCTTTGTGTTTTATTTAGTCTCTCACCTTGTTTTTCTCCTCACACCAGAAATGGCTCGGTGATAACAGATCTGGATCTTCTGTTTAAAGAGGAGGAGAGCAAGGATGAGTTTGTCAGTGCTACGGAGGTCCTGAAGACCCTGCAGACTGCTCTGTCTCCTGGCAACTCTTTTCTTTTGAACATCCTTCCGGAATCTATACAGGCCTTTGGTAGTTTTGTTCAAAGTCACATCCATCACCACCAGGCGGGATTTAGGAAATACTCCGATTTTAGACATGTTGTGTTTGCTAGTGTTTATCTCATTGCCATCTCCAAGCTTGTGCATTGTGAAGTTACATAAAGTTAGGCAAAGTTATCTATCATGATTGGTCAATAATAACAACTAATATTATAAGAGCAGAAATACTGCATTGTCGCAAGAAAAAACGACATTCAAGGAAAAGGCAATTATCCCTTCATGTGGCATGCTAATTCAGATTATTTACATTCTTATAAAGTGGCAAAAAAGGCATACCATAACAGGCTAAGATCCATGATCGATTTAAATGTTAATGCTCTGCCTCTATTTCAGGCTCATGTATTTGCATTGTGTGCAGTATCTTTATCCACCATTAAATCTTTCTGATCAGAGAGCTTATTCTATACTGTATATAAGTCTTTCCCAGAACAGAGACTTATACTGTTTTTACCTCGGCTGTTTACATTTTTTTGATCTACAAGTCTCATAAAATTGCATAATTACTGATCTCTTGAAAGGGGATATGAAGTTGTGAAAAATAGCTTAGTCTAAAATCAGCTTCTAACTCTGACAAAGTGCATCTACTACCTATTGGATTCATATATAGATCTAAATAACCCTGCCATTGTTGAATTTATCTCATGGAATTTTCTTGTGTGTCTCAGTCAGAGTTTGACTGGTCCCATTCTCTTACCTTTGCAGAGGAAATCTCAGTGTCAGTAAATCTCTCCTTGGTTCTCTCATTCTCACATGCTCTCAATGACTCAAAGTCATCATATTACAGAGAGATTAGCACTGCGCTCCATCAGTGGGTAAGCATTTTGACTACTGTGAGTTTCCAGCTGCTGTGCCCTGCTTTTTCTCTTTAGCTTGATGACTTTGTAAGAGTTCAGTCTGAGAATTAGTAGACTAGTCTCTGTCTCTCTCTCCCTCTGTCTACTGTTATCTTGAGATGTTTTAAAATATAATGTCTGTTACAGAAGTCACAGTGACATTACTGATGTCTTTACTTTAGCTTGCAGCAGTGTTTTCTAAATTCTATGAGAAGAAGATCACGTCACCATCCGTGAAATTCAGGTACATCCGAAGTTGTATTCAGAGGCAGAAACAAATTAAATGTGTGCTCCCCCATACAAAACGCTGGCATTGTATACTTTAAGCAATAAGTACATAATTTGATGTATGAGCCAAGGAACCTTTATTATTATTGCATACAGTATGTTGATCATCTTTCTCCTCCTCAGAAACATAGATGGATGGGTAGCTGTGACAACGGAGTTTAAATTTATCGCAGAGAGGAAGATAGCAGATGATATGCTGACAGATGCTATTCTGAGTTCCCAGGGTCCCTTCCTCTACCTTAAGCACTTCCTAGTAGTTAACGGTCAGTATGAAGAACTAGCAGGTTTATATTCAATTTATTGAAATTAAGCTTCGTTAAAATAAATTGCACATACGTCTGGAAATATAAGTACAATCTTCTATCGCTGTAAGTGTTATCTTGTTTTCAATAAATACAGAACTGTGAAGTGCTGAAGGGCACAATCATATGACAAAGGACAGTTTGACGTAAATATCTGTGGTCCTGTAAACGGTCTCATTGCAGTGTGTGTTTCATCAGATTTTCAGGCTCCTGTAGATTCTTTCTCACTGTCTCTGAGGATCACCAGTCTGAGTTTCTCAGATGACCTGGCAAACCGCGGCTCACAGCAGTTCCTCCTCTACAGCACCCTCATTCGCACAGCGGTGAGGCTTTGGAAATATGTCTTAGTTTTTTTTTTTTAACTCAAATCTTTTTGAGATTTTTCTGTCATATCCACAATTACGGTGTGTTTCTCTCTCTTGTCTATCTTGCTTTCTGTCTGTCTCTCTTGCCCAGGTGAAAAAACTTTATGCAGACAGAGATGGGTTTTGTGATGTCTATGTGATGAATATGACGTAAGTATGCATATGCATAGAATAAAACATTGTCATTTTTGTGGTACAGTTTTAATACTTAATTGTTTTTGCTTTTTATGATTTCAACGGAATAATGGTCAAAATATTTGTAAATGTCCCTCCGATATTTTATGTGATTTATTGATGTGATGTTGATGATTGATAGTTATATAGAGATTTGTTTTAAAGAAAGACCCTCATAAAAGGGATGGTATTTTGAAAAATAATGTAAAAATTTATTGAGGCAGAAAAAAGTCACATCTTTTCAAAGACTTTTATTTGCTTACTAAGAATGGTTCTTCATTGTTATTCACCTCTGCTTTCACTATTATACTGTATGAGAGACAAACAGAACATGTTTGTTCAGTTTTTATTCAGTAGATCCATTTTCTGTCTTCTTTTCTACAGTTCAGGGTCTGTGGTGGTGGAATTGGCCGTTATCTTTGAGAAAATCGGGATCTCTTCTTCCTCAGTCTCTCAGATCCTGCTCTCTGGTCTACCACAATTGGAACTTGATGGTCTTACGGCTGACCCAGACTCCCTGCAAACCGGTACACATCAATTACATGATAATGCCTTGGTTTCAATCAGCATGGTGTCCTTAACTGTGGCTAATGAGTAAATGCAAATGTTAGGCCCTCCTGGTACCTCATCCAATGAAGGAGTCTTTTTTATGCTGCAGGTGTATTATTATGCTCCTGTAACTTAGGGCCAAATTCAGACCTGTGCTTATGTGCATTTTCTGCACAAGTCTCCCATTCTCACAATAAGTTACGTAGAAAAAGCACTTAAGTGGAGATCTGAATTAGGCCCTTAGTGCTTGAGTCCCAGCCACACCAATGCAAAGTTTAAAGCTGAGGTTTCCCATTGAATGCTGAGAAATGTCCTTCATTTGACAGTGATGAATCATCAGTAGGGCTCCTCAAGGCCTCACTTCAATCACTTCAAAATGAATGGCATCTAGGCATTCACGATTTCTTTACGGCTGTAGATTAAACCCATTCAGCTTGCCTGTTTTTGTCAGGGAAATGGTACTGTTTTACCATCTATGTTTTCTTTTTCTGAAAAAAAAAAAAAAAAACATAGTCTCAGAGCCACAGCTGTCAACATCTCCCAGACCTTTCCCCGGCTTTGCTGTGGCCATAATCGTCATGTGTGGCTTTGCCATCCTGTTGCTTCCTGTTGCCATGGTGGTTGTGAGTATCAGCTCTAGAATACATCCAGAAAGTCTAAACATTCTAGAAGAAAACCCACATACGTGGTTACATTAAGAGCAGGGCAGGGCATCTCTTTGGATCACTACGGTGCAGACTACAAAATCACAGTTTGTGATTTTATCTTATTTATAAAAAAACAACCTGTGCCAATAACACCTTTCTATATGAATTTTTGGGTGTTTGTGGGTTCTGCATGTGAATACAATGTGTGGATCATCAGGTTTGTGCTGCCATATTTTTCATGCCATATTTCTTGGCTCTGTGACAAATGAAATGTACTCAGCACACTGTGTGACTAAAGCTTGTCTAAAGGTTAGGGGCAAAATGAAGCAGACTTTTCCTCATTTATTTGATTTTTATCTTTTAGTTGTTTTTTTGGATGAGACAGAAGTGTTTTAAGTTCTCTCTTTCTCAGGGGTGTAAGACAAGAGTATGGGAAAAGTTGAAGAGGTCTCTATCTTCCAATGCACAACACTACGACATAGCAACTGCCCATAATAGAGTCTGATGGCATGGTGGGTTCTCTATGTCATGACAAGATGTTCCTCTCTCTCTCTCCCTCTCTCTTCCTCACTCTCACTCTCACTCACATACACATCTGCACACATGCAAAACACACTCACTCACTTACACCTGTGTGTCACAAATCAATGCGACAGTCTCTCAGATACATAGCCCATGCAGCTACATTCTACATTTGATATTTTCCACCTTTCCAATGATTTTAATTATATGTATGGCGCATGACGCATATTTACTACTGACGTGTGTGTGTGTGTGTGTGTGTGTGTGCTCGCGCATGTAAAACCAACATTATGAAAAATACACCAATTGAATAGCCATGACAGGTAGAATGACATAGAAACATTAATGGAGGATCCTCTCCCTTTAGGGTCACTGTGGAGCTGCACTGGGGTCACTAATCACAAGCTGAAACCCTCTTCATCCATCGCTGGGACGGATGGTTTTACACTGCCGTCATACTGGCCTCTTGGTCACAGTGGGAACAACAGTGAAAGGAAAAAACGCTGTGTGCATGGCTGAGATCATCCACTGGTACCTTCAAGTCATATATTTTTTGAAAATCAATGGATAGTACTCTTTTAAACAATATTTAGAGGTAAAATAATGATCTGTGACAATGATATGCATAAATGTCTGTGTCTATTATTTGCATTAATTTAGGGAAACAATTATTTATGTCATTACTTAATTTATTTATGTTATGAAATGATCCGCAGAAGAAAATTAAATGTTTTGTAGCAGTGTTTGCCTTCTTATCACACATTTTTGTGCTAAGATTAAGCTACCATTAAGACAGATAACAGTAACTCTGTAGTAACAATGAGATGGACTCTTCCTCATGGTTAATACCCCTCTGTGCATAATCTCACATTCACACATGTCAACACATCCTGGTCCATCCGTAGGACTCCGCTGTCATTTCTTTTAGATAATACCTGTATTTGGGTGTAACTTATCTCAGGGTGTGCCTTCTCTTTTTCCAGTATTAAACAGCACAATATGTGCTCCAGAGGTTTGAAAATATGATTTCATTTAGTGCAAATATTTTAAAATTGAACAATTTTGAGGTGTCCAGTCCCTTCAATTCTTTTGAGGAAACTAGGATGTTTGTAGCATTTGTACCCGATGCAGTTATATCAATCCAAAATCAAATAGCCAACACACCATCAGCATCACAAACATTTATTCTATTTGTAAGTGTACATTGGAATCATTCAAAAAAATATATAATATTTCCTTCATTATTACAGCCAGCTATTAGTATGTATGATACGACAAGAAATATTACATTTAGGTTAAGGTCTGAGTCATAAGGCATTTTTTAATTCATGTCATGAACTGCAAACATCACACATTTATTGCTGTGGGTGTCTCTGTAACTGATAGTATTATCTCCTTCAGTGTAATGAAAGCTGTTACGAACAGAACACTCATGAATGTGCTATACATGCTTTAAGGAAGGTCAATCTAAAGTCAATCCACTCCCCAAATTAAATATTACCAAAATAAACAAAACCACTTTAAGATACCCACTTAAATAAACTGCTTGATTGAGAATGATTGAAATCTCCTTTCCTTCATAAAAAGGGAAAACAAATTAACATTTATTAATACACATTTTTATTTGCCCCAGTATCACATTCAGCAGTGTTTTCAGCCCTCCAATATAATAAAAAAATAATGTATCCAATAATAAACTATTACCTAAGGAAGGCCTACATGTTTTAGAGGAAGACAATAGACTCCCTGTTTTTTTAAAAAATCTTTCCAATAGCCATGACTGAATGATTAATCAGAATGAATTTACCAGAGGTGGGTCAAAAGCAGTGATGTCACAGCCACACATGAAGCCGTGAACAGGCTGGTCTTTGTGCTAACTCCACCTGAGGGTATGACGAAAACTGTGTGGAAAGAAAACAATGCATTTCAGTAATGTGCAACAATAAATGTAATAATTTAAGAGTTTATTATTAAATGTACACTATCAGGGGGAAATGTACTTTCTCAGAGTAAACTATTTCATATCAGGCCACTGAACATGTCATTGTTCCAGATTTTTGATGAATGGGCATATGTTTGACAGGCTCCCTAAAGGTAGAATGGACCTCATTTAGATGTTGAGGTAGATGTTGAAAGGTTGGGCAACAGAAGTGCTTTCGTTTAGTATGCTTTTCATATTTACCAGAACCTTGCCCCCTCCAGTACACAACGCTACACACAACAGAAAACTGCATTCTTGCTGTTTCAGAGGTAATTTGACAGGGAAGAAGCTGCACAAAATTGCTCGCAGGAAACATTAATTTAAATTGTATAGACTTAATATACCTTAGTTTGATCATTATTATTATTATGATTAAAATTATGATCTTGAAATACAAATTGTTCTTCAACCATGGGGGCTGTTGAACAATCATTGCATATTTGATCATATAAACATACGTGAACCATTCTGAACCTTCTGAAAATGTAATGGCCTTATGCCTTTAGGCAAACGTTCAAAATCAAAGCAGGTCAGGTGGGGACATTGACTGACATCATATCTACTGGATGGAAAGTAGATAATTGGAAAAATAAAACAAAATACTGTACTGTAGCTTAATACTTAATATTACCTACCTGTACCGTTGATTTTAATTGACTCAATGCCCAAATTAACTTCTCCATTAAGCACCGCATTTCTCAAAGTGAGGCCTACTTCAGTTGTATTGGGTAAGGGTTCTGATGCGTTGAAGGCCAGATCTCCTGTTGTGATGACTGATCCACTCCTTAATACAATCAGAAACAAAGGCAGATGGATTCATGAGCCATCACAGGCACTATTACAAAAACACACTCACACAAACATGCATGCCTACATGGGCAAACAAACACGTACTCATGTACACACATACAAACACAGATGTATATGCTCATGTCACACACACACACGCTCACGTTCAGCTCATGTACACACACACACACACACACACACTCATAGGGAATGGTGAAGTGATTATGTACCTGAAACTGCTAACAGTGAAATTGATGAATGATGGGAAAGGATCCCTGAAAACTGGCTCTATCTGAAAATGAAGACAAAATTCAATACAGCTATAAACAAATACAGATTACCCCCATGACTCACACATTTTTGAGTTCATAGAAAGTAAGCAAGTTTCTAGGTTAAATATATGATGGAAACAGTTCAATTATACATTAAATCATGTGTTTAGAGCTCGTCCCAGAAAATCCTTCTATAAAAAAATGGGTTTTAATATGTCCTCCTTGCTTCCTGTTTGCTGCCTCTAGCAGATGTAATCTACAGGTGCACACAAATGTCTCAGCAGCAGCGTGCATAAACTTTTCAATATTTGTGCATCACAGTTTGTGGGATTCAAATCATCAAGTGCAAGTTACCTAAGTCATTGAGCTACCAGCATGAGTTATTGAGTGGTTGGTGCATAAGGAATCCTTAACTTTTGATAAATATACTGGTTCATATATGTCTGCCCTGTAAGTGGCATACCTGCAGCCTGGTGATCTCTGCCCTAAAGATAAATTGCGCTGAGTTTGGGTTTGAGAGTTCAGGCACAAATATATCACTGGAGGTAAACTCCAGCTCCAAGATGTTGACAGCATTTGAGAATCCTGTAACACCTGTAAAATGACAAAAAAGAAACACATTGTCAGAGCAGAATACATATTTATCAGAGAGATCATACAATATAAAGGGTGGAATTCCATGTATCTTACAGTCTCTTTTGAACATAAGATGCAAAAAAATATATACTTACAGTGTGTGTGTGTATATATACACACACACACACGTACATATATCAGAGGATGATGAGTATAACATACTTAAAATAGTAATAGACTCGGGGTCGATGGAGATGCTGAAATTGTTGCTAGGGTTGTTCACGGCCTCTGTCAGAGTGGTAGTGATGTCATTGGTGCTTGGAAGCGGTTCACTGGAGGTCTCCTTGAATTCCAGTTCTACCTCTGCCTCAGTGTCCTGCTCAACACGGCTTCGAGACACCGCTCTGAAAGAAGTGTGTGTGATTGTGTGTGTGGGGTGGGGTGGGGTGGGGGAGGGGGAATAAGTTAATAAGCTAATATGTAACTCATCCTTTGAAGTTTACATATATATTATAAGTTATAAGCGACTCTTCTTGTAAAACTGTACAGGAGATGTGTACCCAGCTGCCTTTTTGTTAGTGTGCAAACAGTAAAAACAGCTCAAATGCTGTGCTGTAAAATAGCAATACATTTAAATTTTACACTTGGTTAAGTTGGACCTGAACTAATGCATAATCTTTTTGATAATGATGTACTGAAATCATGTAATCCTTTTACCTGAATGCAATCACAATCGAGCGGATGAAACGTGGGCCATAGCGTGCTTTGTAGATCTTGTCAAACTGGTAGAATCAGAGAGAAAGAAATTTGATCACATTTCATCACAAAATGCAATACAATGCATTGAAAAACTGCAATAGAAAAGAGGAGTTACAGAGGAGTTTTAGAGTGTCAGCCATTAAAAAATTAACTTAAATGCCTGTTGGTCAAGTGCTCTCTTGAACCTCAGAGACAGGGAAAGCCACCAGTCCACTAAAAGCAGTATAAACAAGGAAATAGCATTTTATGCCTTTTCACATTAAAACTCCATGCAAAGAGTTGAGCATGAAAACAAAATGATTTTGCACTTTTCACTTGAGTGAAAAATGCAGAGCTGAACAAAGGGATATGTCTGCATCACTGAGTTTCTAACGAAAACAAGCTGGGAAAATGAACAAGCACATAAGCAAACCAGGGGCTCTAAAAATAAAAAAAAAATCAGGGAAAAATCTCTAAAAATCAGGGAAAATTATTGCAAATCCAGGCTATCCATAACAGCCAAGATTAAAAAGAAAAGAATATTAAGCTAACTAGCAAGATATTTTGACAAAACTGCAAATATTCAGTTTAATATCTTTAATATAAATGCTGCAAAAACTGAGCATTAAACCAAAATGAATCACATAATTCATTTTTAGTAAAAGTTAAAAATAAACCTGCCAGTCAATAACATAAGCATGTAATGCCCATGTAGTGTAGTGCAGTGAGTTAACTATGCAGCACAATGCAACAAAAATGGAATACCTACTTCTTTACAAAACAATGACACACCACAGTTTCAGTAGTAAGCATGAATTTCATGTAATCCAGTCCTTTACTCAAAATCTTAATATATATATGAATTAAAATATTCCTACAATGAAAGACAAATAAGGAAGAGGAAAAGAGGCAGACGTACCACAGCAGTCACAGTGAGCGCAAGAGCCTTGAACTCCGGTGAAGTGTCATCAGTTAATTCAGGAACAAAGGGAGTTTGCAAGATCACTTCGAGTACAACGGCGGGGACGCTGGGTGGACGTGTTGAGGCTGCAGTGGCAATTACAATTGCAGTTGTTGCTGCCAAGATTGCCGTTGTTCCAGGGGATGTAGCCTTGGCTGTTATTCTTCTTGTTGTTGGGGCCATGGTGGTAGCACCAATTGAAGGAGTTGCACGAGCTACTGTAGAAGTTGTTATTGTAGCCACAGTGGTTGCATCTAAGAGAATGGGTGGTTGGAATAATAGGAGATGTATTAATCAAACATAAAAGTGCTTTTCTTTGCAGCAAGTGTTTTTATTTCTATAACAGTTATATGACAGCACTAGTTAAATAAAAAATTTAAGGAGTGTGACTGAAATTCACTGAATGTTATGGATTGCTATAGAAACTGAGCAACTGAGGGAAATTTGGACATCAATCAGAGGAACATCCATTGTCATTCATTCTATTCTGTAATGATACTGTTTAATTATAATAGTTAGAAAAAATTGATTCAGGTAAGAATTTTATAGATACTATATCTTAATAATATAAAAATGTACATACCTGGATCAACAGCTTTGATTGATTCAGCTAAAATGTTTAATCCAACTGTATTTGCTTGCACAGCAGTTTTCAGAATGACGACTATTTCATTTACAGTTGGTGTACTTGCAGAGCTGAAGGTCAGATCTGCAGTTGTGATGATTGATCCACTCCTTGATACAAACAAACAAGCGGATTGACATTATTACATTTCATAGTATATCGCAGTATTAGATTTGTAATCAAACAATTCACAAGTGCATATTCTCAGATTTGATTAAAAGGTATCTAAAATTGTTGAGGACAGAGTCAAATTAAGAAAAAAAAAATGTCCCAAATATTACTAACACGCACGCAAGCACACACACACAGAAAGAATTTACAACTCACTTGAAGCTTGTAACAGTGAGACCGATGAAGCCAGAACTGGCAGCCTTGTAAACTGGCTCTATCTAAAAGTGAAAACAAAGTTTAGTAGCCTGCAGATACATTTCATTTCCGATACAAGATTTCTCTTGAAAGGGGTTTTCTTATTCTGAAATTATTTTTTCAGTTCATAATCCAATAATCCATTATCTGACGTATAATAATCCAAGTTTAAAAACACTAGCATTAATCTGTTTGCAGTGCTTGCTCTTGGTTGGAGAAGCTGAAAAGTACAAGAGCAGAACTGCACACACATTCAAAATTTTTTTTTTACTTGGGATAAACAACTAATTCAAGAAAAGGTTAAGATGGGATGATTGAGGGTTTCTACTGTTGACATACATGGCAAGTGATGCTGATAATATGTCAACAACAGGAATCAATAATAACAGACATTTTTTAATACATTATCTTTCCCATGGCTACATTATCTTTTTTAAAACTTACCTGGTTCTTTGTTTCCTGTGCTCTGTCTTTAAAGGCTTGTGATCCGGAGTCCTTTAGATCATCGGTAAATACATCGCTAGTGGTGAACTGAAGCACCCGGATAACAGAGGCTACAGAGGTTGTTACAGTTTGTTGAATGGTTGTAAGGACAGTGGGTGGGGTAGTTGTAGGAGCTTGGGTACCAGTTGTTATGACAACAGCAGGTGGAGTAGTTGTGGGGCCTTTAATTACAGTGGGTGTGACAGCAATTGGTGGGGTAGCTGTTGGAGCTCGTGTAGCAGTTGTTATGACAACAGCAGGTGGTGTAGTTGTTGGACCTTTAATTACAGTGGGTGTGACAGCAATTGGTGGGGTAGCTGTTGGAGCTTGTGTAGCAGTTGTTAAGACAACAGCAGGTGGTGTAGTTGTTGGACCTTTAATTACAGTGGGTGTGACAGCAATTGGTGGGGTAGCTGTTGGAGCTCGTGTAGCAGTTGTTATGACAACAGCAGGTGGTGTAGTTGTTGGACCTTTAATTACAGTGGGTGTGACAGCAATTGGTGGGGTAGCTGTTGGAGCTTGTGTAGCAGTTGTTAAGACAACAGCAGGTGGTGTAGTTGTTGGACCTTTAATTACAGTGGGTGTGACAGCAATTGGTGGGGTAGCTGTTGGAGCTCGTGTAGCAGTTGTTATGACAACCGCAGGTGGTGTAGTTGTTGGACCTTTAATTACAGTGGGTGTGACAGCAATTGGTGGGGTAGCTGTTGGAGCTCGTGTAGCAGTTGTTATGACAACAGCAGGTGGAGTAGTTGTGGGGCCTTTAATTACAGTGGGTGTGATAGCTGTTGGTGGGGTAGATGCGGGAGCTTGTGTAGCAGTTGTTATGACAACAGTGTGTGTGGTAGTTGTGGGGCCTTTTGTTACAGTGGGTACGGTAGCTGTTGATGGGATAGATGTGGGAGCTTGTGTAACAGTTGTTATGACAGTAGTAGCAGTGGGACCTTCTGTTGTCATAGTCATAGTGGGCCTTTCTGTTCCTGTTGTTACTTTGGAACCTTCAGTTCCTGAGGTCATCGTGGGACCTTTACTTCCCGTTGTCATTGTTGGACCTCCACTTTCTGTTGCTGCAGTTGCTGTGGTTATAGGGGGACTTTCTGTTGTTGTTGTCATAGTTGAACTTTCCCTTGTTTTTGTCATAGTGGAATCTTCTTTTCTTGTTGTCGTAGCCAAAGTAGTAGTTGTTATTATAGTGGGCCTTTCAGTTCCTCTTGTTACTTCCGAACCTTCAGTTCCTGTTGGAGTTCCTTTTGTCATTCCTTTTGTTGGACCTCCACTTTCTGTTGTTGCAGTTGCTGTAGTTATAGTGGGACTGTCTGTCGTTGTTGAAATAGTTGAACTTTCACTTGTTTTTGCCAATGTGGAAGGTTCTTTTCCCGTTGTCTTAGCCAGACTTAAAGTTGTTGTTACTATAGTGGGACTTTCTGTTCTTGTTGTCAAAGTGGCACCTTCAGTTTCTATTGTCACAGCGGAACCTTCTGTTCCGGTTTTTGTAGGCAGACTTGTAGTTATTGTTGTTATCATGGGAATTTCTGATCGTTCTGTCATTGTGGCACTTTCAGATCCTGTTGTCATTGCTGGACCTTCTATTCCTGTTGTCATGGTCATAAATGCAGTTCCTTTTGTCATAGTTATTGTTGGACCTCCACTTTCTGTTGTTGTAGTTGCTGTGGTTATAGTGGGACTTTCTGTTATTCTTGTCATAGTTGAACTTTCCCTTGTTTTTGTCATAGTGGAATCTTCTTTTCCTGTTGTCGTAGCCAGAGTAGTAGTTGTTATTATAGTGGGACCTTCAGTTCCTGTATTGTTGGACCTCCACTTTCTGTTGTTGTAGTTGCTGTGGTTTGTGGGACTTTCTGTTATTCTTGTCATAGTTGAACTTTCCCTTGTTTTTGTCATAGTGGAATCTTCTTTTCCTGTTGTCGTAGCCAGAGTAGTAGTTGTTATTATAGTGGGACCTTCAGTTCCTGTTCTCATCTTGGGAACTTCAGTTCCAGTTGTTGTAAACAGACCTTTAGTAATTGTTATTGTAATGGGACTTTCTGTTCTTTTTGTCAAAGTGGAACTTTCAGTTCCTGTTGTCATGGTCGGAAATGCAGTTCCTTTTGTCATACTTGTTGTCAGACCTCCACTTTCTCTTGTTTTAGTAACAAATTCAGTTGCTGTGATTATTGTGGGACTTTCGATTCTTGTCATAGCGGCACTTTTAGTTCCTGGACTTTCAGTTCTCTTTGTTGCTTTAGGACCTTCAGTTCCTGTTGTCATCGTTGGACCTTCTGTTCCTATTGGAGTTCCTTTTGTCATAGTTGTTGTTGAACCTCCACTTTCTGTTGTTGTAGTTGCTGAGGTTATAGTGGGACTTTCTGTTGTTGTTGTCATAGTTGGATTTTCCCTTGTTTTTGTCACAGTGGAACCTTCTGTTCCGATTGTTGTCAACTGACTTTTAATTATTGATATTGTAGTGGGACTTTCTGTTCCTGTTGTTTCTTTGGGAACTTCAGTTCCTGTTTTCATTGTCAGAAATGCAGTTCCTTTTGTCATACTTGGTGTCGGACCTCCACTTTCCATTGTTGTAGTCTGAAATTCAGTTGCTGTGATAATGCTGGGACTTGCTGTGCTTGTTGTCATAGTGGAACCTACAGTTCCTGTTGTCACAGTAGAACTTTCTGTTTCTGTTGCTGAAGGGAGACTTTTAGTTATTGTTGTTATAGCGGGGCTTTCTGATCTTTCTGTCATTGTGGCGCTTCCAGTTCCTGATGTCATTGTTGGACCTTCAGTTCCTGTTGTCATGGTCAGAAATGCAGTTGCTTTTGTCATACTTGTTGGACCTCCACTTTCTGTTGTTGTAGTCTGAAATTCAGTTGCTGTGATAATGCTGGGACTTTCTGTGCTTGTTGTCACAGTGGAACCTACAGTTCCTGTTGTCACAGTGGAACTTTCTGTTTCTGTTGCTGAAGAGAGACTTTTAGTTATCGTTGTTATAGTGCGGCTTTCTGATCTTTCTGTCATTGTGGCACTTTCAGTTCCTGATGTCAGTGTTGGACCTTCAGTTCCTGTTGTCATGGTCAGAAATGCAGTTGCTTTTGTCATACTTGTTGTTGGACCTCCACTTTCTGTTGTTGTAGTCTGAAATTCAGTTGCTGTGATAATACTGGGACTTTCTGTGCTTGTTGTCACAGTGGAACCTTCTGTTTCTGTTGCTGAAGAGAGACTTTTAGTTATTGTTGTTATAGTGGGGCTTTCTGATCTTTTTGTCATTGTTGGACCTTCAGTTCCTGTTGTCATTGTCATTGACCTCCACTTTCCATTGTTGTAGTCTGAAAATGCTGTGATAATGCTGGGTTGCTTGTTTTGTCATTCTTGGTGTCTGTGCTTGTTGTCACAGTGGAACCTACAGTTCCTGTTGTCACAGTAGAACTTTCTGTTTCTGTTGCTGAAAGGAGACTTTTAGTTATTGTTGTTACAGCGGGGCTTTCTGATCTTTCTGTCATTGTGGCACTTTCAGTTCCTGATGTCATTGTTGGACCTTCAGTTCCTGTTGTCATGGTCAGAAATGCAGTTGCTTTTGTCATACTTGTTGGACCTCCACTTTCTGTTGTTGTAGTCTGAAATTCAGTTGCTGTGATAATGCTGGGACTTTCTGTGCTTGTTGTCACAGTGGAACCTACAGTTCCTGTTGTCACAGTGGAACTTTCTGTTTCTGTTGCTGAAGAGAGACTTTTAGTTATTGTTGTTATAGTGGGGCTTTCTGATCTTTTTGTCATTGTTGGACCTTCAGTTCCTGTTGTCATGGTCAGAAATGCAGTTGCTTTTGTCATTCTTGGTGTCGGACCTCCACTTTCCATTGTTGTAGTCTGAAATTCAGTTGCTGTGATAATGCTGGGACTTTCTGTGCTTGTTGTCACAGTGGAACCTACAGTTCCTGTTGTCACAGTGGAACTTTCTGTTTCTGTTGCTGAAGACAGACTTTTAGTTATCGTTGTTATAGTGCGGCTTTCTGATCTTTCTGTCATTGTGGCGCTTTCAGTTCCTGATGTCATTGTTGGACCTTCAGTTCCTGTTGTCACAGTGGAACCTTCTGTTCTGGTTTTTGTAGGCAGACTTGAAGTTATCATTATTATAGTCGGACTTTCTGTGCTTGTTGTCACAGTGGAACCTTCTGTTTCTGTTGTTGTAGATGGAGTTTTAGTTATTGGTGTTATTGTGAGACTTTCTGATCTTTCTGTCATTGTGGCGCTTTCAGTTCCTGTTGTCATTGTTGGACCTTCAGTTCCTGTTGTAATGGTCAGAAATGCAGTTGCTTTTGTCATACTTGTTGTTGGACCTCCACTTTCTGTTGTTGTAGTCTGAAATTCAGTTGCTGTGATAATGCTGGGACTTTCTGTGCTTGTTGTCACAGTGGAACCTTCTGTTTCTGTTGCTGAAGAGAGACTTTTAGTTATTGTTGTTATAGTGGGGCTTTCTGATCTTTTTGTCATTGTTGGACCTTCAGTTCCTGTTGTCATTGTTGGACCTTCAGTTCCTGTTGTCATGGTCAGAAATGCAGTTCCTTTTGTCATTCTTGGTGTTGGACCTCCACTTTCTGTTGTTGTAGTCTGAAATTCAGTTGCTGTGATAATGCTGGGACTTTCTGTGCTTGTTGTCACAGTGGAACCTACAGTTCCTGTTGTCACAGTGGAACTTTCTGTTTCTGTTGCTGAAGAGAGACTTTTAGTTATCGTTGTTATAGTGCGGCTTTCTGATCTTTCTGTCATTGTGGCACTTTCAGTTTCTGATGTCATTGTTGGACCTTCTGTTCCTGTTGTAACGGTCAGAAATGCAGTTGCTTTTGTCATACTTGGTGTCGGACCTCCACTTTCCATTGTTGTGGTCTGAAATTCAGTTGCTGTGATAATGCTGGGACTTTCTGTGCTTGTTGTCACAGTGGAACCTTCTGTTTCTGTTGTTGTAGATGGAGTTTTAGTTATTGTTGTTATAGCGGGGCTTTCTGATCTTTCTGTCATTGTGGCACTTTCAGTTCCTGATGTCATTGTTGGACCTTCAGTTCCTGTTGTAATGGTCAGAAATGCAGTTCCTTTTGTCATACTTGTTGTTGGACCTCCACTTTCTGTTGTTGTAGTCTGAAATTCAGTTGCTGTGATAATACTGGGACTTTCTGTGCTTGTTGTCACAGTGGAACCTTCTGTTTCTGTTGCTGAAGAGAGACTTTTAGTTATTGTTGTTATAGTGGGGCTTTCTGATCTTTTTGTCATTGTTGGACCTTCAGTTCCTGTTGTCATGGTCAGAAATGCAGTTCCTTTTGTCATACTTGTTGTTGGACCTCCACTTTCTGTTGTTGTAGTCTGAAATTCAGTTGCTGTGATAATGCTGGGACTTTCTGTGCTTGTTGTCACAGTGGAACCTAGAGTTCCTGTTGTCACAGTGGAACTTTCTGTTTCTGTTGCTGAAGAGAGACTTTTAGTTATTGTTGTTATAGCGGGGCTTTCTGATCTTTCTGTCATTGTGGCGCTTTCAGTTCCTGATGTCATTGTTGGACCTTCAGTTCCTCTTGTCACAGTGGAACCTTCTGTTCTGGTTTTTGTAGGCAGACTTGAAGTTGTCGTTATTATAGTCGGACTTTCTGTGCTTGTTGTCATAGTGGAACCTTCTGTTTCTGTTGTCACAGTGGAACTTTCTGTTTCTGTTGCTGAAGAGAGACTTTTAGTTATTGTTGTTATAGTGCGGCTTTCTGATCTTTCTGTCATTGTGGCGCTTTCAGTTTCTGATGTCATTGTTGGACCTTCTGTTCCTGTTGTCATGGTCAGAAATGCAGTTGCTTTTGTCATACTTGGTGTCGGACCTCCACTTTCCATTGTTGTGGTCTGAAATTCAGTTGCTGTGATAATGCTGGGACTTTCTGTGCTTGTTGTCACAGTGGAACCTACAGTTCCTGTTGTCACAGTGGAACTTTCTGTTTCTGTTGCTGAAGAGAGACTTTTAGTTATTGTTGTTATAGTGCGGCTTTCTGATCTTTCTGTCATTGTGGCGCTTTCAGTTCCTGACGTCATTGTTGGACCTTCAGTTCCTGTTGTCATGGTCAGAAATGCAGTTGCTTTTGTCATACTGGTTGTTGGACCTCCACTTTCTGTTGTTGTAGTCTGAAATTCAGTTGCTGTGATAATACTGGGACTTTTTGTGCTTGTTGTCACAGTGGAACTTTCTGTTGCTGAAGAGAGACTTTTAGTTATCGTTGTTATAGTGCGACTTTCTGATCTTTCTGTCATTGTGGCGCTTTCAGTTCCTGATGTCATTGTTGGACCTTCAGTTCCTGTTGTCACAGTGGAACCTTCTGTTCTGGTTTTTGTAGGCAGACTTGAAGTTATTGTAGACGGATTTTCTGTGCTTGATGTCACAGTAGAACCTTCTGTTTCTGTTGTTGTAGATGGAGTTTTAGTTATTGTGAGACTTTCTGATCTTTCTGTTATTGTGGCACTTTCAGATCCTATTGTCATTGTTGGACCTTCAGTTCCTGTTGTCATGGTCAGAAATGCAGTTCCTTTTGTCATTCTTGTTGTTGGACCTCCACTTTCTGTTGTTGTAGTTGCTATTGTTATAGGGGGACTTTCTGTTGTTGTTGTTGTCATTGTTGAACTTTCACTTCTTTTTGTCATCGTGGAACCTTCTGTTTCTGTTGTTATTGGTGTTATTGTGGGACTTTCAGATCTTTCTGTCATTGTTGGACCTTCAGTTCCTGTTGTAATGGTCAGAAATGCAGTTCCTTTTGTCATTCTTGTTGTCGGACCTCCACTTTCTGTTGTAGTCCTTAGAAATTCAGTTGCTGTGATTACCGAGGGACTTTCTGTTTTTGTTGTCACAGTGGAACCTTCTATTCCGGTTTTTGTAGGCAGACTTGTAGTTAGTGTGATTATAGTCGGACTTTCTGTTCTTGTTGTCATAGTGGCACTTTTAGTTTCTGTTGTTTCTTTGGGACCTTGAGTTCCTGTTGTCATTCTTGTTGTTGGACCTCCTCTTTCTGTTGTTGTAGTTGCTGTGGTTATAGTGGGAGTTCCTGTTGTTTTTGTTTTCATAGTTGAACTTTCACTTCTTTTTGTTACTGTGGAACCTTCTTTTCCTGTTGTCTTAGCCAGAGTTGTTGACGTTGATATTATAGTGGGACTTTCTGTTCTGGTTTTCATAGTGGAACCTTCTGTTCCGGTTTTTGTAGGCAGACTTTCAGTTATTGTGATTATAGTCGGACTTTCTGTTCTTGTTGCCACAGCAGCACTTTCAGTTCCTGCTGTTTCTTTGGGACCTTCAGTTCCTGTTGTCATTGTGGAACCTTTATTTTCCATTGTCATTGTTGGACCTTCAGTTCCTGTTGTCATGGTCAGAAGTTCAGTTCCTTTTGTCATACTTGTTGTCGGACCTCCCCTTTCCATTGTCTGAAATTCAGTTGCTGTGATTATGGTGGGAATTTCTGTGCTTGTTGTCACAGTGGAACCAAGCGTTGATGTTGTTATAGATGGACTTTTAGTTATTGTAATTTTCATGGGACTTTCTGTTCTTTCTGTCATAGTGGCACCTTCATTTATTTTTGTCATCGTGGAACCTTCTGTTCCGGTTTTTGTAGGCAGACTTGTAGTTAGTGTGATTATAGTCGGACTTTCTGTTCTTGTTGTCAAAGTAGCACTTTCAGTTCCTGTAGTTTCTTTGGGACCTTCAGTTCCTGTTTTCTTTGTTGGACCTTTTGTTCCAGTTGTCATGGTCAGAAATGTAGTTCCTTTTGTCATACTTGTTGTTGGACCTCCACTTTCTGTTGTTGTACTTTCTGTTGTTTTTGTTGTCATAGATGAACTTTCACTTCTTTTTGTCATCGTGGAATCTTCTTTTCCTTTTGTCTTAGTCAGAGTTGTTGACGTTGATATTATAGTGGGACTTTCTGTTCTGGATGTCATAGTGGCACTTTCAGTTCCTGTTGTCTTTATGGAACCTTTATTTTCCGTTGTTGGACCTTCAGTTCCTGTTGTCATTGCTGGACCTTCTGTTCCCGTTGTCATGATCATAAATGCAGTTCCTTTTGTCATACTTGTTGTCGGACCTCCACTTTCTGCTGCTGCAGTTGCTGTGGTTATCAGGGGACTTTCTGTTATTCTTGTCATAGTTGAACTTTCACTTCTTTTTGCCATAGTGGCAATTTCAGTTCTTGTTGTTACAGTGGAATCTTCTGTTCCGGTTTTTGTAGGCAGACTTGTAGTTATTGTGATTATAGTCGGACTTTCTGTTCTTGTTGTCACAGTGGCACTGTCAGTTCCTGTTGTTTCTTTTGGACCTTGAGTTCCTGTTGTCATCGTGGAACCTTTATTATCCATTGACATTGTTGGACCTTCAGTTCCTGTTGTCATGGTCAGAAATGTAGTTCCTTTTGTCATACTTGTTGTTGGACCTCCACTTTCTGTTGTTGTAGCTGCTGTTGTTATAGGAGGATTTTCTGTTATTATTGTCATAGTTGAACTTTCACTTCTTTTTGTTGTCGTGGAACCTTCAGTTCCTGTTGCTTCAGTGGAACCTTCTGTTCCAGTTTTTGTTGGCAGACTTGTAATTGTTGTGATTTTTGTCAGACTTTCTGATCTTTCTGTCATTGTGGCACTTTCAGTTCCTGTTGCCATTGTGGAACTTTTTGTTCCTGTTGTCATGATACGAAATGCAGTTTCTTTTGTCATACTTGTTGTCGGACCTCCACTTTTGGCTGTTGTTATTGGGAGACTTTCTGTTTTGGTTGTCATTGTTGAAGTTTCACTTCTAATTGTCTTAGTGGAACCTTCTGTTCCGGTTTTTGCAGGCAGACTTGTAGTTACTGTAATTATAGTTGGACTTTTTGTTCTTGTTGTCATCGTGGCACTTTCAGTTCCTGTTGTTTCTTTGGGACCTTCAGTTCCTGTTGTGACTGTGGAATGTTTATTTTCTGTTGTCATTTTTGGACTTTCAGTTCCTGTTGTCATGGTCAGAAATGCAGTTCCTTTTGTGATTGTTGTTGTTGGACCTCCACTTTCTGTTGTCGTAATCTGAAATTCAGTTGTTGTGATTATCGTGGGGCTTTCTGCTCTGCTTGTGATAGTGGCACCTACAGTTCCTTTTGTCACTGTAGAACCTTCTGTTTGTTTTGTTGTAGACTGACTTTTTGTTTTTGTTGTTATTGTGGGACTTTCTGATCTTTCTGTCATTGTGGCACTTTCAGTTCCTGTTGTCATTGTCGGACCTTCAGTTGCTATTGTTATTGTTGGACCTTCTATTCCTGTTGTCATGGTCAGAAATGAAGTTCCTTTTGTCATTCTTGTAGTTGGACCTCCACTTTCTGTTGTTGTAGTTGCTGTGGTTGTAGTGGGAGTTTCTGTTGTTTTTGTTTTCATAGTTGAAGTTTCACTTCTTTTTGTTATCGTGGAACCTTCTTTTCCTGTTGCTGTTGCCAGAGTTGTAGTTGTTGATATTATAGTGGGACTTTCTGTTCTGGTTGTCATAGTGGAACCTTCAGTTCCGGTTTTTGTAGGCAGACTTGTAGGTATTGTTAATATAGTCGGACTTTCTGTTGTTTTTGACAAAGTGGCACTTTCAATTCCTGTTGTTACCGTAGGACCTTCAGTTCCCGTTGTCATTGCTGGACCTTTTGTTCCTGTTGTCATGGTCAGAAATGTAGTTCCTTTTGTCATTCTTGTTGTTGGACCTCCACTTTCTGTTGTTGTAGCTGCTGTTGTTATAGGAGGATTTTCTGTTATTATTGTCATAGTTGAACTTTCACTTCTTTTTGTTGTCGTGGAACCTTCAGTTCCTGTTGCTTCAGTGGAACCTTCTGTTCCAGTTTTTGTTGGCAGACTTGTAATTGTTGTGATTTTTGTCAGACTTTCTGATCTTTCTGTCATTGTGGCACTTTCAGTTCCTGTTGCCATTGTGGAACCTTTTGTTCCTGTTGTCATGATACGAAATGCAGTTTCTTTTGTCATACTTGTTGTCGGACCTCCACTTTTGGCTGTTGTTATTGGGAGACTTTCTGTTTTGGTTGTCATTGTTGAAGTTTCACTTCTAATTGTCTTAGTGGAACCTTCTGTTTCGGTTTTTGCAGGCAGACTTGTAGTTACTGTAATTATAGTTGGACTTTTTGTTCTTGTTGTCATAGTGGCACTTTCAGTTCCTGTTGTTTCTTTGGGACCTTCAGTTCCTGTTGTGACTGTGGAATGTTTATTTTCTGTTGTCATTTTTGGACTTTCAGTTCCTGTTGTCATGGTCAGAAATGCAGTTCCTTTTGTGATTGTTGTTGTTGGACCTCCACTTTCTGTTGTCGTAATCTGAAATTCAGTTGTTGTGATTATCGTGGGGCTTTCTGCTCTGCTTGTGATAGTGGCACCTACAGTTCCTTTTGTCACTGTAGAACCTTCTGTTTGTTTTGTTGTAGACTGACTTTTTGTTTTTGTGGTTATTGTGGGACTTTCTGATCTTTCTGTCATTGTGGCACTTTCAGTTCCTGTTGTCATTGTCGGACCTTCAGTTGCTATTGTTATTGTTGGACCTTCTATTCCTGTTGTCATGGTCAGAAATGAAGTTCCTTTTGTCATTCTTGTAGTTGGACCTCTACTTTCTGTTGTTGTAGTTGCTGTGGTTGTAGTGGGAGTTTCTGTTGTTTTTGTTTTCATAGTTGAAGTTTCACTTCTTTTTGTTATCGTGGAACCTTCTTTTCCTGTTGTTGTAGCCAGAGTTGTAGTTGTTGATATTATAGTGGGACTTTCTGTTCTGGTAGTCACAGTGGAACCTTCAGTTCCGGTTTTTGTAGGCAGACTTGTAGGTATTGTTAATATAGTCGGACTTTCTGTTGTTTTTGACAAAGTGGCACTTTCAATTCCTGTTGTTACCGTAGGACCTTCAGTTCCCGTTGTCATTGTTGGACCTTTTGTCATGGTCAGAAATGTAGTTCCTTTTGTCATTCTTGTTGTTGGACCTCCACTTTCTGTTGTAGTTGCTGTGGTTATAGGGGGACTTTCTGTTGTTGCTGCCATTGTTGAACTTTCACTTCTTTTTGTCATAGTGGAACCTTCTTTTCCCGTTGTCATAGCCAGAGTTGTAGTTGTTATTATTGTTGGATCTTCTGCTTTGGTTGTGATAGTGGCACCTACAGTTCCTTTTGTCACAGTGGAACCTTCTGTTTGTTTTGTTGTAGACTGACTTTTTGTTGTTGTTGTTATTTTGGGGGTTTCTGATCTTTCTGTCATTGTAGCGCTTTCAGTTCCTGTTGTCATCGTGGAACCTTTATTTTCCGTTGTCATTGTTGGACCTTCTGTTCCTGTTGTCATGGTCAGAAGTGTAGTTCCTTTTGTCATACTGGTTGGACCTCCACTTTCTGTTGTTGTAGTTGCTGTCGTTATAGTGGGACTTTCTGTTGTTTTTGTTTTCATAGTTGAACTTTCCCTTGTTTTTGTCATAGTGGAACCTTCTTTTCCTGTTGTCGTAGCCAGAGTTGTTGATGTTGCTTTTATAGTTTGACCTTCTCCTTGTGTTATTATAGTCAGATCTTCTGTTCCTATTGTCATGGTTGTACCGGTTGTCATAGTTGGACCTTCAGTTGTCCCTGTTGTCATTATGTCAGCTGTGGTTAAATGATAATATTGGATATAAAATAATATGAACAGATGTTGAATCATTTTTCCATTCATCTTTGATGAGGTATCTTGGAGTAAAACAACTATCTGAAAGAGAAAAAAAATGTTGTATCAGTGGGCAAAAGAAAAAACAGAAGTCACACAATATTTGGCCTCAGTCATTAAGTAATTTCATTTGTTTAACTTAATTTCTTGGTTATGACATTTGATGGCCAAAATCAGAACTAAAACACCTGAATGACCAGTATATGTTAAACAATAAAAATATGTATTTCCTGTTTGCATAATTGGTTGGCAAAACTCCAAAGGGCACTTTTTGTGTTCTTAACAGCAAACCTGGGAGTGCTGATAGAGGTGTGGCATTCGATTCGGTGTGTTTTGCTGGCTACACATGATTTTCCCAGATAATGTTTTTGTTTGTAAGTAGCCTAATTGGTCACACTTGATACCTGATAACAAGTGCCAAATGTCAGCCATTAATTGTGTCTATTTTAATTTCAAAGCTATAGCAGACAAAAATTATGTTACTGTTGGCAGTATATCACAATGTCTGGTGCACATGTAATTACCATGTGAACCTAAATAATACCTTAAAAAAAGCATACCAGGAATTTCATAGTCCAGCCAATAACCAAATGTATTCTCCCCTAAATTATTTCAAATCTAAATAAACATGATTTGATGTGTCCATTTGATCCATCTTTCCCACAATCAGCACCTAGTCACAGACTGTTTTCTTTAGCTTAAGGAGCTGGTTGACAAGATTCTGACTGACAAACGTTGTAGTTCCCAACACAAGATGGCAGCCCAGTCTGTGATAAATGCTTCTCCAACTGAAGACAATCAAAATATGATAAAGAATCAGCTTCTTAGAGTTCCCACTGATTAATTATGTGAATTACATAAAGGCGCTTGCTACTTTTCTTCTAATTAAATTACCACTGAAGAACTCACTGATCTGCTGTTTGAGGAAGGCAGCGTAAGATGCCTTCGTCCTCTTTTAACTCACAGCCCTACCTCTTTTAGACCAGGACCACTCAGAGCTAGGCATATCACTCCCATGACTCAGGTATAGTAAACGTATTGGAGTACAACATCATAAAGAAATCCATTGACATAGATGAAGCATAATGTTTAGCAATCTTTTCATTTTGAATACTAAAACACATAGACCAAAACACACTGGGCAACATTTGTCTTTTTTATAGAGAAAGCATAGGAAGAATTTGCAAGCGTAGGGAGGACAATGTCAGTGTAAACTAAATGTATTGATATTTTCTCAGATAACTGTTGCAGATTTTAAGCTGGGAATATGAGCCCAGAAAAATCTGGAATGACAAACATTTTTCCTTTGTGTCCAACAAGAAAGACCTCTTTTGTTGTACTGAATATACTGGTTTGGGCTGGATTACACTCTTAGACAAACTACCTTTTCTGCAAGATTACATTTGAAGAAGTCTTTGGCTAAAACATTAACGGGTCTAGCAGATACTAAGAAATGTTATTAGCGTATGCACGGAAACAAATACCACAATACCACGCACATAAAAATAATGAAAATGAACATGAAATATGTATGGTCAATGTTGGTGTCCCATAGAAAATCACAAATAATGTTTATCTTTTCTGTTATATCTTTTCATATCTTTAGATGAATGATAAGGAATTGATTAGATGTTTTATATCATTTAATTCAGTTATACTGTTTGTTATAAAACCTATTCATTTTGAATAACATGATGTTTGGCATGCCCTTGCAGAAATAATACTTAATTATATAATAAGACTTAATTCTTGGTTCCTATAAATTCAGTTTATAGCAAAGGCGCAGATGATTGGGGGCAGGGTGGATACATCCCTCCAAGTTTCATAGGGACCCTGATCTCCCTCCCTCCCACTTTTGAGAAAAAAATATTTATGGGGGAGGAAGGGTTACACATACACACATATATATACACACACACACACACACACACACACACACACACACTCACACACATACACACACCCACCCACACAAACACACTCACACACACACACACACACACACACACACACACACATACACACATATATATACACACACACACACACACACTACACTCACACACATACACACACCCACCCACACACACAAACACACTCACACACACACACACTACACACACACATTTTGCTCACGCTTTGGTCCCTCCCACTTCAAAAATCTCTCCAAATTTTTTATTCAATTCCTGGCCCCTGTTTCATGTTCGAAGACAAACTTTCATTGCCATTGATGGGCAACTCAAGAGAAGACAGAGGGACAGATTTACAAAATGATCGGCCCTCACTGTGATGATTGGCCGCGCTGTGATAACCTTATTCCAATCGGTGTTTATATTCTTCCTGGTGTTAGACCACCAGCTATGTTGTTTGCACTTATTAAGCTGTTTGTATGCCGCTTAACATCATGCTTTTTTTTATTTATATATATATATATATATATATATATATATATATATATATATATATATATATATATATATATATATATATTATACTATACCTAAACTGTGTCTTTCGTGTTCTTAGCCCTTTGCGTAATACATTACATTTTGAATATGATGTCACTCCAAAACGTTCTCACTTTGGTTGGTGTTCAATTCCTGTGCTGTAATACGGCATTATAAAGCTTTGCCTCGTTGGCCGTTATATCTATTACCTGATCAGTAAAGTTTCATTTTTCTGGAGGATCCTTCACTACTTGCGCCTGGTGTCTCCTTATCCATTTGGCATCGGCTTGTTATCTGGATGTATAAGTATGTCATATCTGAAATTTGCGACTTGAGGACGTTTATTTTTGTAATTGTGTGATTAGACCAAGCCTTAGTAACCCGGTAATTAATAATTCGATGTTTGCGACCACAAATGTATCTCTAGATAGTGAATATTGTTGCGCAGCCACTATTCCTTAGTAAATTTGGCCTAGAATGTCAGCCCCAAGGAATCACTTTTGTTTTTCATGGAGAAGCTTTGCAATGAAGATCATATTAATTAGAAAAGGAATGTAATGGGAATACATTTAATTTAAAAAAATGTGTGCAGGAAAAAGTACAAAACATGACAAATAATTTAATTACCTATCCAGTATAAAAATTGCACTTACCTGTTCTTCATGAAAATGAATTCATATGTTATGTCAATATATCTCGTATGTGCTATTAGATCTGTACTACATCGGTGTGCTCTTAGACTACTGGGAGAATGATTGGGGTTCAGTATTACTGACAGAGGTAACTGCAGAAATGGGCTGGAATGTCCTTAAGGCAAATGAGTGTACGAAATATTTCAAATGTCCTTTACCCTTTCTCATACTTCCTGCTGAATGTATGACAAAAAGAATTCCATTTTCAGTGACATATCATCAGTCAGCCGTTCAAGGCTTCCCTCGCATTATCAATACTTTTTATTTTCACAAAAAAAAAAAAAAAAAATCTAATTTAAAGGGATTACAAATGTGTGACTTAGGCACAGGTATTTCTCTAAGTATGAGAAAAATGCCTTTGCATCAGACCACATTAAATGTGCCTGTATCTTCTCAAACATGCCTAAAATGGGCAACATATCTGTATTTGTTATGCTTAACCCTAAGCAATAAGACCCTGTTTCGCTTTTAGTTGGTGCACAGTGCACACTGGTTTTTTCGGAGGTACGTCATCTAGTACTAAGAGTCTCCAGCGTAGCAGAGAAAACTTCAGTTTTGACAAAAAAAAAAAAAAAGTTTTGCAAAGTTTTGAAAGTTAATCAGACAAACGAGTGACTTAGCCATGCGCAAACTCTACGTGATTCTCGGACTTGGATAGTGTCTGCTAAAAATAAGCGCCTTTAACGTATGTTATCAAATGCTGTAATTATATTCTAAAAATTATGCAGTGCAATCCAAATGTAAGAGCTGAGTAGTTATATGTAGTTATTTGTTTTTTTATACATTTAAATCAGTTGGATTTCATTGTTAAATCATTATTCCACTGATCTGATTATACTTACTTAAAGTCTAATACTTTAGTCGTGCTGAGCGCAGGTCTGAATAGACTCCTAAGTCTGTGGGCAAAAATATGCAGCCAATTGCTCCAACCTACAATCGCTGGTCTCATAAATTACCAGACACAACACAATATATTAATGATTATGATTACTATTGTAACAAACTGCAGAGATTTACAAGTTATTTTTTTATTATATTATATATATATATTAACAAGATAGTTAGAAAAAACACTGTGATGGATAGCATAGGTACATTCTTTAAAAACATTGTTTATCCACTTCACATAAAGAACACTTTTAGCAAAGTGATCATGTTTCCACTGAATGGCAAATTTGACTGACAGTAGTATTTCCATGACAACTTGTGCATTACAGGATTTCATTCTTAGTTATATCAATCCAATATCTAATGGCAAACACACTGTCAGCACCACACATGTGCGTTCTCTTTGTATAATAACAAAAACAATAAAATTCCTTCATTGTGACAACCCACTGGATATAAGAATAAGATAATAGTTTCTCAGTTTGGATTATGATCTGAGTCTCATTGATTCATAAAACTGCTGTGCCTTGTTCATAAATATGATAATAAATACTGCATTAATGGAACATTCATGTGGTTTGTAGAAACACCCATTGCAACATTCATTTATAAAAGAATGTATTCAACATTTATATCATTAGTCCAAAATGCGTGTCTGTAGTCTTAACTTTGACCTCCTGCAATGTAATGAAAGCAGTTATGGGTGTTACTACAACACTCATGAATGTGCCGTGAACGCTTTATTTAAGGTGTAATGAATGTCTATGTAACCCTTCCTCTCCTCATAAAAAAACACACAAATACACTTACCTCATTAAAGCTACCTACATCAATTGTTTTATTATTTTCACAAAATATTTGAGAAAATCTTCAATGTTTTTAGTTCAAAAGGCTTTTGCCTCAGTTTTCCCCACTATAGGCCATTCTGATGTGAAAGGAAAAACATTCAGCATTGTTCAATCAAGTGCAAAAATTTTACAGCTTTTTCTCTTTGAAGTTTTAATGTAAAAGGACTCAACAATTATTATAAACCATAGTAATAATAATGTAAACTTATATTTAGCATTTTAATTCTGCTGAAACATCTGTAAAGAAATAAATAATGTATCCAACAATTACCTGAGGAAGACAAACATATTTTAATCTAGAATGAGGTGAAAAAGACAATAGATTTTTCCAATAGCTATGAACTGGTTAATCAGAAACTTCTTCATAATACAAAAAAAAATACATAAGTGCATGATCACTTCTGTTGGCCATGGAAGGGTCTGTTTGCAGTCGAGTTTCTCTGTCCAGTTTGGTCCATTTGAGGCTGTTGCTGGGAAATCTGCTGTATTCAAAGGTTGCCTTTCCAATGCACATAATAAATCTATTTGGCTTTGGCCAAGTGTCATGGCAAAGAAATGCAGACAGTCCTTTGATTTCCAGTAGGCACATCATAGTATTTGTCTGAGGGTGGACTTAATTGATTGACAGCTGAATTTACCAGAGGTGAGTCAAAAGCAGTGATGTCACAGCCACAAAGGAAGCTGTGAACAGGCTGAGCTTTGCGCTGACTCCACCTGATGCAGTGACTACAGCTATGTAAAAAGAGGGAAAACATGCATTTCAGTGGACAGTAAAAAACATTGCATTAACTGTAATAAATGTAATGTAATGTAACAGATTTTAGATGAATGCAGTGGTATCAAATTTTGATCAGGTTAAAATATGCCATATCAGAGCTGATTCTTCATAGATGATGTTATTCAGTACACAGAAACTCAAAATAACTCTGTACGGGCTTTTAAAATTCAGTGATCTGCTGTTCCGCAGTTGACATACCTGGGACCAAGCCAGTGCTAACAGCAGAACAGTACTTACGTTAAAATCATAGAAACATAGATGCATGGGCTACTAACATTTATTGGAATTTGGTCATTTTAATTGTTGTAATCCCCTTAGCCACAATTTACCCCTAAAGAACTATTCTGCCATTGTTATAAATTCTTAAGAGAAATGTTAACCTTTATTATTTTATATTTTATATTGCCTATATGAGGGTCCCATGCTCCCTCTCCTACACTTGAATTCCTTAGATGTGAAAACCACTAGCCACGGAACAGAAAGTTTTATCACAGAAAAATATATTTTCACAATTGAATGTAGATTATTAGGAAAAAATAAAGCAATGGAAAATTTGATCGTTGAACAGTATTACCTACCTGTTCCATTGACTTTAATTGAGTCAGGGTCAATGCCCAATTGAACGACTCCGTTAAGCACTGCATTTCTCAAAGTGAGGCCTACTTCAGTTGTATTGGGTGAGGGTTCTGATGCGTTGAAGGCCAGATCTCCTGTTGTGATAACTGATCCACTCCTTAATACAAACAGAAACAAAGGCAGATACAATATATTTATGCATTATTATGGGTATCACTACAAACACACACACAGATGTACATGCTCATCTGCACACACATAAAAAACAGACGTACATGCTCATCTGCACACACATAAAAAACAGATGTACATGCTCGTGTAGATGCATGTAAACGATTATTTAGATTAAAAGCTTATGTACACACATGCACATGCTTACGCACGCATAACACATGGAATGGAAAGTGATTCTGTACCTGAAACTGCTCACAGTGTAATTGAAGAATGATGTGAAGGCATCCCTGAAAACTGGGTCTATCTGAAAATGAAAAAATACCCCAACAAACTCCATTAAATACACCTATGAAGAAGTTTATGTACTCCCACAGAAAATTACCATTTTGAAAAAAGGGTTTCTCATTAAGTGGCATAATTACAACAACATATATACAAAAAGTCATGTGTTTTACACTCACCAAAGAACATCCTAATATTGTAGGAAAACCATGTTTAATATATCCTATTTATCTCCTCTTAGCACTTGTCTTCTTTACATTTCAAGCAACAGTTTACTTTTGAAAGCATCAAGATGATTAGTGTAGTTTTTTCTCTGACAGGTATGACTTACAAGTGCAGGTCATTCTTTACAGCGCCTATGTACATTGGCTGCACCACACTACTCTTATATTTATTGGACCATCATGGTAATTTTAGAGCCAGTTTCACAATGGCAATTTATCTGAATCTTTGAGTTATAAGTGGGACTAGTTATTGAGTGGAAGGTGTATTATTTAACTTGAAAGTTCCCCAACAGAACTTTTGTACATCCATTTTGTATTTTCTGGCCTTCACCTTTCATCCAGAAATTAAAACATATGATAAGGTACAGAGGTATAAAACAATACATTGATTTAATTTGCAGGTTTGACTTATTTTGTTGTATTGACATAAAGTTTGGGGGATTTGGAGCAGCTCTCCCAAAGAATCGTTCATAGCTTTGACAAAGCTACACAACTTCTAACTCATTTACTTCCTGTGAACACATGGCATGGTGTGAAGCGGCCAATCAGGAGTGTGTCTGATGTATATGTTATGGTTCATCTTATTTCAGTTTATGTTACATAGTGTACAAATCTCAGCTGATGTTTCACTCTTTTCTTTCCAGAACCCTCTTTCATGCTCTTTCATGATATTTCAGATGAAAAGTCATGTTTTGTAACTTCTAAGTAAGATGTATCTCACACTGTGAGCGGCGTACCTGCTGCTTGGTGATCTGTGCTCTGAATATAAAGGCCGATGAGTTTGGGTTTAGGAGGTCAGGCACAAATGTATCAGAGGAAGTGAACTCTAGCTCCAAGATCCTGGAACCATGTACGACTCCTGTGAAGACAGGATTTACTTTTAAAGTAAAAACTCTCAAAGCAGACCACATATTCCTACAAGAACAGCAACAATATGAAGGGTGAAATTCCATACTTTGTGCAGTTAGTTTTGAAAACACATAAGGTCTGAAATTTTAGAAAAAAATACTATGAGATATATACACACGTATACATATATATATATCTATGTATGTAACATACTTAAAATAGTAATAGACTCGGGGTCGATGGAGATGCTGAAATTGTTGCTAGGGTTGTTCACGGCCTCTGTCAGTGTAGTAGTGATGTCATTGGTGCTTGGAAGCGGTTCACTGGAGGTCTCGTTGAATTCCAGTTCTACCTCTGCCTCAGTATCCTGCTCAACACGGGTTCGAGACACCGCTCTGAAAGAAGTGTGTGTGATTGTGTGGGGTGGGGTTGGGAGGGGTTGGTTCAGAAAGAAACAACAATAGGGAAAAAAATCACTAATCTGAAACGCATCCTTCAAACTTTACCACTGCATTAGTTCTAGTGCTGCAGCAGACTTTATTGGCAGCAGTGTGGGACAATGGTGATGGCAACTGAGAGGTTGCAGGGTCAAATCCCAGCTGGGGCACTGCCACTGTATCCTTGACCAAAGTACTTATTCTGAAATTCAGTAAAATATCCAGCAAAATAAATGCATTGTCTAAAAAATAAGCTAAGTGTATTGTTTTTTGCTAAGAGAGTCTGATAAATGTTATGTAAATAGCACTATGCATTTTTTCAACATATAGAACTCAAGTGCAACTGTATACCTATCCCATTTTTCCACAGATGAAAGAACATAAAAAAACAAACATTAAACTCATATACTAAATTTCTATAGCAATTCTGGAAAATACAAGCACATAGTCTCTCAGGATATAATTGCAAATCTCTCTTTTTTTCTTTTGCAACTGCTACACACAATTCTCTTCTGAAATGCCATTCCATTTATGAACACTAGGCAAACGCAGAGAATGAATTATATTGTTTTGCAAAAAGAGTGATTTGGAATTGCGATTTGAGAGAAGAAAATTTTATTTTTGTGTGTAAACAATAAAAAAAGTTATGCTTCAAAGAAAAAAAAAAAGTTATTAAAGTTGCTGTTGGTTAAGACAGACCTGAACTTATGCATAATCTGTTTGACAGTGATGTACTTAATACATGTTAGAAAAACTTTCTGAGGGCTCATTTTACCTGAATGCAATCACAATCGTGCGGATGAAACGTGGGCCATAGCGTGCTTTGTAGATCACGTCAAACTGTTAGAATCAGACGGAGAAAAAAAGATTTTGTCACATTTAGGATTGTAATGGTGCACCATAACCTGCAGCATAATAGAACAGGAGTCATAGACTGTCAAGCAATGATAAATTAAATTATAATTGATTTGTCAATCAATACTTTGTGGAATCCCAGAAATAGGGAACCATGGAGCTATGAAAGTCCAAACCATCAGTCAACCAACTGCAGTATACACCTTTGCCTTTTCAGTTGAAAACTAACATAACATCCATTGATTAAAAATGCAAAATTAGACGAAGGGACATGTGAACACCATGCTAATGCTCACACATGCTCTTATTTACTTTCTTGAGCAAAGTAGCAATTATAAACTGTAGCTCAGTTTCATATATGAATGATTAAAGCTTTTAAAAAAAAAGTCCTGTTGGTACACAAGAGTGCATACTGGTGTATGGCTGGAGAGGTCGGCACTGGTTTGATCAGGACTCTATCCCCCCTATGGGGCTTGTCACTGTACTGAATAAAAAATGTCTACCCCCAAGTCTTTCATTATTTTGTTTCTCCCATTTTGTAATGCCTAGTGCTATTTGTAGGCCTCCCTCAGTGATGAAACACCCTTCATCAACTCTGCAGATTACTGCAGACAAGTGAATTATCTGGCCCAAGTAATTTTAAAAGATTTTTAAAAAATACTAGTGTAAAGTGTAAAGTATTTTTACTAGTGTAAAAATACTTGTGTAAACCAAAAGTTGTAGTGGGAAGAAAGTAGGAAGAGAGAAAGGGAGAGACTTACCACAACAACCACAGAGGCAGCCAGAGTCTGGAATTGTGGTGAAGTGTTATCACTTAATGCAGGTTCAAACACTGTTTGCACTGTCACTTGGATAGCCACAACTGGAATAGTGATGGGACGTGGTGGACGTGTCGTGGTTGTGGTTGTAGTTGTAGTTGTAGTTGTAGTTGTAGTTGTGGTTGTGGTTGTGGTTGTAGCTGGGGTTGTAGTTTTTGCTTTGGTTGTGACCATAGCTGGGGTCGTAGTTTTTGCTTTGGTCGTGACCATAGCTGGGGTCGTAGTTTTTGCTTTGGTTGTGACCATAGCTGGGGCTGTAGTTGTCGCTTTGGTTGTGACCATAGCTGGGGCTGTAGTTGTTGCTTTGGTTGTGGTCATAGCTGGGGTTGGAGTCCTTACTCTTGTTGGGGCTATAGCTGGGGCTGTAGTTGTCGCTTTAGTTGTGACCATAGCTGGGGCTGTAGTTGTCGCTTTAGTTGTGACCATAGCTGGGGCTGTAGTTGTTGCTTTAGTTGTGGCCATAGCTGGGGCTGTAGTTTTTGCTTTGGTTGTGACCATAGCTGGGGCTGTAGTTGTCGCTTTAGTTGTGACCATAGCTGGGGCTGTAGTTGTCGCTTTGGTTGTGACCATAGCTGGGGCTGTAGTTGTTGCTTTGGTTGTGGTCATAGCTGGGGTTGGAGTCCTTACTCTTGTTGGGGCTATAGCTGGGGCTGTAGTTGTCGCTTTAGTTGTGACCATAGCTGGGGCTGTAGTTGTTGCTTTGGTTGTGACCATAGCTGGGGTTGGAGTCCCTACTCTTGTTGGGATCATAGCTGGGGTTGGAGTCCCTACTCTTGTTGGGACCATAGCTGGGGTTGGAGTCCCTACTCTTGTTGGGACCATAGCTGGGGCTGTAGTTGTCGCTTTGGTTGTGGTCATAGCTGGGGTTGGAGTCCTTACTGTTGTTGGGGCCATGGTGGTTGCACCTATAAAAATAGATAATTGGAGTGAGAGGTAGTAGGAGATTTCAAACGTGAAATGGAATTACATGCAGTATGTGAAATTAATTTCACTCCGCATTTAACTACAGGATTGAAATTAGGACTAAAATTCATGGAACATTTTGGATTGCTGTAGTAAATTAGTAACTGAGTTGGCTTGTAATAAACAGAGATTTAACAATTACACATATTCAAAGAAATATTCAATGTCCAATAATTTCTATTTTCAAATGGTACTGTTTAATGGTAGAACTTAAGAGAATTCATTCCATGAAGAATTTTGAAGAATCTTAGTGCTTAATCATTTTTCTTACCTGGGTCAGTGACTTTAATTGATGTGGGAATAATGTTGAGGCCTGTGGGGTCAGCTTGGACAGCATTTGTCACAGCACTGGCTATGGTGTCTACTGCTGGTGCATTAGTGGAGCTGAAGGTCAGATCTGCAGTTGTGATGATTGAGCCACTCCTTGATACAAACAAACAGATGGGTTGACATTATTACATTTTATAATATCATCACAGGTCTTAATGCCTCCACACACAGGAAGAATGTAGTACTCACCTGAAATTTCTAACGATGAGACTGATGAAGCTAGCACTGAAGGCCCCTTTTAAAATTTTCTCGAGCTGAAAGTGAAAACAAAGTTTAGTGGCCTTCAGATTAGTTCCCAAAAAACATTGGTCAACAAATTAAATTAATGCACATATGTTGAAAATATTTACTGAACTAAAAGCATTGTTCTATCACAATGAAGTTTACATATTTAGATAACGATACTCATATTTTTATTTGCTTTGATATGATTTTCAAGACTGCCTAAAGTGCACAAAATATCAGATATTACACTCTCACACACAAACACATTTTCTGCTGTTCTACAAAGCCCCTAAGAAAACCTGGTAAGAGAAAGAAATTATGCAATGGCCACAAATTGAAAATTATTCCCTTATCCTGAGATTACTGTGCAATCATTAATTGTGTGATAATGATTATTAAAAAGACATTTTTTATTATCTGCATATACCAGTTGATTTAAAGTGTATTTTTGTTGTAGGAAAAAATGTTATGCTTTAATTTGCACTTGAAAGGCATATATCAGGTCTGAGTCAAGTACATGGGTTTGAATGGCAAAAGTGTCTGCTGTTGACATATAGTTAACCTATTCACATTAAAAATCAAACATTTAAAAAGGAGTTGATAATAACAATGAAACAATTGTGCTCATGTATTTCCCTCATATTTCTCCATCTTACCTCAGTCCTTGTTCTCTGAGCTCTCTCTTGAAATTCTTGTGATGTGGGATCACTTAGCTGAGCAATAAATGTTTCATCTGAGCTGAACTGAAGCACCCTAGCTGCAGTAGGAGCTTGTGGGACTGTTGTGAAGACACCAGGAACTGCTGTAGTTGTAGGAGCTTGTGGGACTGTTGTGAAGACACCAGGAACTGCTGTAGTTGTAGGAGCTTGTGTAACTGTTGTGGTGGAAACAGGAACTGCTGTAGTTGTAGGAGCTTGTGTAACTGTTGTGGTGGAAACAGGAACTGCTGTAGTTGTAGGAGCTTGTGTAACTGTTGTGGTGGAAACAGGAACTGCTGTAGTTGTAGGAGCTTGTGTAACTGTTGTGATGACAACAGGAACTGCTGTAGTTGTAGGAGCTTGTGTAACTGTTGTGGTGGAAACAGGAACTGCTGAAACAGTGTAACTGTTGTGGTGGAAACAGGAACTTGTAGGAGCTTGTGTAACTGTTGTGGTGGAAACAGGAACTGCTGTAGTTGTCGGAGATTGTGTAACTGTTGTGGTGGAAACAGGAACTGCTGTAGTTGTCGGAGCTTGTGTAACTGTTGTGGTGGAAACAGGAACTGCTGTAGTTGTCGGAGATTGTGTAACTGTTGTGGTGGAAACAGGAACTGCTGTAGTTGTCGGAGATTGTGTAACTGTTGTGGTGACAACAGGAACTGCTGTAGTTGTCGGAGATTGTGTAACTGTTGTAACTGGTGGTGGAAGGGACTGCTGTAGTTGTAGGAGCTTGTGTAACTGTTGTGGTGGAAACAGGAACTGCTGTAGTTGTCGGAGATTGTGTAACTGTTGTGGTGGAAACAGGGACTGCTGTAGTTGTAGGAGATTGTGTAACTGGTGGAAACAGGAACTGCTGTAGTTGTAGGAGATTGTGTAACTGTTGTGGTGGAAACGGGGACTGCTGTAGTTGTAGGAGATTGTGTAACTGTTGTGGTGGAAACAGGGACTGCTGTAGTTGTAGGAGATTGTGTAACTGTTGTGGTGGAAACAGGAACTGCTGTAGTTGTAGGAGATTGTGTAACTGTTGTGGTGGAAACGGGGACTGCTGTAGTTGTAGGAGATTGTGTAACTGTTGTGGTGGAAACGGGGACTGCTGTAGTTGTAGGAGCTTGTGTAACTGTTGTGGAAAACTGCTGTAGTTGTAGGAGAAACTGTTGTGGTGGAAACAGACTGCTGTAGTTGTAGGAGATTGTGTAACTGTTGTGGTGGAAACAGGGACTGCTGTAGTTGTAGGAGCTTGTGTAACTGTTGTGGTGGAAACAGGAACTGCTGTAGTTGTTGGAGATTGTGTAACTGTTGTGGTGGAAACGGGGACTGCTGTAGTTGTAGGAGCTTGTGTAACTGTTGTGGTGGAAGCAGGGACTGCTGTAGTTGTAGGAGATTGTGTAACTGTTGTGGTGGAAACAGGAACTGCTGTAGTTGTTGGAACTTGTGTAACTGTTGTGGTGGAAACAGGAACTGCAGTGGTTGTAGGAGTTGTGGGAGGCTGTGTCACAGTAACCTCAGTCATAGCTGCAGTGGGAGAACCAGTCATGGTTGTAACGGGACCCTCTGTTGCTGTGCTCATAAGAGCCGTTCCACCCTGTGTGCCAGTTGTAATAGTGGGACCCTCAGTTCCTGTTGTCATTGTGAGACTTTCAGTTGCTGTTGTAGTAGTCAGTCCGTCTGTTCCCGTTTTCATTGTTGGACCTTGTGTTCCTGTTGTCATAGTTGCACCATCTGCTCCCGTCGTCATAGTGGGACCTTCTGTGCCTGTTGTCATAGTCACACCTTCTGTGCTTGTTGTCATAGTCACACCTTCTGTGCCTGTTGTCATAGTTGGACCTTCTGTGCCTGCTGTCATAGTGGGACCTTCTGTGCCCGTTGTCATAGTCACACCTTCTGTGCCTGTTGTCATAGTGGGACCTTCTGTGCCTGTTGTCATTGTCACACCTTCTGTGCCTGTTGTCATAGTTGGACCTTCTGTGCCTGCTGTCATAGTCACACCTTCTGTGCCTGTTGTTATAGTTGGACCTTCTGTGCCCGTTGTCATAGTCACACCTTCTGTGCCTGTTGTCATAGTGGGACCTTCTGTGCCTGTTGTCATAGTTGGACCTTCTGTGCCTGCTGTCATAGTCACACCTTCTGTGCCTGTTGTCATAGTGGGACCTTCTGTGCCTGTTGTCATTGTCACACCTTCTGTGCCTGTTGTCATAGTCACACCTTCTGTGCCTGTTGTCATAGTGGGACCTTCTGTGCCTGTTGTCATTGTCACACCTTCTGTGCCTGTTGTCATAGTCACACCTTCTGTGCCTGTTGTCATAGTTGGACCTTCTGTGCCTGCTGTCATAGTCACACCTTCTGTGCTTGTTGTCATAGTTTGACCTTCTGTGCCCGTTGTCATAGTCACACCTTCTGTGCCTGTTGTCATTGTTAGACCTTCTGTGCCTGTTGTCATAGTCACACCTTCTGTGCCTGTTGTCATAGTGGGACCTTCTGTGCCTGTTGTCATAGTCTCACCTACTGTGCCTGTTGTCATAGTGGGACCTTCTGTGCCTGTTGTCATAGTCACACCTTCTGTGCCTGTTGTCATAGTGGGACCTTCTGTGCCTGTTGTCATAGTGGGACCTTCTGTGCCTGTTGTCATAGTGGGACCTTCTGTGCCTGTTGTCATAGTCACACCATCTGTGCTTGTTGTCATAGTGGGACCTTCTGTGCCCGTTGTCATAGTCACACCTTCTGTGCCTGTTGTCATTGTTAGACCTTCTGTGCCTTTTGTCATAGTCACACCTTCTGTGCCTGTTGTCATAGTGGGACCTTCTGTGCCTGTTGTCATAGTCACACCTTCTGTGCTTGTTGTCATAGTGGGACCTTCTGTGCCTGTTGTCATAGTCACACCTTCTGTGCTTGTTGTCATAGTTGTACCTTCTGTGCCCGTTGTCATAGTGGGACCTTCTGTGCCTGTTGTCATAGTCACACCTTCTGTGCCTGTTGTCATTGTTAGACCTTCTGTGCCTGTTGTCATAGTCACACCTTCTGTGCCTGTTGTCATTGTTAGACCTTCTGTGCCTGTTGTCATAGTCACACCTTCTGTGCCTGTTGTCATAGTGGGACCTTCTGTGCCTGTTGTCATAGTCTCACCTACTGTGCCTGTTGTCATAGTCATACCTTCTGTGCCTGTTGTCATAGTGGGACCTTCTGTGCCTGTTGTCATAGTCACACCTTCTGTGCCTGTTGTCATAGTGGGACCTTCTGTGCCTGTTGTCATAGTCACACCTTCTGTGCCTGTTGTCATAGTGGGACCTTCTGTGCCTGTTGTCATAGTCACCTACTGTGCCTGTTGTCATAGTCATACCTTCTGTGCCTGTTGTCATAGTGGGACCTTCTGTGCCTGTTGTCATAGTCACACCTTCTGTGCCTGTTGTCATAGTGGGACCTTCTGTGCCTGTTGTCATAGTCACACCTTCTGTGCTTGTTGTCATAGTCACACCTTCTGTGCCTGTTGTCATATTTGATGTGGGACCCACAGTCATAGTTGTAGACTGTGAAGTTACATAATATGGAATGGAAATGAATATGAACAGGTGAAGAATCGTTTTCTTCTTCATCTTTTGTGTTTTTTAATTAAGACAACAATCTGAAAGAGAAAAAATATTCTTCAATTAGCAGTCAACATTGCAAATCAGGCAAAACATCTTAAATCTTATGCAATTGTCACACTTGGCTTCCAATGAGAAAAATCCGCTTGAATTTCCATTCAAGTCAATGGAAGGTGGTGTCAAACACTTCCTGCAGCAGAATTCTGCTCTACTCTCGATGTGGGGCAAGGTGCGGCAGGAAGGGGCTCTGTTTTATGCCCCAAGTTCAACTGTGGTGAACTTTGACCTTGCGAATATGCCAATCTGCCCCTGTCTGGCCAATCAGATAGCTGCTTTTTGACCCAGAGGGGTGTATCAATTTGCTCCTTTTAGTTCAGTTCAAACTGTAAAATCAAAATGTTATCACATTGATCACCGTGGTGTCTTACCACCCAGTGCTTTTTAATCCCTCATTAAGGGATTACAGGAACCTGAACAAAAGGGAGGCAGTTTGGCAGGAAATTAGTCTGAAAACCTGGAATAGACAGTGAATACTATACAAATGTGTGAAAGTAGGATGTTGACTGCTACCATTCATTAACTATCTGGCTAGCTATCTGATAGCCAAAAGCTAGCTGCCCGCTAACTGAAAGCTAGCAGCTACTAAGAAGATGTTTAGCTTGTCTTTTCCTCCTTCTCCTCAACAAAGCAAGCGCTAAAGTCCGTTTTTGCTGTACAGTTAGAAAACAAACACCGACCATGTTTACCATCTGCTGATGAAAACTACAATTGAATCGCACATGCTCAAATTAACTGCATTAATGGAATGTGTACCTCTGCCCACAATGTGTGCCGCTAGGCATATATTAGAAGCCAAGAATGACCATAGCATTATACATTTTTCTTCTGATCATGATCAAAAGCCTTTTTTATTTTATCTTTATGCCACCTTCAAATATTTGTAGAGTGTTGTTAGCCTATGCAAAGTAATTTAACCATCTTATTTCATGTTCATGTTAACTGAGAAATCACACATTTAATCAAACACTAGTCTTGTCAGTTAAACTTTTACTCAAATTCCTTGGCATTACACTGTCTGTAATTAAAATGTCCGAATACTGGTACAAGCAGCAGCATTCAAAATTATAAGTAAAACACCAGATGTAAGCTTAGTTTGGTTGTGTTAATTCAGTTAATAATTCAGTTATTATATTTCCCAATGAGAATATTTATTATTAACACTAGTTGCTTTTTTGCCATCTCCACCTTTGTTCCCTGCCACTGGTTGCTAGTATTCATGTGACATCGCAAGAGGTCCAAACATCAACCCTGGAATTTGTCCAACGCTTTATGACCAAGCCTTACATAATACCTGAAATTCCATAGCGTCTTTTTAAACTAAGTCTTCATTTATGGAATGACTTTTGTAGTCCACCTGATTTGTGTTTGATATCCCTCTGCAAAAACCGTGCTGGCTATCATTTACAATTCTTTATATATTTGCCCACCTCATGGTTTGTAAGAATACATTTACAAACTTCTCTGCCTTGAAAATCTACATATCAGTTTGTCTCAGTTTTGTACTAAAATGAAATTCTCCTGCCTTTATGCCTCAAATGTTGACACAATGTCTTAAAACAGTAACTCTTAAACCAACAAACCAATGCACCTCTGTCTGGGAGTTATCGGTTTGCTAATGAATAATTATTAGCCAGTTAAACTGACACTGCGCTGCGTATTAATGACTGTATTCTGCAGTACTTGGCAATTCAAATAATTCTCAAATAGTTTCAAATGGCTGAAACAGCCTTATCATTAGGGAGATCTGCAAAGCAATCTTGCTGGGCAACAATGACAGGAAATTCTTCTATTGATAAGGAAGCATTTTAGACAACCCTACCGTGAGTATACTATACCCCAGATTAGCTTTTTTTTAAGAACATTGACAACAGGATTGAGATACAATGAAAATAATTCAAAAACAATGAAAAGCATTCACAATTTCTGAGGCAACTACATTTTGCCCTTTTTGTATCATTTCCCTTCATGCACTACTGTGGATCTCCTTTCTTGAATTTAAACACTAGATGGCAGCCCAGGGTTGTGAATTTTCTTTCTCCAACCAGGACAGTCAAAATTTACTTTAAAAAATCTGTTTCTGAGTGAATGCATGAATTCACATTGATTCATCATATGAATTACGTGGAAGCTGCTTTTGTGTAATAAAATTATCACGAACAAATTCATTGAGCTGCTGTTTGAAGGAGGCAGAAAATGTATTTTCTATTCTACCTTGGAGCCTTAACACTTTGAGATCATGCACATTGCTGCTGTAAATCAGGTGTAGTAAAAGTACTGAAGTACCAGTTCCTAAAGAAATCTATTGAAACAAAATGAAGCACTTGATTAAATAACCATATTGGATAAGTCTTCATTTTTACACTAACAAATAAGTAACATAGAGAGCAGGCATGGAAAGAACAAGTTCTTTGTACACTAAAAGCGTATGATATTTTCTCAGGTAGCTGTTGTGGATTTCAAGCATTTCTGGCCAAAGTGCCCAGACAAAACTGGAATGACAAACATTTTCCATTTCCTTTGTAGCCTACATGTGAGACCTCTTTTGCTGTACTGAATTTACTGGTTTGGGCTGTATTAAACTCTGAGACAAACAACCTTTTATGCAAGATTACATTTGAAGGAGTCCTTGGCTTAAAAATTTACAGGTTTAGTGAGTACTAAGAAATGTTATCAGCGTTTGCACGGAAATGAATACCACATTTTGAAAATAATGAAAATGACTAGTCAAAATTGCGGTCCAAACCACCAATGTCTTTTATTTCAAATAGATCTTTTCAGATCATTTGACTCTCGAGTATGGCGAGGAATTGATTAGATAGAATTCATTGTCGTGCATTTTTTGTTTTACAACTTTTACATTGGTGTTTAGAGAACGGTATATTAAAAGTGTAGAGTAAGTAAAAGTGGGACTTTTATCAGAATCGGGTCAGGCCAGTTCAGTTCCAGTTCAGCTCAATCCACAACGTAACATCAAATTCAGTAAATTATTTATTCAACATCCAGTTTTTAAAAAATTTAATTTAGTTGTTTTCATATGCAGTGATTTTTATGTAAAGATATTATTTTTTTCTTCAAACTATAACACATTGTATGATCTCAGTCCCTCTTCACCTTTTTTGCCCAAGTGTTATTTGCTATGAATCTTTAGCAGTAGATGATTTGTTCCTTTTTAACAGGGGGTGTTAAATGTCCAATGGGAGTGCCCCCCTGCCCCCACTCCACCAACCAACACACACACACGTATAAAATGGGGGTGGCAGGTTAACAAGGGGGATGCATTTTGGTCATTTTGCTAACAAGGGGGATGGCATCCCCCCTCATATCGCCTGCAGACCTTTGGGAGTTTTGATGAGTCTTTGCAGAAATCATCCATCATCTGATACCTAAACGCATGCTCCCCATGAATTCAGCTTATTCATAGAAGCATGTTTTAAATGTAACAAAATCTACCACAATACTACTCATTGCAGGGTTTCACCAGCATTGAGGGATATCCAGCAACCAATGCTAAATAATAATTTAATTAATTATAATCAAAAAGTTACAAAACAATAAGCACCCTAAATCTATAATCATATCTGTGGACTACACGCAATGGAGCAATAACCGATGATCAGTCCTGGCAATATACATGGAAAGGTTTACAGAATGGCTTATATGTGTACATTATCAATTTACATTACAATATGAGCAATTAGCTAGAAGAATAAACATGGAAATCAAGATTCCAAAGTCTCAAATTCAGTTACTCAGGTGTGTTCTGCACATCAAAAATACTTATACTTTAGAATTGTCTCCCAGAAAGCTGTCATTCTTGCTTTTAAACTATTACTTTACTCATCATATCTACACTATTTTTCATTAATCAACTGATTTTTTTTCCTGATATCGTTTACAATGAAGTGATCCAGATATCATCCTGATTGTTGTTACTCACATTTGGATTTAAAATAATAATGGTTAATAGTAATATCCCCTCTATATCATTTCTAGTTTTTATTATAAATCATTAATAACTGAACCAAGAAACATTTTCCCCAATATTTAAGTTATGCATTTCTGTACTTGCTATTGCCAGAATAAACAAATAATTGTAGCCTCTTCTATAAACTTTAGTTGGTCCATAGCAAACAAAATACTTGCCCTGAGGAACCACTCCTGCCTGAGGTGAGATGCTCCACACAGAGGAGCACATTCATAAGGACAATAAGGATTCATTAAATTAAAATGCAGGTTCAATAATAAAATGTGTAAAAAAAAGAAAAGAAAGACAGCTCCACTGAATTTTCAAATGAAGCCCCTGCCAAATTACACTTACCTGTTCTTGGAGTAATTCAGGTAAAATAAAACAAATCAATACATCTCTTGTGTGGTACTAGTGTGTACCTGCTGCTGGATCACTCTTTCTCAGAAGTGTGTCTTAGCTCTTGCCCTTGGAGTATAAATGATGTGTCTGCTTTCATCTGAGGTGAACATATTTGTATGTGACGTGGTGCCGACAGCAGAAACCAGTAAAGAAAAACAGGAAAGGTTGAGAGGACATGCAAATGAATTCATGACCATGAACCATCCCATCATGCATCCTCTGTTCTTTGCCAGATCTCCCTATCACTTGCATCAAATGCTTTTGTTCTTTGTGTGAAGAGGCGTACAGTTCATGCATTCCTGTGGACGTACTGTGCACGGTAACCTCATCCCTGATATAATCACCCTGTTAATGTTGCTATAAATAAGGAATCTGTATTTTATTGATTTAAAAATTCATATTTTATATCATCTTGCAAGAAATTAAGTTTTTAAAATGTATTAAGAATTTTTTTTTTGGAATGTAAACAGAAAAACAATTGTGTACCATGAAGCAGAAACTAAAGCAAATTTATAATTTATCGTTGTCATTCATTCACTTTTATTTATTTATTAATTTATTTATGAATTCTCACATATGCAGTAGGAGGAAATAGCAACTAGCCTTCTACTGGCAAGAGAAAGTAAAATAACATTCCTTATTAAATGAAGCTGCTAAGTATTCAGTAGCATCTGGCCTCGTGAGTATGCTGTTCACCTCTCCGAACTGGCTGGGATGGGTACACCCCCTTTCCATTTTCGGAGGAGAGGTAGTCATGCATGAAATCTCAGATCTTGCACCCACTCACCTAAAGTGCTCTCTGAACTCCCTCCTCCAAATCCCCCCACCAGCCTCCCAGTCACCGCACTGCTTCTCACCAACAACATGGTTGGACATGGTTAAGGTACATTTCAGTTTTCTACAGAACAAGTGTGTTAATTGTTCCCTCAAAGTCACAGTGAAGATTCTCCATACCACTGTCCTGTAGCCCTGCAGAACTATAATTATTTGTCACATTGCATTTCATTTATAATGTCATGTCATTTGACTTTAACTGCGTTTTTATATTTTTGTTTGTGTAATATTCCATTCACTTTGAATTTGTAGATCTTTGAATTTGTTGCAGGTGAAGTCAGTCATCCTGAAATTGAAGTTATTTAAGTAAGTTAAGCTATATTTAATGTATAAATATGACTGTTTACATCAGATACAAGGATATCAAAATCTCAGCAATTCAGGTTGAGGATATTCCAATTGTCATCCAGACTACTTACATGTAAGGCCTACAGGGAACAAGGAAATACAGTGTTCCTGTGATTCAGAAATTTAGAATGTATTTTTGGCAAAAGAAATGGCCCCAGTAAAGAGAGAGGAAAGTAGTTACCATTATTATAAAACCCACATCTGACTGACTGACTGACTGATTTGGTCATTTCAAGCTCACATTCTTGGCTTCTCTTTTCAAGTCTGGTTCCTCCCAGGGTTTCTTGTTAACAGTTTCACGTAAGGAGTTGTTCCTTGCCACTGTGAATTCTTGCTTGATTGCGTGGAAGGTTAAGGCCACATACATTAATTAAACTTACCAATATCCGTCTTGTACAGCCAGAATTTATATTTAGCGTTCTGTAGACACAACAGATTCTTAAAAAGACACTGCAGCAATTTTCAAAACCACTACACAAGGGTAATTCATAAAATTAAGGAAAATTATAGCCATTTAAAAGAACATCACAGCCATTTTAAATGTCTTCTTATCATTTATGTTGGGCAGGGAGGGTGATTGTGCCAGTGCAGTAGGGGAAAACAGTGCTTCGGGTTTCGGATTCAACAGGGTTAAAAAAAAAAAAAACACTCATGCGATTTTCTGGTCCAGTTTGACCAAATTTGAGACTGAGCTGAAGTTTTAGGCCATAACATTTTAGGAGCACAAGACGTCATTATGATAAGAACAGCCTAGAACCAGTAATTGAAAAGCTGTAAAAACCGAAGTGCTTGATGAGAAAAGGCAGAAATTGGACTAACATAAAAATGGCCAGCTTTGTGACTCAGTACACTTGTCACAAGCTATGGTATTAAAATGGAAAAATCCCCAGAAAAAACACTACTATCATTATATGCATAAATACAGGCTTGTGCCAAACATTGTGAATATTGATCTTTCATGGCTCTGCGATATGTCTGATGTAACATATGATATCTTTTATTGTGTTACAGTTCCAAAAATATCTACCGCTGAGGCCTTGAATTTCCCTGTATTTTTTGCCGTTGTGAACTACCACTGAAAAACAGATTTTTGCGTGTATGCCTGATTTTTTGTGGTACATGCAAAAGCAAGAGTGTATGATCGAAGATCACAGAGATACAAACTGGTCAACTGAATGGTGTGTAGAGTTTGAATTCACATACACAAGTCTGACTTATCAAGTTCCTTGTTATCACTGATATAAAATAGGCACTTGCACAAAATCATTCACATACCCCATTGACCAAAAATAGAGAATACTGAAATGCAGTCCACTGATGCAGCATCTGTGTGGCTTAGCTGGTGCATTTCAGAGTGGAAAGTGGCAAAGCCCGGCTATTCTGAAAGATGCGTCTTTTTGAGCCCTTCCCAAATTGACAGAAAGACAGACAGCTGTACTATGGAAACCCATTTGAAGTGTCTAAAAATCTGATATTGGTAACACGCCGATATCACAAGTATGTAACACAAGTTTTCAATAGCTTTATGCTGTATTTGTTTGAACTATTTGTCTGTTCCATTATGAGAATGCATGCTTGTGTTTTTGTTTGTATTTTATACTCTATCTGTCCCCTAGCCAAGGTGACCTTGGAAAAAGTGTCTCTTGAGCTGATACACAGTCTACATTCTATTTGGTGTTCTCAGGTGATGCAGGTTAGAAGGATGGGTCAGTGCTCATGGGGGCAGTAAAAATAGAACTTCAAAGATGCGACTTTAAAGGTTAGCTACTTTACCCCTCGCATTTTTTTCCTTTGATAAGTCTGTAACCTTTTGAACCATCGAGAATGGCCACACCTGTTCAGGAGCCTGGCTCACAAGTCTCTGATTCGCCTTTGTATGGAGACAATCAGATAAATCTGAGAAACAGGAAAAACTGTTTCATGCTCGTATCCATATCAGAATTCATTCCTCACCAGTGATTGTGCGTATGTAGTACTATAGCCATGATGGCTTAGGTATGCAGTATCTATGTATTATTTTCAGAATTGCTCAATTGCAGTGTTTCTAAATTATCCTGCCCTTCATTACGTATGACTGCATGCATTTCTGTGAGGCAGAAAATCATTTTTTTAATACAACTATGTTCTTATTCCATTAATCACTTCAAAAAGTATTGCAGTGACAGTATGTACCAATGTGGGGAGTACCCAGTAACCAGGAGTTGCAGACTATCTATTTAGATAAGTGTATTTGCCTTACCTACATTTTGCTGCCTATACACTCATTCATGAGTCTGTTTTACTTGGACTTTTTGACCTTTCCATCTCACAGTACACCTTTTTGTTCTATCATCAAATCGTTGGGTTGCTCTGAACTGGGGTTCCCATCTCCCTGTCCTATTAGACCTACATTGTCTGACTTGATTTGATTTGTCGGACACATCTGAGATATTACAATCATTTAGCTGACACTCACTCAAGGGGAACTCACAGCTGATTGGGCCAGCTGAGGGTTGTTCCCCTCTGGGAGTGATGTGGGGCTAGGGGCCTTGCTCATGCAGCAATGGAGATCTAACTGTGGCTAGACTCAGACTTGAACCACCAACCTCAAAGGTCCCAGTTATGCACTTTTGCCAATAGACTACAGGCTGCCCTTGTGTATGACATGCCAGGTAGTTACATGGCAGTAACTGTTGGTTCATATTATTGCTTTGACTTGTGCTAATAATCGGTTGTTGACAGAGAAACTACGATGAACCATTAATTACCTTAATGATAAGCATAATTATCTGATGCTTTCAGTTTTAAATAATATGCACACTGAATGAGGAAGTTGCTTGATAGGACATACTGCCAACATTTTTCCCACATCTATTTTCTATAACTGTCTTACTGGTTCTCCTGTTCACTTAATATCCTTGTCACGGTGACTTTGCTATTTATTGACGCCTCATTTTCCCCTCTTTATCTCTCTGTGTGTTTGGGCAGAACACAGAGGCTTCTCTACCTGTGCTGGAAGATTGACATTAATGTCTTATTTCCTTGTTATTACTTGCCTTTATTAAACCAGGGAACTCACATTGTCTTTTTCAATAATGACCAGGCTAAGAAGCATATAGAGTGAAATAAATGTTCAGTGTGATGTTAATATTTCTAAAATGGTAAGAAGCTCAAATATGTTAAAAGAGCCAACACAAAAAAAAACAACATAAGCATGGTTCATATCAAGACCTAGCAAGCTAAATTTAACCAACATGTCTGGGTAAAACTTATACATCAGCTTCCTAGCCAGTTTAATGATAACAAATGACTTGTGCTTTTTTTAACTTGATTGTGTGCTGATATTCTCAGAGGGTGCTTTTTGCCAGTTGTGTTGGTCAACTGAAACACGTTCAGGACGATTTTGAATCACACTTTAAATTCTTTAATCCACACTTTAATCCTCACTTATCCGACAGAACCGCTACTGTGTAGCACAGTGAGTGACAGAAAATGAGAGTGATAAAGGAATATTAGTACCACTACTCTAGAGATTCAAGGTTCAAGCCACTTTCAGCAGCTTGCTTTTTTTTTCTTACAGCAGCTGTCTGTTACTGTCATTCCTAAAGTGTAATCGTGAGAGAGAGTGCATGATTTTTGTGTTGCCATGCATGCCAGGATCAGCACTGAGTGACGGCAGTGAAGAAGAATACCTAAGTGTCAAAAAAGGTTTGTAGACGACATCTAAATTTCTTCATGCCACACCACAGTTCCTTTTTCTTGCCGGTACTACCTGTATCTTTGAGGAATAACCAGCACTGCCTTTCTTATTTGACCTGCAGCCAAATATGGATGCAGGTGCATTTCCTGGCTGAAGCGCAAAACGTTCTGTTTACAGGCAAAACGTGATACAGTGTGGATCAGCATGACATACTGCAGTGCTTTACCCATTTTAAAACACCCTTTCCATGCACACCATCGACATAAGGTGCTTTGAGACACGGGGTAGCCAACCCTGGTCTTGGAGAGCTACAGGTTGTGCTGGATTTTGTCTACACAGTAAAATCAGTGACCAGTTCAGGCTCAGTTAATCAGGTGAGGTGAGTCAAGTGTGAAATTAACTGTAAATTAAGTACTGATTAATAACAAAAATAAGCACACTGTCTCTGTCCAGGAATATAGTTGGGTCTTTTTTTTTTTTCTTTGAAAAACCCTTCTTTACAGTTGCATCGCATCAATTTTCAGAGTGAGAATGAGAACCCTTTATCTCTGTATGGCTGCCAATGTTTTTACAGGACAAGAAACAGCATTTGTAATTATTAAACCAATTTTAAAGGCCTGAGGGTCATGCTGTCAGCTGATGGCCTGAAAACATGTCCATATCCGTTCCACAGCAGCATCAAGGAACAGTCGGCTCTCATTGGTTGTGAGCATTGGGGTTCTGCAGTGGGTGATGAGAGTCACTCAGTCCTTCACCCGGCAAGGACATGAGGAGGCGCTAAGGTAGTGTTCAAATTCATCAGTGTCCCCAAAGACATCATGCTTCATGTCCTACTAAAGGGGACAGGAATGCTCCCCAAAATCAACAACATCTGACATCTTTTGCTGTGCGTCAAAGTTACATCATTCGCACAAGTTTCACGATGGAAACTGACTGAGTCGTGGCATTCAGGTAAAAGCACAAAAAAGCCAGAAGCCATATGACTGGCTGCACATAGCTGGGATAGCTGGAATAGCAGGCGTCCATGCGTGGACTGCGTGATCATACCTCAGCCACCACTGGCATGCTCTCCTACTAGCACAATGAATAAGGCCCTGTCACACATAATTAGAATCCCACCGCAAAAGTAATTATAGCAAGGCTTGAATGGCATCTATTAGCTCCTTCCAATAGTTCCCTCCACATACAGGAAAAACACTTGATTAATTCCAATCGTTTCCCTGGGACCCCACCCCCAGCAGCTGTTTAATCATTAAATCAAGGTGTGCTCAGGTGCCGGAGGTGAGATTTACTTTAAATGTCAAATGTTTTTTAACTGATATGCTCGTTCTATCCTGCTCAATCTAAGCTCAGAGTTATTGCTGTTGCCTTTAAATGAATCCCTGATGTGCTGTTGTTGGTCATAATTCTGTCTTGGCATGGTGGCATTAAAGCCACTGCATTATGTATAAAATTTGTACATAATACTGACCCTCTACAGCCTCCATACCCTTTGGTCTTCCCTTCCACCCTACTGCAACCTGAACCACCTGGTTTACCACACTTTCAATGACATCTTAGAATATTTAGCATATAACAGCTACCCCCTCCACACACAGCACACACAAAACTGCACATTCCATTCCTTTTGTGTGTGTCTCTCATCCCCTGCTTCACAATACAATACAACCCTGTGGGTTTTATCTCTCACTTGTCATCAATGCAATGAGGTCTCTATTGTGAGAAGAGCAGTCACATTTACCTCACTCAGTCACCTCTGAAACACAAAATCAGGTGAGCTGGATCCTTCAACTATTCATTCTTTACCTGGGTTCCCCTATTTGAGGGTGCCTATCCCAACATGTACCTAGGCAGGGTCTGTCAGTATTTTAAATACATCCACTTTGTATACATTTAATGCGCATGTATACATTTCATATGTGATTTGGAGTTTCAAACACTTTTTGCTCAGTTTTTGTCTGAGTACCCCCTGCAAAACAACCTGCTTTGATTGCAGTCTATCAATACATTTATTTAGGGTATTTTGCCCATCTCAAACAAAAATTAGAATGAAGTTAGAGGGTTACTTTGCAAATGAATAACATGACAAAAAGGTTAAAATATACTATATGTGAAATACTACTCTACAAACAAGACAAAAAGCAGGCATTCACTGCCCATTCCTGTTCCTACACAGATGGACAGGCTGTCTGTTATTCAAACAAATACTTGATTACACTTGTTACAACCTAAATTAAACCAACTTATCCCTTCCAGCTCCAACCCTTCCAGGAATTGTCTTGGAAAGTTAGACTTTTAATAAAATACATGATTGAATAGACATATTACACCTTGCTCAAGAATGACCATACAGTGGCTGGACTGGGGCTTGAAGGGTCACAGTCATGTACCTTAGCCTCTAGACTACAGACTGTCGCTGTAGTCTAGTGGCCCCTGTGCGAGCTGGGCCGCTGAATCCGGCATGAGCTCTCCTAAAGCCATCAAATGTAATCGTTTTTCTTTTCTTTTAGCCTGAAAATGAGTTGCTGCATATAGGCAATACAGACCACCTACATGACAATGTAAAGCTATGGGGCAGGAGAGAGAAGATCCCTCCGTATGTCCTGTTATAATTTGCACACAATAATTTATAAGCTACCCTGGTGACTATCTCTTGAATAAATTAATTAGAATAGAAATGATAATCAGAAATTTGTGAAATGCATGTAGTTGCTTGTAGTTTAAGTAAAAATTAGTTTTAGATACTCTGGCATTTCTGAAATTTCCTCTGAAACCCTTCCCATGTTATGCACCTTGCCAGGAAGCGAGACTTTAAATAGCAGCAACGTCACAGTTCTAAATGCATTTTACAAATATCTGACTGACAGTATCTCACCTTTAGATCACAATCAACTGCCAACAACTGCTGTGAAATGCTGTGGTGTGAAATGATATGATACCTTTAAAGAAACAGAAATGGGTGGACCAGCTTAAGGTCTTTAACATTGTATTAATGCAGCCCATGACAGCTTATGAAAGTGAATGTGCTCACTTTTTTGTTGAAGCTTTTGCAAAGGAAATTATAATTAATATATTTACATTTATAGCACACCTCTCAAGGAGGATAGAATAAGGTGCTTCAACAGGCAATCAAATTACAATAATTAAAAACACAACACATTCAGCAGGTGCTCTTATGTAGAGTCACATACAGTATTACATTCTATCAATTTATATAGCTGGATATTTACAGAAGCCATGATCTCTGAATTACTCTGAGAGTAGCACCCTAACCATTATAGTACACTGTCACTCCAATACACATAAGAATATAACTAGATAAGTTATTACTATATGGGGGTGATAAAAGTGATTACAACATGAAAGTAGATGGTAAATAGGAATTATGAAAATAAAATAAAAGTAATGGCTGTCATTCCATAAAAATTCACCTTAGGTCTGGTCTTAACAGATGAAAATCACATATCTTTTCTGATCTCCAATCGTTCCAGAACCTAGGAGCTAGCGCTAATAAAAGTACGAGCTCCCTGCATCTTTAACATTGACACTGGGAAAGACAACAGTTATTTATTGTAAGTACTGTAAGACTGATCTAATTTTGGATAGATTTCTTGAATGTCGGTCTAATATCTAAATATGAATTTATAGTTGCATCAAAAATCACTGATTTCTTGAAGCAGATTTTAGATAAATGGCAAGAGTGTGATTTGTATTGTCATGAGTTAGCTGTACACCTTCCCTGCTACACCCGCCTTCAGCATACCAAGGCACAAGAATTTTAGTTTTATTTTGTATGGTATCTGTGCATGGATCTACAAAATAAACACAGGAAATTTGGAAGTCCGAAATCAGCATTGCTTTGCAAGTATGAACACTTTGAGCTGTTTCCCTGGCAGGTTGAATTTTGCTCTAGTTTTGACCTTTCTGCTCAGCCTTTTTACTCATGATGCGACCTCATCAGAATGCATAGATGTTCATGTGAGGGGGCTGGGCCATCACCACACAGTCACCGAAATAGGGACGTGGTCCATAAATATAAACTCTTGAATGCGTCATACCTACTCAAGCGGCCAGTTTGTTTCAAGATAAGAAACAGTTCCAAGGTGATAAATTATCAAAAATATGTTGACATTCTTCCATTATGCTGGGATTACAGCCAATCACATTCTCCTTCCTCTACCACAGTAGTGATGACTCCTCTCCCTATAGATGGAGCATGCCTGGCGTTGCCAACTGAGACCAACGAAGAAACCGAAAGCACAGCAGCAACCTCTATACAAAGATGGACATCACTTGATGAACACACAACAACTGAAAACTCACAACAACTGAAAACTAATTAAGAATTAAGGGTCGAATACAGACCAGCGCTTAAGTCCACTTTCTGCGTAAGTCTCCCACTCTCGCAGTGATAAGTTACGCAGAAGAAGCACTCTGAGCTCAGTTCAGCCTCAGGTCTGAATTAGACCCTATGTGAAAGTAGTGCAATTCCACACCTGACCATATGGTAATGAGTCAGATTAAAGAAAATGTGTTCTTTTGCTCAGTGGGCTATATGGGCTCAGAAAGTGTGGGAACCCCCTTTCTTTGTGCATGTGAAAAAGTGAAAGAATCCAGGAAACAAATAATGAATAAATAATTCCTTTATTGAAACCCTGTGTGCTTCCTCGTTCCAGTTAGTTTATAAAAAGACGGCTGTCTGTTTCTTAGAAACATGAATAACAAGACTGTCAAAATAATACGTCAAGATGTGGTCTCATGGGACAGCACGTCAAACACAGTACCTCACATTTCGCTCAGTATGAAATGATATATATATATATATTTCTTATTGCTCTCAAAACAACTTAATTTATTATTTTCGTTCTTCTAGTATTCTGACAAAGGCCCTTTTGATTATGCAACACAAAAACAAATACAACCTGATATACTTTCAATATACTACACAGATTGAAGCCTACATAAGACCAGTCATGTTTGTGTGTATGCCAGCTATATTTGCTGCAGAATGGACATTGTTAACTCACCAGAAGAGAAAGAAAAGATATTTCAGAGCAAATTCTTTTTTTGAAAAACAAATTATTACGCATTATTTCCTCAGTCCTCAGCTGTTCATATGTCATATTGATTTTGAATGTGATTCAATTCCACCCTTGGTTGCTTTTCCACAGGTAAGGTTTTTAGGTTAATTTGCAGCTAGTCTCCTTATTACTACACAAAAACCCTGATAATGAAATTACTTGGAGGCGCTGGAACTTTTTTTGACATACATGTAGTATAGGCATATGTGCACAAGAGAAAGAATGCATGGTTCACTGTTTTTCATTTGCATATCACCCACACCTGTAGATTATCTTTCAGAGTACAAGCTGTTTTGCTGGTCCATAAGACCGCTGCCACTTTCCTTAAGTGTGCCTTCTGTATGCCACACCTTCCCTCTCACAGGGAAAACACAGAGGCTCTTTGTTATTAGATGAAAGGCACTTTGACAAAAGAAATGACTGACCTAAGTATATTTTATGAAAGAAATGCGTAGGGTTGTAATTAGGCACAGTTCAAAGGTCACAGTCAGTACTACAGGCAAAATTTGTCCATATAAAGGATTTGGAACCAGGCTTGAAGGCAATACTCATTTGTACAGACTAAAATGTAAATAGGACTAAACCAAACTTGTAGACATAGTTTATTGGTACAGACAAAGGAATTGTCATGACTTCAACTGGATGTGAGGCAATGTTTATTTGTACAGAGTAACAGCTTCCTGGTTGAAAAACCAGATGTACAGGCACAGTTCATTTTTACAGACAAAAATGTTCAAAGTTGTCACCGGACGTGAAGGCACACTTCATTTTTGACAGGCAAATAAATAATCATGGCCATTCTCCAACCTGAGATGACATTCACTCAGACAGACACACGGCTATATGTGATTTGGAGGGTCCGAGGAAATGACTAACATCATGAAAACAAACACTAACAAACACAAACCTATGTGTGGACAAATTCAAACTGCAGTGACAATGTTCAAAAAAAAAAAACAAAACAATGGCTAATGCAAACATACACAATTAGAGGAAATCAACACTACTATAAAGGTGTGATTCAGTCGGTTGAATAGATGGAAGGCAATGTGCTGGGTTTTCCAACCTTTTGACAGCTAGGGTTTTGATCAAACCTGTGGAGCAAGTAACACAGTGCATAAAAACATGATAGGGCTTATCTTAGCCACAAATTTTCTAGAGCAGTACAACAGCTACTCAGTCAAAACAAGTCTACCTTGATGCCTAACATCTGATACTGCATTGTAATTATAGAGTAGATGAAAACATGAAGTACCTAAATTTATGTCTCTGTGTATGTCACACAGCCCCCTCAATCACTCTCAAACATCATGACTGAATTCTAAGAATGACTATTTCAACATACAGATTTTTGTGAGTTCTTTTCCCCCAAATCCCCCAAGTGGAGGCATTTTTTACCAAGAGTAGATGCCTTTGTATACGCCTATGTTAAGTATTTACAATGGTTGCAGAACTGCATTTTGTTTCAAACTGAAAAAAAAATCCATTTCCTTTACTAGAATGCACTGGAGTGCTACTACATATGGTTGTTCTATGAGTAACTTAAAAACCTGTTTGTCATATCTGTTGTAATCTAGCACCTTCTACTGTTCAAATTGTTAAAAAACCTTCAGTCATCACCATCTTTTGCAGTATTTGTTGCAGGCAGACCTGGTGTTATGGGTAGCCCTGGGCGGCCAGGCCTGCCCATCCAGGAATTTGGGCCTCTCTGAGAAATCATTATTATTATTATTAGATAATTAAAAAAAAGAGTTTAATTGTCATGTCCCGCCCATAAAAACCCAGTCCCTGGCCAGTCACTTTCCTCTTGCACTGGCACTGGTTGCAGGTAATGATATGTGTACAGTAATATCTGTACTGATAAAATAGGTTTCCAAGTAATTTCAGTAAATCCTATATGTCTGTATGTCTTTTTTTTAATAAAAGGACATTTGAAATATAGACTGCATTGATTTGAGCATTCTAATTCAATGATTGGTAACATAGCTGAAGTGATTAAACCATGTTACCTTATCATTAAAATCTGCTTTGAGATCATGAAAACCATTACATATAAGAAACCCATTGATATGATGTTAATTCTGACTGCAAATAATAAAAGAGGGATCTAGAAGTGGGGGAGACATGGCTGTAAGTGTTAATCTTTCATAAGAATTACTGAAAGAAAACAAACTGAGAAAATGCTTTGTCTTTTAAACATCCACTTTTATTGATATTTCAGTACAATGACCTTGCTACCAGTAGGTGTCATCATTATTTTTTTGCCAGTACAGCAAAGATATCTCTGTGGTCTAAATACGAAAAGTTTAATCTAAACAATTTTTAGCTCTGTCATCTAGGATAGGCTGAACTGGGCTCAGTCTAACCAAATAATAGAAGAGAAAACGGCTCTGCAATAGCACAACAGTGTAAAATGTTTATTTACAGTGCAAAACCCACAGGAATACCGAACAAAAGGCAAAAATGTGCAATATGGGCCAGGCGCTACTTGGTCTTCTCGAGTTTCTGTGGTTCAGTCTGGATCTCTGATGTCATGACGCTGACCGGAAGCATTCAGCTCGACATTACAACCAAACAAACGGCAAAAACGAGGAACACTTGTCTCTTTCCACAGACTCAGGATAGTGTCCTACAAACACAATGATAAGTACAATAACAAGACAGGCATTTACGTATGTTTGTGTTTGGCACCTTAGCTAAGTCATTGAACACCTTTGGGTATATTTGGCATGATTATGCTTGTGTGTTTAAACTGAGGAATAAGCAGCTAACTTTGGATGTTCACCCACAAGGAAAGCATGTTATTTTTGCTGTTTTAATAAAGGAAAGATGTCTGGGAAACAGGAAAGCACTAAACATTGTGAAGTAAAGGTCTGGTTAGGGTGTCACATTCTCACATTAGTTGTCTCCTCTGAATCTTGATCCAAAGAATGTATATTCAATAAATGCCTCCTGCATCTAGTTTGAAATGATTCATCTAACTTTAATACATGTAATTGAGTGAGGGCTGTGAAAGAGTTCAGGGCTGAGTGGCCTTCAGAAGTAGGTCACGTTGCAGAAAGACTGCTTGTGTAACTGGAGGCCTGGGAGGTCTGTGGGTTTGACACCTCAGGCACTGGTGTTGGGGTTGTGCTTCTCCTCGTCTCCCCTGTCATGAGAAAAAGCACATTCTTGATAAAAGATTTGAGCTAGTAGAAACATTGCCCATCCAGAAATAAAAAGGAACCTTATTACACTGGCCAAAATTCTACATGTAAGATTTAATTTACACCAACCACACAATTTTTTGTGGAGGTCACATTCTCTTTTACCATCCCACAACATAGAACACAAGGCTTTTTTACTTGGAGCATGATAGGACCAGGCAGGGAGGGGCAAGAGCAGATAGTGTCATGTTGCATTTCACATTGAGTTCACTAACATAGCTTCCATTATTTCTCTGACACAAAGGAGAATGGCATTTGCTACGGGTTCCTTCTATCACAGAATTTGCCTCACCATTTAGAAACGTACTTTACAGCATTACCACATTAGTCCCATATTCACTCTCCCAAGGTATGCTGGACTGCTTGCAAGGGGATCCCCTAAATGAGAGCTCTCTTGGGTTTTTCTTTTACAAAGCCACAGTTATAAACACATATGCCGGAAGCGCATCACTAAGTAAAAGCAGACGTCAGCTTAACTCATTACACCACCCTGAGGTGGTTTATTTTCATACTGCTGCACAGCTCACCATAGTAAATGCCTTACTTATCCATAGCAGGTCCATTAGACTGTACTTACATGCATTGATACTGCCTGGGATTATGTTCAAGTATAACCCTCCTGTGCTCAGAGCCGCTGACAGGAAGGCCACTACAGTGGAGCTGCTTGGAACGACCTCCTGACTCTTGAACGCGAGGGTCATATTAACACCCACTGACCCTTTCCTGTTAAAGTGGGACACCGTGAAAAACAATTATACATGGTTAGCAAACACTACTGGAGGCACCTTGGAGGAGGGAATCATTGATCACTGGAACAGGGTTATCAGCCATATGCATAAAAGGCGCTGAAGTAAATGGGGTCCAGGGATTCTTACATTTAAAGGAGGGATGCCTATTGTGGATTATTGTTAATAAACTGCTGATGATGAAGGGGTGAAATGGGACGGTAAACCCATGTTGAACTATCAAAGCAGACAGGCCAATTTAATCATTAAGCAACTTACCAGAATCCGTCCACTTTGCATCGCACAAAGATTTTTGGAAACTTAATCCTGAAAATCCGGTTTACCTGTGGGCACAAACGTGTACTGTATTATGATGTGGAACACTCAAAGGCATGGTGAAATTAAATCCTGAAAACTGATAAAAACTAATAACTCATTTTTGTATACATCATTAATAATAACTGATACTATGACGTGTAGTTGATACACACCTCCTCTGTCACATTTCTGGCTAATTCCAGGTGCTCGGATGTGTTTGGATCCAGGTAAAGCAGAACTAAAGTTCCTGCTTATTCGCACTTGCAGGGTCAGTGTCCCCTCTGCGTCTCTGCTGGTTGTTCCATCCGTTGAGTCAGGCCTTGCTGTATATTGTGCCACTTTCATAGCTGTAGCATTTGTTCTGTTTGCATTGGAAGAGCTGTTCAACATGAGTGAAACAGCAGATGGTGATGCATAAATTGTTAGACGACTTACAACTGGGTACTGAAACTGAATTGGGGTGACAATGATTTTGGGCTTCTGTGTGAAAAACACGATGGTTCTTCTCAGTTCAGCTGGTTTTCTATCCAATATGCCTAAGGTGGGACAGGGGGTAGTCCTGACTGGGTTTTTGTTGGGATCTGGACTAGTTTTGTGAGCTGATTCATTATTTGTGGTTGTGGGTCCTGTATCTGTGGGTATACTTTTCAGATTTGAATAATTAGATGTGGTAAAAGTATTGGGTGTAGCTGTGGGTGATGTCATCTTTGGAACTGTAGATGGCAGTGGAGTCCCAGAGGCCAAAAATGCAGCTGAAGACAGAGCAGTGGAAGATCTAGATGCAGTAGTGGAGGCTGGGGCTGATTGTGTTCTCTGGGAGGTTGACGTAAGATTGCTGGTTTTAGAAGCTGAAGGAGCACTAGTGTGCACCGGGGATGTGGCTATTAATTTAGTTTTTAGAGCACTAACTGTGAAATTATTCACAGGGATGGAAATCAGTGGCCTACTGCTGTTGACTGAAGTTTTATTTGTGGTTGAGGGAGCTGAATTCTTTGTTGTTGCCAAGGATGTGGAAAGCATGGATCCTGTCAGGCTCTGAGGCTGAACAGAAAAAGCAGAAGCTGTATTCCTGGATGTTGAAGTGATTGGGCTTGCAGATGTTGGGACTGGAGTAATAAATCCAGGTGTGGCATTTAAGGTAATTGTAGTCTTAGGTGATGCATTTATGGGAGAGGGGACGATAGTAGTTGGTCTGTGGTCTGCGCCCTCAGTCGCGGGTGAAACTGTAATCCCTCTGGCCACTGAAGCTGCATTTGTGTGTGTAGTCATAGCAGCTGAATGTAATGGTGGAGTTATGAAAGCTGACGTATTTGATGGCGTGGTTGGTGGCGCTGATGTTGTGGGTTTAGGTCTGTCAGTAGTGTAAGCTGAAGTTACTGATGTTGTTCCAGAGGCAGCGGTTACAGACACGGTCCCACTTGGAGCTTGGTGTTCGGAAGTGAAAGCAGTTGAAAATGTGGCGGTGGAGATGGATACTGATGCTAAATTTTTAGTTGGAATTTTAGTTGCAGCAGAGGCAATGTCAACAGTAAGGCTTGTAGTGGAAGGGGCTATAGCTTTAGGTTTATTTGAGGCATCTGAGGTTGTTACAAAAGTTGTTTTAGCAGAGGTTCTGTACGTGGATGAAGATTCTTGACTTGTTTGTACATTCCTAGTGTTTGAACTTGTGTCCTTCATTTTTTGGGCTGAACCTGTGTTTGTACTCATTTGAGGAAAAGTAAAGTCCCTTGATGGAGCACTTAAAGAAGGGGTCTTGGTTGTTGCAGGTACGGCCGTTGTTGTTGATTTATCTGAACCAGCTGAGACTGAGGTATTATTCATGAGACTTAAAGTTACTGATGCAGTCATGAGTGGTTGTCCCTTGGTTGCAGACTCAAGGGCCGAGCCTGTAGGCGGGACTTGGGGGAATGTACTTATTGGTATTGGTATACTGAGACCCTGGGAACGAATCATAGTGGTGGGAGTTGTGTTTGTAGGCAGATCTGTAGCAGGTTTGGCTGTAATGGGTGTAGCTTGTATTGAAGGGATTGGATATAACATAGCTCCTGATGTGGATGAAGTTTTGAAGGTTGCAGGGACAGATGGTGTAGTGGTATGGCTTGTATCTGGGGACGTCACCGTGTCTGAAGGTGAATGTGTGATTGGTTTGGGAGTAACAGGAGTTGAATGGTTGGGTTGAGTCATTAAATGAGATGCAATGTTTGTGGTCATGAAAGGTGAGGTAAAATTAGTGGTTGTTGAGTCTGTGTCTGCAGACGTAGGTGTAGTAGCTGTTGAAGAGACATAAGCTGTAGAGGATGGAGTTTTGTAACTGGATTTTGTTTGTGAATATGTGTCTGTGGACCTGGTAACTGAAGATACATTTGTAATCTTGGGGGCTGATATCATGCTGATGGCTGCTGGTGGAATGGCAGTAGTTTGTGTTTTCCATAGACCTGAAGTCTTAGGAACTGTTGTCTGGGTGAACGTGATTGGTGTAGCCGAAGTAGTGAATGGAGATGTGGAGGTTGCATGTAGGGATTTTGTTGTTATGACTCGAGTTATGGTTGGTGTGGTTTCAGTTATGGATGAACTTGTAAAGGTCATAGTTGCATGTGGTGTAGTGTTAATGCTTGATGTTGTATGAGCTACATTTGAGTTTATGGAGGTTTCTGTTGTAGCAGTGGCTGATGGACCTGAAGGAATATTTAAAGGTGTGCTGATACTGATAGCTGAAGTCATGTCTGAGGGTGCAAATGAAGTAGCATCTGTTGTACTGTACTTGGGAGTTGTAGAAGCTGAAGTGCTGGTTGCTGTCATGAAGATAGTAGAAATGTTAGTTGCAATATGGGAAGCAATATCATTTGTGATAGTTTGGTCTATGGCTGTAGATGTAGCAGTGGGAGCTGTAAAGGAAACAGAAGTTGTTAAAGCTGGAGTTTTGTTTGTAGTTTTGGGCTTTGGAGAAGTATGTGAAGTCCTGGCAGATGAGGATGTGTTTGTCGCTGTAGCTTCTAAATTGGTTGTGAGGACTGAAGTAATGGCTGCTGGACCTGTATTTTGAGATTTAATGGAGAAAGTTGAACTGTGATAGTTGTTGCCCTGCCTGACACTTTTGATGTGCCCATAGTGGCAGATGGAGAAGCATTTGTAGCAGTGGAGCTTACAAACAAGGATGATGTTTCAGGGACATGGGTTATGGATGATGTAGTATCTGAGGTCGCTGCTATGGTTGTTGAGGTTACAAGTGTAATTGTATGGGTTGTATTTGTAGCTCTAGTTTTGTTTGTAGTTGAGGGCCATAAATCAGTCCTAGTGGCTGAAGGTAGGTCTACACTTGTGGATTCTAGATGTGTGGTATGGATTGTATTTGCAGGTTTAGTTTCTGTTTTTGAAAATGTGAATTTAATTGGAATTATAGTTGTGGGTTTTCGAGTCATGAGGTTTGACATTAAAGGTGTACTATACGGGGCTGATGTATTTGTTGGGTCTGAAGTGTTATTTGTGCTCAGGCCACCTGTGGCTTTATCTATAGTTCTTGTTGTCGAAATGGACGCTTTGTCTGTCATAAAATCTGTGGAGGTGATAGAGGATGTGGTTGTAGTTTTGTCAGTTAATGCTTTGAGTTTTGTAGTTGAGGCCAGAGGAACAAGTGTAGCGGCATAGCTTCTCTTAATTGTTTTGTTAGTCATATAGCCTGACAAGTTTGTTGTAAAGTTGGTGGTTGTTAAAGTTGTTGCTAAAGTTCTGTTTGTGCTTGTGGCAGAGGTGGGTGTAGATGTAACTGTGGAAGCTGCAAGTGAAAAAGTAGCTGTGTTGACTGGAGTTTTGTTTGTGTTTGAGGGACCAGAATAAGTGTGTGTTGCTCTGGCAGCTGAGTGTGTGTCTGTGGTCAGGTGTAACCAGTTATTATTACCTGTTGAAACTGAAGGAAGTGATGTTGCTGAGGGGACTGCACTTGTGTGATTGGTTATGCGTGGCAATGTGGTAGATGTATAAGTTGAAGTGATAGATTTGTTAATAATGGTGGGTGTAGATGAAGAGGCAACATTTAGAGATGTTATTTTAGAGACTGGAATAGGGGATGATTCAGTTTTTGAGGTTGCAGCTGCTGGGGAAATATTAGTGGTTGTGACTGTCATTATGGGTGGTTGACTAGTCAGTTGAGGTTTTGAAAGTGTAGTCAGTGTGTCTGTTGTTTTACTCATGGACTTTGTAGTCAAGGATGTGGGAGCCATTGCATTGAACAAGGTTTGTTCAGTCTTTGCTGCTGCAGTAACTGCTGTGATCTTGGTGGATGAAGGAGCATTTGCATTTTGCTGAGCTGTAGCTCCAGCTTCAGATGTTAAATCTGAAGATATGGCTAAATCTGAGAAAAACTTTGTTGAGACTGTAGTTATTTGTGTTGCTGATGGTTCGAAAGTGGATAATGTATTTATTTTGGTTAAAGCTCTTGATGTAGGAGATGTTATTGTAGTCAAGTATGTTGTCATTTCAGATGAGGGAGTCTTAAGAGTTGAGTTGTTGGTGTTTGTAATGAGGACAGTAGTAATGTGACTACTAACTGGGACCGAAGTAACACTTATGCTTGTGGAGACCCCAGGAGTTGTAGTCATATCTATATTTTGTGAAACTGAAACTGTGGTTGTTGTTGCATTTTCTGGAGTTGAAGATACATCAATGTTTTTGTAGACATCAGTGGATTGTAAAGTTGCGGCTGCAGTTGTAGATTCTGAAAATAATATTGTAGTTCTGTCAGCTGATGCTCTGGATCTAGGTGTTGAGGGTGCAAGTTTTAGATCATGAGTCACAGTAGGTGAAGTGCTGGTTGTGGTGTAAGTAATTTTAGTAGTTGGAGGTGATAATGTAATATTTGAGGTAATAGGGGCTGCAGCTGTAAGAGCAGAATTGGAAACAGAAACAGCTGAAGCTGGAGTTTTGCTTGTGGATCCTGAAGAGATATATAGAGGCCTGAAGGTTGTACGTGTGTCTGTAGGTCTTGAAGTGATTGTTGAGACCGTAGTTCTTAAATTAGCATTTGCACTTGATTGGGTTGAAGCTCTAGCATCAGATGTAGTAGCTGAAATAGTTGAGTCTATATCAAACCTTGTAGAGCCTGAAGTTATTGTTGTGGAAGTTTGTTCTGGAGATGATAACATACTTGTATTAGGAACTGATGTAGGAGTTGATACTGAGGGTGTCACTGTTGTCGTGTAAGTTGGTGTTTCAGATGAGGGAGTCTTAGGGGCTACTTTCATGGTGTTTGTAATGAGGACAGTAGTAATGTGACTACTGATTGGGTCTGAAGTTGCACTTGTGGTTGTGGAGACCCCAGGAGTCGTAGTCATGTCTTTATTTTGTGAAAGTGAAACTGTGGTTGTTTTTGGAGGTGAAGATAAATCTGAGTTTGTGAAGAAAGCTGTGGATTGTGAGGCCATGTCTGCAGTTTTAAATTGTGAAAATAGCATGACTCTGTCAGTTGAAGTTCTAGTTCTAGGTGTTGAGGGTGAAGGTGGAAGTTTAGATGCATGAGTCGTATTTGAAACTTTGGCAGAGATGTTTGGAGTGTCAAAAACAGACATAATGTCAGTTGGAGGGGCTAACGTAACATATGAGGTAATAGGACGTGCAGCTGGAACTGCTGACTTGGAAACAGAAGCTGGATTTTTGATTGTGGATCCTAAATAGGTTTGACTAATAGTTTGACTTGTGTCTATACTTGAAGAGGCTGTAGTGACTGAAGGAACAGTTGTGGTACCTGAATCTGTTTGTTCCTTTGTAAGGACCGAGGCTGTTGTGGTGTTTGTTTGGATTGAAATAATTTGTGTATTCATCATGGTGGATGTGTTTTCGGAGTTTGAATTTGAATTGAATTTAATTGTTGTTTTATTGAGTTTTGAGGTTGCAGATGTGGATGATTTTGTGAGCTTTGCAGTCATGGTTGGCATAGTTTTAAGGTTTGGTTCTGTAGATGTGATCAATGCATGTGAAGGTATGTTTGTTGAAATATGCTGTTGAATTGGTGCTAAAGTACTTGTTAAGACTATAGTTTGTGAATTACCATTTGCATTTGATTGGGTTATAGCTCTTTCAGTAGTTGTTGTATCTAAAGGAATAGTTGAGCCTGTGTCAAACCTTGTGGAGCCTAAAGTTATTTCTGTGGTCCTTTGTTCTGAAGAAGATAATAGAGTTGTTTCGGGAATTGATATATGAGTTGAGATTAAAGGTGTTTTTGCCATCATGTAAATTGTTGTTTCAGATGAGGGAGTTTTAGGGGCTGCATTGTTAGTGGTTGTGATGTGGACAGTAGTGACGTTAGTATCTGTTGGGGCTGAAGTAACACTTATGGTTGTGGAGACCCCAGGAGTTGTAGTCATATCTATATTTTGTGAAACTGAAACTGATGTAGTTGTTGTAGTTTCTGGAGTTGAAGACACATCTATTTTTTTGTAGACATCTGTGGATTGTGAAGCTGTGGCTGCGGTTGTAGATTCTGAAAATAAGATTGTAGTTCTGTCAGCTGAAGCTCTGGATCTAGGTGTTGAGGGTGCAAGTTTTGAATCATGAGTTGTACTTAAAAGTTTGGTAGTCACAGGAGGTGAAATGTTGGTTGTGGTGTAAGTAATTTTGGAACTGATGTAGGAGTTGATACTGAGGGTGTCACTGTTGTCGTGTAAGTTGGTGTTTCAGATGAGGGAGTCTTAGGGCTACTTTCATGGTGTTTGTAATGAGGACAGTAGTAATGTGACTACTGATTGGGTCTGAAGTTGCACTTGTGGTTGTGGAGACCCCAGGAGTTGTAGTCATATCTATATTTTGTGAAACTGAAACTGTGGTTGTTTTTGGAGGTGAAGATAAATCTGAGTTTGTGAAGAAAGCTGTGGATTGTGAGGCCATGTCTGCAGTTTTAAATTGTGAAAATAGCATGACTCTGTCTGGTCGAGTTCTAGTTCTAGGTGTTGAGGGTGAAGGTGGAAGTTTAGATGCATGAGTTGTATTTGAAACTTTGGCAGAGATGTTTGGAGTGTCAAAAACAGACATAATGTCAGTTGGAGGGGCTAACGTAACATATGAGGTAATAGGACGTGCAGCTGGAACTGCTGACTTGGAAACAGAAGCTGGATTTTTGATTGTGGATCCTAAATAGGTTTGACTAATAGTTTGACTTGTGTCTATACTTGAAGAGGCTGTAGTGACTGAAGGAACAGTTGTGGTACCTGAATCTGTTTGTTCCTTTGTAAGGACCGAGGCTGTTGTGGTGTTTGTTTGGATTGAAATAATTTGTGTATTCATCATGGTGGATGTGTTTTCGAGTTTGAATTTGAATTGAATTTAATTGTTGTTTTATTGAGTTTTGAGGTTGCAGATGTGGATGATTTTGTGAGCTTTGCAGTCATGGTTGGCATAGTTTTAAGGTTTGGTTCTGTAGATGTGATCAATGCATGTGAAGGTATGTTTGTTGAAATATGCTGTTGAATTGGTGCTAAAGTACTTGTTAAGACTATAGTTTGTGAATTACCATTTGCATTTGATTGGTTTATAGCTCTTTCAGTAGTTGTTGTATCTAAAGGAATAGTTGAGCCTGTGTCAAACCTTGTGGAGCCTAAAGTTATTTCTGTGGTCCTTTGTTAAGTAACACTTATGCTTGTGGAGACCCCAGGAGTTGTAGTCATATCTATATTTTGTGAAACTGAAACTGTGGTTGTTGTTGCATTTTCTGGAGTTGAAGATACATCAATGTTTTTGTAGACATCAGTGGATTGTAAGTTGCGGCTGCAGTTGTAGATTCTGAAAATAATATTGTAGTTCTGTCAGCTGATGCTCTGGATCTAGGTGTTGAGGTGCAAGTTTTAGATCATGAGTCACAGTAGGTGAAGTGCTGGTTGTGGTGTAAGTAATTTTAGTAGTTGGAGGTGATAATGTAATATTTGAGGTAATAGGGGCTGCAGCTGTAAGAGCAGAATTGAAACAGAAACAGCTGAAGCTGGAGTTTGCTTGTGGATCCTGAAGAGATATATAGAGGCCTGAAGGTTGTACGTGTGTCTGTAGGTCTTGAAGTGATTGTTGAGACCGTAGTTCTTAAATTAGCATTTGCACTTGATTGGGTTGAAGCTCTAGCATCAGATGTAGTAGCTGAAATAGTTGAGTCTATATCAAACCTTGTAGAGCCTGAAGTTATTGTTGTGGAAGTTTGTTCTGGAGATGATAACATACTTGTATTAGGAACTGATGTAGGAGTTGATACTGAGGGTGTTACTCTTGTCGTGTAAGTTGGTGTTTCAGATGAGGGAGTCTTATAGGCTACTTTAATGGTGTTTGTAATGAGGACAGTAGTAATGTGACTACTGATTGGGTCTGAAGTTGCACTTGTGGTTGTGGAGACCCCAGGAGTCGTAGTCATGTCTTTATTTTGTGAAAGTGAAACTGTGGTTGTTTTTGGAGGTGAAGATAAATCTGAGTTTGTGAAGAAAGCTGTGGATTGTGAGGCCATGTCTGCAGTTTTAAATTGTGAAAATAGCATGACTCTGTCAGTTGAAGTTCTAGTTCTAGGTGTTGAGGGTGAAGGTGGAAGTTTAGATGCATGAGTCGTATTTGAAACTTTGGCAGAGATGTTTGGAGTGTCAAAAACAGACATAATGTCAGTTGGAGGGGCTAACGTAACATATGAGGTAATAGGACGTGCAGCTGGAACTGCTGACTTGGAAACAGAAGCTGGATTTTTGATTGTGGATCCTAAATAGGTTTGACTAATAGTTTGACTTGTGTCTATACTTGAAGAGGCTGTAGTGACTGAAGGAACAGTTGTGGTACCTGAATCTGTTTGTTCCTTTGTAAGGACTAAGGCTGTTGTGGTGTTTGTTTGGATTGAAGTAATTTGTGTATTCATCATAGTGGATATGTTTTCGGAGTTTGAATTGAATTTAATTGTTATTTTATTGAGTTTTGAGGTTGCAGATGTGGATGATTTTGTGAGCTTTGCAGTCATGGTTGGCATAGTTTTAAGGTTTGGTTCTGTAGATGTGATCAATGCATGTGAAGGTATGTTTGTTGAAATATGCTGTTGAATTGGTGCTAAAGTAATTGTTGAGACTATAGTTTGTGAATTACCAGTTGCATTTGATTGGTTTATAGCTCTTTCAGTAGTTGTTGTATCTGAGGGAATAGTTGAGCCTGTGTCAAACCTTGTGGAGCCTAAAGTTATTTCTGTGGTCCTTTGTTCTGAAGAAGATAATAGAGTTGTTTCGGGAATTGATATATGAGTTGAGATTAAAGGTGTTTTTGCCATCATGTAAATTGTTGTTTCAGATGAGGGAGTTTTAGGGGCTGCATTGTTAGTGGTTGTAATGTGGACAGCAGTGGCGTTAGTATCTGTTGGTGCATTTGTGGTTGTGGCGACCCCAGGAGTTGTAGTCATATCTATATTTTGTGAAACTGAAACTGAGGTAGTTGTTGTAGTTTCTGGAGTTGAAGACACATCTATTTTTTTGTAGACATCTGTGGATTGTGAAGCTGTGGCTGCGGTTGTAGATTCTGAAAATAAGATTGTAGTTCTGTCAGCTGAAGCTCTGGATCTAGGTGTTGAGGGTGCAAGTTTTGAATCATGAGTTGTACTTAAAAGTTTGGTAGTCACAGGAGGTGAAATGTTGGTTGTGGTGTAAGTAATTTTAGAGGTTGTTGTGGTTGTTTGTTCTGGAGATGATAACATACCTGTATTAGGAACTGATGTAGGAGTTGATACTGAGGTTGTTATTGTTGTCATGTAAGTTGGTGTTTCAATTGGGGCTAAAGTAACACTTGTGGTTGTGGAGGCTCTTGGATGTGTAGTTGTGTCGGTTGACATGATGTATTTGTTCAAAATGGTGGATAGAAACATGGCTGCTGAAAAAGAGGAAGTATTTAGGGACGTTGTGGTCGGTGCTGGAGTTCTGGATGATTTTGATTTTGTTGGGGGAATTGTGGGGATTGTAGTCACTCGTGGAGTAATGGGAGGTTTCAGTTTTGTAGCTGGAGACAACATGTCTGGTGTCACAGATATATTGATTGTTGTTATGGATGTGTTTGAACTTGTGTGAAATAAAGCCGTAGGGATAGCTTTGGAGACTGTTGCTGAAACAGTTTCTTTCATAAAATCTATGGCTGCTGACGTTCTTTTAGTGGCTGTGGGTTTTGGCAATAATAATGTAGTTTTGTGAGAAGAGGTACTTGGAGCAGTAGTTGAGGCTGAGAATGGATGTTTAATCAAAGGATTTATAGTATTGGATGTGGAAGTTGCAGAAGTTGGATAATTCGGTGTAGACATCATGAAAGAACTCATTTTTATAGGCCCTGAAGTAACATTGGTGGTTGTGAGGACTGTGACTGTTGATGTAACTTTGGGACCTAGAGAGGTAACAGAAGTGATTAGTTTATTTGAGGAAAATGCATTAGCTGTACGTGTGTTTTTTGAAATAACTGGAATTTTATTAATTATGGCTGAAGTTTTGGTTTTAGCAGAGGCTGGAGGTGTTGATGGAATAATGTTTGAAGATTCTGTTGTGGATGAATCTGCGAAGGTTGAAGTCAGGGGAGGTGTAATGGCATGGTTCAGATCTGTATGTGTTTGCGTTGTGTCTGAAGACGTGAGTGTGGTCACAGGGATTTTAGTTGTTGGAGGAGAAGTCACATGATTTATCAATATGGGTGTGGCCACTGTACCTGGGGTAATGGTGGTTTTAAAGCTTACATTTTCACCTGAGCTGGAGTGGGCTGAACCCATTGGAGTTGAAAGTGTGTTGGAGATTGTGTAAAAATCTGTTGTCACTGTATTTTTTGCTTTTGTGTATTTTTTGGCTGTATGTTTAGTTACAGGACCTGATGTTGCAGTTTTTGTTCTTGTGGGTCCTGAGTAGTAGTGTGTAGTGATGGCGGCAGTGTCTGTATTTGTGGGGCCTGTTATGATGCTGGCTGTTGTATCTGTTAAAGTTTTAGTTGTCAGAGATGATGCCATGGGTATTGTTGAAATGGCTGTTGCTATAGATTCAGATGGGGTCAGTAATGTAGCCTTTGTTGCAGAAGGTATGACAGTTGGAGATGATGGTGACCATGTGTTTGTAAATCTGGATGGGTTTGTGTGGGTTTGCTTTGCTGCGATGGTATCAATCAATTTCTTGGCAGTAGTAATTGTAGATTTAGATTTCTTATTAGTGATCGAAATATTTGAAGGATAGGAATTGAGCTGTGCAGTTGTTTGAGTTGAATTCATGGATAAAGATTTGGAGGCTGGAGTTATAGGAAGTGTTGTGGCGAGGGTTGAGTTTGAGGGTGTGACTGAATCTGAAGGTGTTATGGTTGTTATAGTTGTAGTCAGTGAATTTGGGGGATTCAGTGAGGGTGAAACTGCAGGTTCAGAATGAAAAGGTGAAGATAAGTGTGTAGGTTTTGGGCTTATATTCGTAAATGTGGGTGTGGGAGCTCCCATTGTGGAATGTGTGGTTACACGGATTGAAGATGCATGTGAAGTAGTGAAGGTTGGGGAGGTGGAAGCTATATCTTTAAATGTATTTATTGGTGCTTGTTGTGTTGACGTTAAGGGTAATGCTATGGAGGTTGTGGTTGAGGGTGGTGTATGGGTAAGGGTTAAAGTTATGTGTGTTGTTGTGGTAGTCTGTGTTATGGGTAGCATATTTGAAGGGTCAGCCTTCATCAGTTTAGTCGCGGTAGGTGCAGTTTTGACTGCAGTTAAAGTAGATGATGGTGGATGTGTAGCTAGAGGGGTTGTACTTTGGGAGCCTAAAGTAACACTTAGAGTCTTGATGGTGGAACCAAGATTAGCTGTGGAGGCTGCTGCTTCAGACACTGTTGCTTGAGCTGAGCTGGAAGCTGATGGTCTGTATGTTGGCTCTGAAGCTGTGACCCTTAAGGTGGTTGAGGGGCCTGATGGAATGCTCGTGGTTGCGTGAGATCTTTCCTCACGTGTGAACTTCACAGCTGTAGTAGTGTGAGGAGCTATGTGAGTTGATGTTACTGGAGCATCAGTGTTAGCTGATGATTTAGTCAGTGGTACCGAAGATATCACTGATGTTGCTGCAGTGAAAGTGGGCTGTGATGTGGCTGATTCTGAAGTTGTTGACCCTGTCAAGGGGGCTGAAGCTAGGACTGCAGCTTCAGCGACTGAAATTGGGTCTGCAGGTGAGGAAGTTGCTTGTGTTGATTTATTTTTGGATGCTGATAAGATCGGAGTAACTGGGTCTGAACGCTGTATTTTTATTGTTGTTGTCAGAGCTGAGGTTGTGGCTTGTGTTGTGGAACCTGGAATTACATTTTTGTCGAAGGAGCTGTTAGCATAGGTGCTGTCTCTGTGGTTCTTCTTATGGGTTTAGACACATGATCTGAAGTTATGAATGTTTTTGTAGCATAGGTTGATGTTAGTGATGTGCTGATAGTTGCAGTATATTTCACTACAGCTGTGGAAGGATCTGATGGAATAGTTGTGGTCAATGTAGTATTCTCTCCAGAAGATGGGATTATTGGTGTCATTTTAGAGGTTGAAGAAACAAATGTACTCATGGAATTTGAAGTTGTGACAGCAGTTGTATGGGCTAATATCATGTCATTTTTCCCGGATTCTGAATTTAAATTTGGGACAGCTGAATCTGTCCATGTAATTATGGTTGAAGATGATGGCTTAGGTGAAGCTGCAGAGATAGTATTTGTGGAGGGTACATTCCTGTTTGTGGTACTGGGTAAAGAATCTGCCTGTGTTGTCATGTGGTTTAAAGCTGTTTCTGCAGTTGTAGTAGCTGAATTGATGGGTATATTTGCTCTGGATGATGATGGTGGTTTAATCTGAGTTGATAAATATATTGACCCAGTGTCTGGGGTGGTTTTTAAGAGTGGTGTTGCAGAAGAAGTTGTGTTTTTGGGGTTTGATATAGCGGTTGATGTTGTAGGTAGTCCCTGATTGGTGGAGGAAGTAATCAAAGCAATTAGGATTGAAGGTGAGTCTGTCACAGAGATGGTAGAGGTTGAAGAGAGTAAGCTAGTAGTGGAAGCTTGGGGACTGGCAGATTGTGTATTTTGTTCTGCCATTATTCCAGTGACAAGGGATGGAAATTTTTCTGTGATTACAGAAGCAAATGATGACGTTTTACTGGTGACAGAATGCATATGAGTAACTGTGGTAGATGAAGGAATGGGCATGGGGGTTGTAGTTTTTGACAACTTGGCTTTTACTGAAACAATTCCATTTAATGAAATGGGAGTAGACGTCACAAATGAATTTTATGGATGCTGTTGTTGTAGTTGTACCTGAAGATAAAGTGACAGGTTGTATAGTTGTTGAGTCTGATGTGATATCTGAAAGTGTTGGTACAAAAGTAACATGTGTTGTTGAGGCACCAGATACTTTGGCAGCAGTAGTGTGAACTGGACCTACAGGTGGTGTAATGGGGGATGAAATTGTGGATGAGATTGTTTGAGTTGAAATATCTGGTGTTGTTTCTAGCATTGAGGTGATGGGTGTATTTGAGAGGGACGTTATGTGACTCAAATCAGTGTTTGTGTGGGGAACTTCCATAGTGGTAGATTTATATGTCCCTGAAGCAGAATTTGTGGTTATGGATGTAATGTTAGAATTTAGGGAAATATCTGAACTGGTTGGCTTTATGGAGTAAACTGTATTTTGTGTAGTTTTGTGTGTTGAAATTTTTGTCTCAGTTAGCAAAGTATTGTCTGTAATAGAGGAGGGTGAGGAGGCCTCAGTGTGGACTCTGCTTTGTCCTTTGTTGGTGGGGTAGACGGATTCGGTCATGCCGCTATATGGTGTAGGTGTTGCTAAATTGCTATTGCCTCTAGCCTCGATATCAGGTGCAAGAGTGAGAGCTTCTGTGTTGCCTGACGCCTCTTTAACGTGAACAGTTTCATCGGTTTGGACTTGGTTAGTCGCAGTAGCAGGAACAGTGGTTGTAATATGTTTGGATGCTGGTGAGGCAGAAACTGTTTTCTCTGAATTTTCAGTGGTTTCATTGCTGAGCTCGTGTACTGTGGATGAAGGGCTAAGGGCCTCAGTCATTTGGGCTATTGTTGGGCCTGAGCCAGCCATGCATGATTTAGGTGTGGTAGCTGTGAAAAAAGCAACATTCGTAGGATATGTGTTAGTGTTTCTATGTGGAGATGAGACCATCTTGAGACTTTCACACCTGTGTTGTTAGTGAAAGCAAATACAGCAAGAGAGTCATTTTCCAGGTTCACACAGGGACATTCAACTAAGGTATGTTCAGTTGAGCTCATATCCTCCAGCTGTTGGCTTCCCTGAGTGATTCCCCTTCTTAGTGGAAGAATACCCTAATTGTTAATGAGTTTTAATCTACCATTGTAGCTCCCACTTTGGAATGACCAGTCATCAGCCTGTCTAGCCTCCTGGCCAGTTAATTTTGTGGTACTCTAGCTGTCATTAGAGGCAGACGGAAAGCACATGACGCATATGATCACCTAAAATAATACTTCTCTTGCATTATGGGACAGTTATAAAGTATCCATGAGTGAAAGTCAGAGAGATGTGCCTCAGTTGAACGTAAATCATACTGTGTGTCAGAGTGGAACGAGCAGAACTCATTCAGAATGGTATGGATCATACTTGATCCCGATAAACATGGGTCAAATACAGGATTATTTTTTTCATCAGAGCTCAACAGAAAGTTAGTTTGAAAAGCTGTACAAGAATAAGCCTTGGTGATATTACTTTTGTACAAATTGCCAGCATTTCCTGAATATAAATACAATAACAAGTATCACACAACTAAGCCAGCTGTTTGCATGTGAAAACTAGCAAGATATTTTCCTCATTTGCAAAGCTGAAATTTTATAGCTACCTTTCGGCACTGGCTTCTGACATCATTATATTCTGTATAACACTGATACAATGTGAAGATGAAGCTGGATCTTTTGACTGTGCAAGACAGGTGAGTGAATGGAACTCTGAGGGTGATAGCGTTCAGTCAGCACTCTGCATAATGGGGTCAAAACACATCAGTAATTCTAAGCCACTGTGATGATAACTGAACTTGACTCACCCAGCAGGAGAAGGATAATAACCCATGTCTCATGGTGACAGCTCAGGTGGACTCTTCATGTCCAAGCCACAGAAAATGAGTGAGTGAGAGAGAAAGAGAGAATTGTGAGAAGATTGGCCCATTCACAGAATTACAAAGCATAACAGCAATATAGGCGTTGACCCTAACCTGCTTTTGATTATGTGACACCATTGCACATCAACTTATTATTGTATTAAGGTTTTAACAGACATACATTTACTTAATGATAGTGTGATGAACTTTGAATGGATGGACTGATTGGGGGCGTGGTATGGTGGTGAACTGAACAGTGATGGGGGAGTAATTAGTAATAATGAGTTGCACCTGAGACGTGGTTTTTAAGTGTGGGGAACTGATGGAATGGGGAGAGAGCATGTGGCGCTGAAAGGATTTTGGAGTTGTTTTGAGTGGGTCGCAGTTCTTTAGGGCTGCCGCCGATGAAGATAGTTTGCGAGAGTTGGTTGGAAGAATCCCAGCATCATAGTTTTGTTGTTTTGTCTGTGTTCTCAATTCCACAATGCTTAGTCCTCAACTGCTTTGAGTTTCATAAAAAAAGAGTGTTTTTAAAGATGGAGGAATGGCAGCACACAGACAGAAATCTGTTAAGTCTGTTGTTTTATGAACCTGTTGGTATGGATTACAGCCTATAAAAAAGAAATTCATAACAGAGAGTCTGCTCCTGATTAAAGTGCATGTTTCAAGAATGATAAGCACAGATGCAGACAGACTGAGGCACAATGCTCCCATTTCTTTTCATTGGCTACTGACTGAAAGAAAATCAAAAATCTGCACACACACACACACACACACACACACACACACACACACACACACACACACACACACACACACACACACACAAAAACCCACCAGGGTTGTAACTGTGCACCCCTGGATAAGGCCTTGAAGCTTTAAACCTTAGTTATGCCATGTAACCTCTGTCCTGTTAACTTTGAGTTGAGAGTCTTCTGTCCACACTACACCAGAAACACGTTCCCTGTGTCTTCAGAGGATGATGAAATCAGCTATGTCCTCAGTTCATACATTGACAGACACATGGTGGACCAAGAGAGGCCGCTAGAGATCAATGAGACAAACAAACTCTGCTGGTTATTTGCCGGTGTGGCGGAACCAGTTGTAGCCTGCTCAACACAAACCTCTGTAATGGCACGGCTTAAATGCCAAGCCCCAGTCACAGGGTTCACGTCTGCTTCCCGAACAAGTGGGTTTACTGTATGAGCCACGCTGAGGCCATGGGAAAGTAAATTTTCAAAAAGCAGTCGAGAAATGAGTGAAAAGTTAGCACACTAGAACCTCAGAGATTTGGTCCGAGGGACTGGCAGTCTTTTCTGTTTTAAGCTCTGATGCTCCCTCCTCAATTAATAAAACTCAGAATTAGAGAGAGGGGGATTGCAGTGCAATTCCTAAAAATTTAAATTTGAGCAAACCAAATCTGAGGTCACTTAAAAGCAAATGTGCTGCTGGGCAAAGCAGAACCAGAGCAAAACAATTCAACTTATTTTATCTCATTGACAAGCAGGCATGCAAACTTAAAGATTCAGACAGGGGTTGGTTCAAAATACATTTCATGAGGCAAACGCTGCATAACATAAATGCTGTGGATTCCATCATGTGTGCTGTACAACAACAGTGACAGCTTAGTGCCTGTCATCTTGAGTTTCGAGCATGTTTGAAGGGTGACAAGCGTGAGATGCAGACAGAAAACCTGAAACTACACCAATGACAAATGGAACACGGGATTGCCCTGAACACCAGTTTGCAGGCTGTGGAAAAATCTCACAAGAGCAGCTTAGTCAGTCCCAGCTAAAAAACTTTATGCAGGCACTGCTGATACTCTACAAAAGCATGTACCGTATTAACTCTGTTTTTGCTGTAACAGTATCTTGCATGTCATTAACAGCATTGCTCAGGCACACGGATAATCAGGAAGCGAAAACAGCTCACTCCTGTTTTGGCTTCACTCCACTTGCTGACAATAAAATACCACACTGTTTTTCAATATTCCTCCCTTGATGTTTCATAGCTTGTCTCCTGATGTCTAACACTGCCCACATTCTGTCTGTGCTCAAATTTCAGCAGCATAGCGAGAGGGACCTTCTTTACCCTGCCATTCCTTCTCTCTGCTCAGCCAGCTCAGGCTTCCCTCTTCTCCTCATATTTCAGCGAAATGAAATGTTCACACCCTGTTTATATTTTATAGATATTGTTTTTGAAATAGTGGCTATAAATAAAATGCACCTGGTTCCTCAAAAAACTCAACCAACTTGTTGGGTTTGTAGAGGGACATTCTCATCATTTGTCCATCATTTTGTCACTGTAAAGCTATTTTGTATCTTTGGTCATTTTGAAAAGTAATAACTAACATATCTGTGCACTATATGTGCACAATGGGCTTTATAGTGCAAATAGATCCATAACTGGAGTCATACGTATCCAATTTTTTCAGTAGGATGTATAAGGTTTCTTTAATTATGAAAGTACAGAGGTCGTAATGCCATTTTCCTGTAGTGGTGCTACATGCTCTTGTAATATGGGAGTCTTCAAAAGAGCAACTTATTGCCAAAGGCAAGTTATACTGTCCTATCAGAGTAGATCTGGAGTGAGAAATCAGGCTTTGAAATTGCAACATAGTAACTTCCATGCATACCCAAACTCTCAGCCCTTTGTCCCAGCTGTGATCTTCAAGAGGTTCTCAAGAACTGAAAGAGGCTGGAGGAAGGGAAGGCTACCTATATAATTTACAGCTTTGGCATGGTGGATTCAGCCGTGATTTAAGGGATAACCTGCAATGGATGAACATTTTCCAATGCAATCTTTAGGCAAGTCAACAAAGATGTATTCAGATATTGCCAGATATTAATTAAACTGGATGGAGCTTTAACACCATCTTAACTGACTGCATTTGCAGTATAATGCTCTGTATTTTTTATTTATAACAAGCAACCTCTTGACTTGTCTACTTTACTTTGTCTTTTTGCTTTTTTTTGGAAGATGGATCAAATTGTCTCGTGTAACTTTCTGTGTGTTACCTAAAATATAAAAGTCATCCTGACAAAATATTCAGCTATCAACATAGATTAATATATTGACTTTGCAATAGGCATTAGCAACAATGTAGTCACAATATGCTAATCTATACTAAGCATTTCAAACCATGCATGTCATTCAGGAAAATAAATCACCTGAAAGCTTGAGCACCCCCCCCCCATATGTACCACAAATCTTACTCTGTGTGCGACAGTCTGGCCCGCCGAGCACCTGCTCAGAAGAAGTTTTGCTTAAGGCCTTGTCCCCTGCTCCATAGTGCCTTCTCATGCTGCACATTTTTTACATGACACTTAGGACTTCTGCAGTATGTTATTGTCTTATTGTTTCATCTTAACAATTGACATTTGACTGTCTTGACTTGAACACTTCAACAATTTTCTTTATGGACCCTCCTTTTAAAATGTTAAATAATACATAGTATTGGTTAAGCATCACCTATAAACGAAGAAAGTATGAAATGTTGGGATAATTGGTAAGAACTGAAAATACAATACAATATATATTTAGACATGCCTCAGATTTCCATGGTGATTCAATAGCCCACTATGAGCCAATGACAAAGCACATCAAATTTTTACTGTCCACCATTTTGTGCCACAGCTTGAAACTGCTTATGACTCTCATGTCACAGTTCATATTTCAAAGAGCTCATGTAGCATACCCCTATGTCTTATCCTGGGGTGTGCCACTACTGTCCTGGAGGAGGAAGTTGAGTGTATTTTGGGATTTTCTTACAATCAGCAACCAGTTAGCTGTTTACACACTGGAAACAATGTGCTCTTTAGCCAGTCAGTAACCCAGATGAAGCACTTAAATGTTCCAAACAACAAAAACAAGGATGCACATTGATCTGTCAGGACTGGATTTGTGCTTAGAGCCCAGCCCTTGAAATGTGTTTCATTTACAGACTTCTTCACACCCTGTGTGTTTCTACCAGGTGATACCACTGCATATTTCTAGATTTTATTTTCAGCACACATAACTGTCATGCTCATCGCTTTCTATTTGAATAACAATTTCAGGGTCCGAATTTTGTATTTACAACATACAAAAGTGTTATTTTTGCCTTATTATAAATGGTGAAAAGCTCATAATAACTGAAAAAGCTTGTCTTGTGTCATAAATGAGCTTTACTCCTATCCAAATCCTGTCCTGTCCTTAGCAAACGACACCAAGGTCTTATGTGGACATTATACTGCTCAAGAGTAGATTTTTATTTTGAGAAAGACAGACAAAATAGCCCTTACACATGGTGAAATGGTGTACCATTCACATCAGTGTCTTATTGGAGCATATATCATATTTGTGAATTTACCCACTGAGAAAAGCAGTTGAGGTGGGGAGGTGGGAAGGTGGGGGTGGGGGGTGGGGTGCGGCAATCTCAGAGTGAGGAGGGAGTCAACAGGTAACCAGACTACTTCCAAGTTACCTTTGTTTTATTGTTAAAAACTGACACTTCCTCTTTCAACATCTCATAATTTGCTAACAGACATGCTAATGAACATACACAAATACATTCATACATAGAAGTTACTGGAAGCAGGAAAGTTCAGGGAAAGAGGTAAATCTCTTGATGTGTTGAGACAGAGGAAGGGAGAGTGGGAAAGAGGCATTCTCTGCGTAAAACAAAACCAAATTACTGACCTTTTTTGATGAAGGTATTGTGTTCAGACAAGTGCTTTGGCTTGATGTTGCAGATAAGAACAAGAGGGAATAACCAAATTTAGTCCCATACACTGTCAACTCCCATAATCTCCGCCTCTTGGCTTTTTCTCTCCAAGCACCTGTACCATGCACCAGCCTCTTGTGCAGTTTGTAACAGAGAGTAATGGACGCTTCTGTATGTCTGTCAGTCTTACTTTCTTTAAATCTACATCTTACCGTCCCACATCCCCCATGACAATTATGGTTGTCATTTATTAATCTGATTTGCCTATTTAAGTAGGACTCTCACTGACTATAGTGACACACCACCCACAGCAGAATCTTTGTAATAATAACAAGAAAATAAAAAATAAGGTGTGATAAAAATTTTTACTTTGATATGCTTTTTACCAGTTTTTATATTTGTTTTCTCCATGCATTGAACCTAATAGCAAGGTTCAAGTACCAAATAGTTTTGAACGGCAGCATTCTATAGCAGAGACTGAAACCATTCACAAGGGCCTACGTGTAAAAATTCTAATTCTGGATCCAGTTCTCTGTAGAGTTATATCTTTCAGCTTTTAAAAGTTAATAATATCATATGACATTTTTGGGGCACCTTCAAGAACACATAATACACATGGAACTATTTTCTCTTTCTACATTATTAAAATACAAAAACTGAGAGAGGAGAGGTATGAGGATAATCCTGTCTGGCAGCAATCTTCTCGTTCACATTTAGCTTCGTCCTGGCAATATTCCATGACACCTGAAAAAGATTGATGTTAACTCTCCCCTCTGGAATGTACTCGCTGCTGCCTCCCTTCATTGTCCTCTGACATGTTGGGTTGAGTCATGCACAGAATTGACGGTCATGCTCATCTGCACGCATACTTGTGTGTTCATGCACAGGGGACATGCATGAGCAATTTGTTTCTTTGCTGCACATAGACTTATAGCTGATTTGGAAAAAGTCACAGGTACTTCTGCTTTTCCTGTTTGCACATTTCACCAAATGTGTTAGATCCATGGCAGCATATGCATGTCCTTGTGTGTGCTGTACAATGGTTGTACAATGGTTAGTAGAAACAGAAGAGCAACACAGCTATCATTTGCATTTTTAATTTTTCTGTGGCCAACATACAACACCAGGGCATCAAACAATTTTTATCTTACCAATTCATGGAATCACTCAGAATGAATTCACACACACACACACTGCAATTCCCATTTCTCTATATGCTTTTGCAGAGCATGCGTGGAGATATTTTTGGTGACAAACATTCTACTCCACCGCAGCTGCTCATATGCACATACAGTGCGGGTATGATCTATGTGGGACGTGTAACAATAGCAGTAACTATTTACTTCCTGTTTATTAAAAGGAAGTATCAGGGTATCAGTTATTGGAATAATCAATTTTGACAAATATCAGCAAACAGTGCCAGTGGAAACATAAGACATAAATCGTTCCATTATCTGTTCCACTACCATGCTGTGCTCAAAGGCAGGAAACCTCAGTGCTCCCTCATGTGTAGAACAGATTCATGGATCTTTACATCATAAATACCATGGATAAATGACTATTCTGATGTTAATATTAGCATGGTAGGAATGAAAGTTATGAGCACTGATGAAATCACTTATCATGTGAGTAGAAGTCCGTTTCCAAGAGATTTCTGTACACACTATAAGCATGGACCAAATGCTGGCGAATGAAACCATCAGGGGTAAGTTATGCAATCTCAAAATGTGGTTTGGAAATCTATAATCACATGCACATTCAAAGATAAATGCACCTCTTTAGTGTCAGATAATGGGTTTTAAAATTTAGAATTGAGTGGGAATATTTTCTGGACTTAATTATATTACTGAAATGTATGACACAATTGAAACATGTTCATTTTAAACAAGGTAACTTCCTGTAATGTCATTGTGTTTTGAGCCTCATGAGCAGCATTGATTCTGTTATGTTTATCAAATAAAAAAACACTTAACTGTTGACTTTATGGCCATCTTGACAATGATGATTTTTAAGAAAGTATATTGAAAGTTACAGTGTATTTCCCATTAATGCCTGAATTCTCTTTAGCACCCCTTGTGGACATTTCTTTTTGAAACTGCATCAAAGTGTACCTATGAGAACCTATTTGTAGTTCTGCAGAAAAAGGTGGTCAGAGTATATCCCATGAGACAGGGCTGTTAAATAAACAAATTTAATTTTGATGGAGAGTTTTGCCTCTCCATCAAAATGGAATTTAAAAATGAAAAGATTTCATTAGTTTACTTAAAATGACCAAAAGATGATACGCAAAAAACAAGGCAATAATACACAAAAATTACAGGTGGGTTAAACTACACAAGTTTTATCAAGGACCACATGCAACCTATGTTTTAGCAGGTAAAATAACTAAGCAAATAAACAATTGTCTGCATTAATAGAGTTTATTGAAGTAGTATATACAAATGGTTAGTGACAACACCTCATCTTGTTATCTATCTACATTCTTGTTAAATTCCTGACACCTATTGGCATACATTAGACATGGGAGACATTTTAATTTAACACATCTTAAATTTATGGTTCTGCTTTCAATTCAGTGCGCCTTTTCAGCATGCTGTCCTATTGCTCAGTGCATTAATTCAGCCTAGGCTTATGCTCACCATCTGGGTTTGCCTTTTTTCTGCTATTTTGTATACAGTTATTAAATATGTATTACACATATTATTTATTTGCATAAAATTATTTACACAAGCAGCAATCATAATTTTCAGTTCATCTAAAAACATCATGCATCAGCACATTTTAATCCAACTTTTATCCAGAATTTGTTCCTTTTTTACCCAGTGTGCCTTGTCCAATCATATGTGTAAATCCATGTCACTGATGTAGCATCCTCCTTCAGCCCAAGAGAGTACAGGCAAACACGTGCTGTCCCCTGAGGTGTGGCCTGACACCCACCATGTCTTCCCATTCTTAAGGCCATCAGCTGGGCTGTGCTGTCATAGCGTCCAAGAGAAACACTGCAGGCACAGTTAGCGCAGGACTGCAAGTATCCAGTAAAGCAGGAGAGCCCCCTGTATAAGTGGAGACTGGGACAAACCAGCTGATCCACCTGTATGGGAAAAAACTCATATTTACCATATTGATTTAAGTGTCCAAAAAAAACAACAACATGCATGCATGTTACACCTGTGCATACCTGTCATGTCAACAATCACAATATCTATACAGACATGTAGAATATATACTCATTCTGTTTTTAATGTACAGAGGCATGATCAAACTATGCAAAATATGCAGGTCTTAGCATAGCTATATGTCCAAATATCCATAATTCAATCCATACAACCAAAGGTATTGTTACTTCGACACCTGTACCCCTGGAATTGCTGATTGCACATATGATTAACATTGATAAGCATATTATCAACTCGCCTCATTGTAAAAGCACATTATTGAAATACTACCTGACAACTGATACCAGAGAGAAAGTCAATATGAAACAGAAGATGGTACAAAATAACACTTTGATTGTTAATATTTTTTAAAATATTGTTATAATATTTTTGACCCAAAGCAATTCAATGAAAATCAGAAATAGATCAATGTGTTTGCATTTTTCAAATCAATTTCACTTAAAAAATCTACTTTCCTCTTTTAATGTTATACTATAAAGTAAGAGTATAGTTTAAGGTTGTTATAGTTGTCATAGTTATTGTTTAATAAAGATATTCCTAATTCAAGACAATATGCTTGAAGAAAGGGAAATTAAATGGATTGAGGGGTGTGGAAAAAGGCAAGCCAATCACTGAAACTTGGCACTTCCAGATCTGACATATTAATGTGAAATAATAAATTATTTGGATGAATTTGTACTTACTTGCAGTAATAGTGTTCTCAATAACATCCAGAAAAGATAGGGAATCAGTCACGGCTTGCTGGAGCGTGTCAGTTATCTCTACTAGGTCTGGAACTACGGACTGGTTGACGAACACAAGGGTCATGTCAACAATCACTGATCCAGAGCTGTAAGTGACACACACACACACACACACACACACACAAAATAATGATGAACAGGCAAATCATGCTGAAAGAGCGACATTCACATAAATGTATTATCTGCTGTTACTCACCTGAATGAATTTACTCGAGAGCGTTTGAAAGTCTGAGGGAAAGATGTTCTGTAGGCTCTGTTAACCTAAGGAAATAGCAAATTATTATTTCAATTATTATTAGTAGTAGAAGTACTAGTAGTAGCGCATTTAAAGTGATAAGGTAAGGCTAGACAGCAGTGTACAACATGTAAAACATTTTAAAAACATACAATCTTGGAAAAGTTTTTTTCACTGACCAAGATAAAAACACTTGTTCCAACTGAATTAAGTATGAATTTAATTGCAAACACAAACTTTAAAATAAATAAATAAATAAATAAACAAACAGAAACAGTGATCACCTCAGTTGTAACGTTGGTGGCCAGAGTATTGAATTCCTCTGATGTGTTGTCAAGGAGTTCTTCACTGAATGTTCGATCTATGCTGAATTCAAGGCCCGCTGACCCCTCTCCAGCCTGTGGCTCTGCAGTGGACTCAGTCTGAGTGGTCACAGGTTCCGCTGAAGTAGGTGACTGGGTAATTTGAGTTGTCAAAGGAGCCACTGCAGTTGGGGCTTGTGTAATAGATCCTCCACGTGTTGTAGTTAAGGCTAATGGAGCAACAACAGTAGTAGCTTTTGTTGCTGGAGGGGGCCGTCCTGTTGCCACTGGTGTTATTGGGGCAGATTTTTTTGTGGTGGGGAACACTATTGGTATCACAGGTTGTGTATTGGGAGCTACCACTGGTTTTGTTGTAGCAGCTACAATTGGTTTTGTAGTTGGAGCTTCCATTGGTTTTGTGGTAGCAGCTACAATTGGTTTTGTAGCTGGAGCTACCACTGGTTTTGTGGTAGCAACTACATTTGGTTTTGTAGCTGGAGCTTCCTTTGGTTTTGTGGTAGCAAATACAGTTGGTTTTGTATTTGGAGCTACTATTGGTTTTGTGGTAGCAACTACAATTGGTTTTGTGGTAGCAACTACAATTGGTTTTGTAGCTGGAGCTTCCATTGGTTTTGTGGTAGCAAATACAGTTGGTTTTGTATTTTGAGCTACTATTGGTTTTGTGGTAGCAACTACAATTGGTTTTGTGGTAGCAACTACAATTTGTTTTGTAGCTGGAGCTTCCATTGGTTTTGTGGTAGCAAATACAGTTGGTTTTGTATTTTGAGCTACTATTGGTTTTGTGGTAGCAACTACAATTGGTTTTGTAGTGAGGGCTGCCATTGGTTTTGTGGTAGAGACTATTTTTGTAGCTGATGTAAGTATTTCAGTTGAACTTGAAAAACTGAAGGACATAGAAGTGTCCAAAGTTGTCATTTCAGCAGAGCCTGTAGATACTGAGGACATGCTTGAGTCTAATGTGGACATTGAAACTGAGGACATACTCGTATCTGAAGCAGGCATTTCAGTTGAACTTGTAGAAATGGAGGACATACTAATGTCTGAAGTAAACATTTCAGTGGAACCTAAAGATGCTGAGGATATACTTGTGGCTGATGTAGACTGTTCAGTTGAATCTGTAGATGCTGAGGACATACTTGTGGCTGATGTAGACATTTCAGTTGAACCTGTAGGACTGGAGGACATACTTGTGTCTGAAGTAAGCATTTCAGTAGAACCTGTAGCGACTGAGGACATACTTGTGGCAGATGTAGACTGTTCAGTTGAACTTGTAGGACTGGAGGACATACTTGTGTCTGAAGTAAGCATTTCAGTAGAACCTGTAGATGCTGAGGACATACTTGTGGCTGATGTAGACATTTCAGTTGAACTTGTAGGACTGGAGGACATACTTGTGTCTGAAGTAAGCATTTCAGTAGAACCTGTAGCTGTTGAGGACATAGTTGTGGCAGATGTTGACTGTTCAGTTGAATCTGTAGATGCTGAGGACATACTTGTGTCTAACGTAGACATTTCAGTAGAACTTGTAGAACTTGATAGCATACTTGTGGAGGATGTAGACGTTTCGGTTGAACCTGTGGAAATTGAGGGCATAATTGTGGTTGGCATAGGAATTCCATGAGAAGAAATTGATGACATACTTGTTGCTGATGTAGGCACTTCAGGACTTGTAGACCCTAAGGACAAAGTTATGTCTGACATTTCAGTAGAACTTGTAGATGCTGAGGACAAACTTTTGACTGATGAAGACACTGTAGTTGCACTTGGAAAACTGGAGGACATACTTGTGTCTGAAGTAAACATTTCAATAGAACCTGACGATGCTGAAGATATACTTGTGACTGATGAAGACACTGTAGTTGAACGTGGAAAACCGGAGGGTATTCTTGCGTCTGAAGTAAATATATCAGTGGAACCTGTAGATGCTGAGGACATACTTGTGGCAGATATAGACATTTCAGTTGAACTGGTAGACTGTGAGGACATACTTGCAGCTGATGAAGACACTGTAGTTGAACGTGGAAAACTGGAGGACATACTTTTGTCTGAAGTAAACATTTCAGTAGAACCTGTAGATGCTGAGGATATACTTGTGGCAGATGTAGACATTTCAGTTGAACTGGTAGATTGGGAGGACATACTTGTGTCTGAAATAAGCATTTTAGTAGAACCTGTAGGTGCTGAGGACATACTTGTGGCTGATGAAGGCACTGTAGTTGAATGTGGAAAACTGGAGGACATACTTGCGTCTGAAGTAAACATTTCAGTAGAACCTGAAGATGCTGAGGATATACTTGTGGCAGATGTAGACATTTCCATTGAAGTGGTAGATTGGGAGAATACACTTATGTCTGAAGTAAGCATTTCAGTAGAACCTGTAGATGCTGCAGACATACTTGTGGCTGATGTAGACATTTCAGTTGAACTGGTAGATTGGGAGGACATACTTGTGACTGATGAAGACACTGTAGTTGAACGTGGAAAACTGGAGGACATACTTGTGTCTGAAGTAAACATTTCAGTAGACCCTGTAGGACTGGAGGACATACTTGTGTCTGAAGTAAGTGTTTCAGCAGAACTTGTAGCTACTGAAGACACACTTGTGGCAGATGTAAACTGTTCATTTGAATCTGTAGATGCCGAGGACATACTTGTGGCTGATGTAGACATTTCAGTTGAACTTGCAGGACTGGAGGACATGCTTGTGTCTGAAGTAAGCATTTCAGTAGAACCTGTAGCTGCTGATGACATAGTTGTGGCAGATGTTGACTGTTCAGTTGAATCTGTAGATGCTGAGGACATGCTTGTGTCTGACGTAGACATTTCAGTAGAACTTGATAGCATACTTGTGGAGGATGTAGAAATTTCGGTTAAACCTGTGGAAGTAAACATTTCAGTAGAACCTGTTGATGCTGAGGACATACTTGTGGCTGATGTAGACATTTCAGTTGAACTTGTAGATTGGGAGGACATACTTGTGTCTGATGAAGACACTGTAGTTGAACGTGGAAAACTGGAGGACATACTTGTTTCTGAAGTAAACATTTCAGTTGAATCTGTAGATGCTGAGGACATACTTGTGGCTGATGTAGACATTTCAGTTGAACTGGTAGATTGGGAGGACATACTTGTGTCTGAGGTCAGCATTTCAGTAGAGGCTGTAGCTACTGAGGACATACTTGTGGCAGATGTAGACTGTTCAGTTGAATCTGTTGATGTCGAGGACATACTTGTGTCTAACGTAGACATTTCAGTAGAACTTGTAGAACTTGATAGCATACTTGTGGAGGATGTAGATGTTTCAGCTGAACCTGTGGAAATTGAGGGCATAATTGTGGTTGGCATAGGAATTTCAGTGGAATGAGAAGAAATTGATGACATACTTGTTGCTGATGTAGGCTCTTCAGGACTTGTAGACCCTAAGGACAAAGTTATGTCTGACATTTCAGTAGAACTTGTAGATGCTGAGGACAAACTTTTGACTGACGAAGACACTGTAGTTGCACTTGGAAAACTGGAGGACATACTTGTGCCTGAAGTTAACATTTCAATAGAACCTGACGGTGCTGAAGACATACTTGTGACTGATGAAGACACTGTAGTTGAATGTGGAAAACTGGAGGATATTCTTGTGTCTGAAGTAAACATATCAGTAGAACCTGTAGATGCTGAGGACATACTTGTGGCAGATATAGACATTTCAGTTGAACTGGTAGATTGTGAGGACATACTTGTGGCTGGTGTAGACATTTCAGTTGAACTGGTAGATTGGGAGGACATACTTATGTCTGAAGTAAACATTTCAGTAGAACCTGTAGATGCTGAGGACATACTTGTGGCTGATGTAGACATTTCAGTTGAACTGGTAGATTGGGAGGACATACTTGTGACTGATGAAGACACTGCAGTTGAACGTGGAAAACGGGAGGACATACTTGTGTCTGAAGAAAACATTTCAGTAGAACCTGAAGATGCTGAGGATATACTCATGGCAGATGTAGACATTTCAGCTGAACTGGTAGATTGGGGGGACATACTTGTGCCTGAAGTAAACATTTCTGTAGAACTTGTAGATACTGAGGATATACTTGTGACTGATGAAGACACTGTAGTTGAATGTGGAAAATTGGAGGACATACTTGTGTCTGAAGTAAACATTTCAGTAGAACCTGAAGATGGTGAGGATATACTTGTGGCAGATGTAGACATTTCAGTTGAACTGGTAGATTGGGAGGATATACTTGTGCCTGAAGTAAACATTTCAGTAGAACCTGTAGATGCTGAGGACATACGTGACGCTGATGTAGACATTTCAGTAGTACTTGTAGCTTCTGAGGACATACTTGTGATTGATGAGGACACTGCAGTTGAATGTGGAAAACTGGAGGACATACTTGTGTCTGAAGTAGACATTTCAGTTGAACCTGTAGATGGTGAGGATATACTTGTGGCAGATGTAGACATTTCAGTTGAACTGGTAGATTGGGAGGATATACTTGTGCTTGAAGTAAACATTTCAGCAGAACCTGTAGATGCTGGGGACATACTTGTGGCTGATGTAGACATTTCAGTTGAACCTGTAGATGCTGAGGACATACTTGTGGCTGATGTAGACATTTCAGTTGAACTGGTAGATTGGGAGGACATACTTGTGACTGATGAAGACACTGCAGTTGAACGTGGAAAACTGGAGGACATACTTGTGTCTGAAGTAAACATTTCAGTAGAACCTGAAGATGCTGAGGATATACTTGTGGCAGATGTAGACATTTCAGTTGAACTGGTAGATTGGGAGGACATACTTGTGTCTGAGGTCAGCATTTCAGTAGAGGCTGTAGATACTGAGGATGTACTTGTGGCTGACTTAGATATTTCAGTTGAACTGGTAGAAATGGATGACATACTTGTATTTGATGTAATCTTTTCAGTAGAGCTTGTCAATGCTGAAAACATACTTGTGGCAGATGTAGGCTGTTCAGTTGAATCTGTAGATGCTGAGGGCGTACTTGTCACTGATGTGGACATTTCAATGGAACCTGTAGATGCTGAAGACATACTTGTGTCTGAAGAAGGCATTTCAGTTGAACTTGTAGAACTTGATGGCATACTTGTGATGGATGTAGGCATTTCAGTAGAACCTGTGGAAATCGAGGGCATAATTGTGGTTGACATAACATTTTCCAATGGAATGTGTAGAAATCGACATAATTGTAGCTGATGTGAGAAATTCAGTTGAACTTTTGGAGCCAACGGACATTCTTGTATTGGATGTAGAAAATTCATTATAACTTGTAGGCACAAAGGAAACACTTCTGGCTGATGCAGGAAATCCTAAGTTTGATATAGACTCCGAGAACTCACATGTGGATGAGGCAAGGATATTGGTAGATATGTATGACTGATAAAGACATTTCAGTTGAACTGGGAAAACTGGAAGACACACTTGTGTCTGACGTTGGCATTCGAGCAGAGCCTGTAGATGCTGAGGCCATACTTGTGGCAGACGTAGACACTTCAGCTGGATTGATAGAACTAGAGGACATACTTGTGACTGATGCAGGCATTTCAGTTGAACTTGGAAAACTGGAGGTCATAGTTTTGTCTGATGTAAGCATTTCAGTTGAATCTGTAGATGCTGAGGCCATACGTGTGGCTGATGAAGACATTTCAGTTGATCTGGGAAAACTGGAAGACACACTTGTGTCTGACATTGGCATTTGAGCAGAGCCTGTAGATGCTGAGACCATACTTATGGCAGATGTAGACATTTCAGCTGGATTGATAGAAATCGAGGACATAGTTGTGACTGATGCAGGCATTTCAGTTGAACTTGGAAAACTGGAGGTCATATTTTTGTCTGATGTTAGCATTTCAGTTGAACCTGTAGATGCTGAGGCCATACATGTGACTGATGAAGATATTTCAGTTGAACTGGTAGGTTGGGAGGGCATAATTGTGCCTGAAGTAAACATTTCAGTAGAACTTGCAGATGCTGAGGACATACCTGTGACTGATGAAGACACTGTAGTTGAACTTGGAAAACTGGAGAAATTACTTAGTAGTCTTGTCAATAAAACTTGTAGATGCTGAGAGCAGATTTTTGGCTGATGAATGTATTTCAGTCAAACATTGAGTAGTGCATAACATAACCGTGAAACCTGCAATCAACATTTTAGTCAAACTTCTAAACAACTAGGACATAATTGTGGCTGATGAAGGTATTGAAGTTGGAGATCCTGTTTGTATATCTGTTTTTAGTGAGGGGACTCAGTAGAACTTACTGAGTACATTATTGTGTCTGAATTTTTAATTTCATTTGAACTGTTATAAAACTAACAGAGGTAGGCATTTTAATCAAACTGTTCCTTTTGACAGAAGATTCTAGAAGTGACTGATATTGACATTTTGGTTGAACTTGTTGAACCTAAGATCATAGTTGTCTCTTAAGTGATCATTTTAGTAGACTATAAGGTTGTAATCATGGCTAATGTCTGCATTTCAGTAAAGCTTGAACTGGGTGACATACTAATGTTCGAAGTAAGTGTTTCAGACCTATGGACACATTCTGAAGACATACCTGTGGATTATGTAGGTATATAATTTGAACTCATTGACCCTGAGAGCATCCTTGTGTCTGATATAAACATTTCAGTTGAACTTACAGAACAAAGAGATACTTGTGACTGAATTAAACATTTCAGTAAAACCTGTAGACACTGAGGACTTACTTATGTTTTCTTCTACAGTTGTTGGCATACTTGTGGTGGTTGTAGGCATATCGGTTGAACCTGTTGAAACTGAGGACATGACTGTGGTTGAGATAGAAATTCCAGTGGAATGTGTAAAAAGTAAAGACATTCTTATAGCTGATGTAAGAATTTCTGTTGGACTTGTAGATTGTAGCTGACGTAGACATTTCATTTTCATTTCAATAGACCAGAGTTACTTGCCACTGAGGGCCTTGGTGTTAAAGCGGGGGCGTGACTACTGGGGGGGGAGGGGGTTGTTGTGGATGTGGATTGGGCTGCTGCACCCAAGCCTGAGGGGTGAGGGTACAAGCAGATGTGTTCTGGTCGGACTACTGATTAAAGCAGGGTAGTACTGCTGCAGTTCTAGTACTGGGGATATTAGTATCGAAGCTTGTATGATGTACCTGTAGAGGATTCTGGAGTGGTCATGGCTGAAATCACTGCACTCATACCCAGAGCTAAAATGATAAATCAGGAATACATGTGATATTAATAATGCTGAGATTATAATACTGGTAACTGAGTCAGGCACATGTTTTTATGTCATGTTCATTTGACCTTTTAATTTTTAGAATGAGTACATCGTTTCTAGTTAATTTTTATGCTTAGTACACTGCTGAAAATATGCATACACTACACAGTAATACGCAGTTAATGCAAGATACATAGAATCATGTTGTTTAATATTCGTAAACTTAATCTTTACATTTTTAAGAAACATCATTATTCTATTACAGTGTATAGCAGTTCAGAAAAATCACATTCTAATCTTGTGAATATGGTTACACTATAAGACACATTGTCTTGTGTTCTGTAAAAAAGTAATGCATAAAATGTCATCTTTCAAATATTTTCACACTTACCAAGTATATATATCACTGCTGGTATTGCCATTTCAACATTTGGGTACTTCCCAGAACCTGTTGGCAAATATGTTTACATATCACAGTCTAAATTGGAGTATTTTACAACTTAATGTAACAATGTAACAGTATGTGATTAAATGTATTTTGATATACAATGTTACATGTATAAATTGTGCCATTAATGATACTTAGCATATTGGTGAAATTCAGCTTTCACAGAATTCATTGGACAACTTATTGGAACAAATCCAGCTGGTTGAAAAATAATGTCTTAATGAAGGAAAAACTATATAGAAAGTATGTAGTGTTAAAATATACCTAAAACAGGACTGAGGTTTTAATTTTTTAAATGTATGACACAATGAGTATCTATGGATCAATACTGATTACATACTACGTAGCTCATCACATTGATTTAACTGCTTGCAAGAGTTTCCTCCTAAAACATAAACTACTTTTTAGAGTCAAAGCCAGACCTGAGATCAGTTATCACATAAATCATCATTACAAGACTGAGAGAAAACACACTAAAGCACAGGTCTGGGTTCAGCCCAGAATGAATAATTATGTTGAACTTACACAATGTGTTTTAAAAGAATCATAGATCAAGGTAATTTAAAAATAATCACATATGCATAATTTATCATAAATGTCTGCCCTTGAATAATAACGTTAGCATTTCAATTGACCAATTAAAATGAATCGTATTTATGAATTATTTTTAAATTAGTTCCCTATATAAATTCTATATTATATCCTATATTCATTCTTGCTAATTATTTGCATGGCCATTAATGGTGACAGAAGGTGGTGGTTTTTCAAAAAAAAAAAAAAAAATTAAAGGCAAAAAAGTATTTAACTAATCAATATCATGTCATCAAGGAGATTAATGAAATATCTTCAAATTGAAGCTTACCGTCAGGTAAAGAGACCAGAAGATTTGTTCATTTAAAAAATTAATTAGTAAATCCTTTTCTTCATGAACGGTTTCCTGTGCTCATGCAGCATCACAGAGCAGAGTGCACCTGGATCCAGCATCTTTCTTACATTTATATACCAGGTACCCCGAAGGCACAAAACAAGTTTTCCCTCTCATGTCTTCTTACCACACCCATAGTGACGGATGGTGAATTTCTGAGTGCAGATATTAAGGGTTTAGCACATGGAAACCCATTTATGTTTTGGTTGTGGGTGCATGATTGGTATCCTGAAAATGAGAGTAGCTTCAGAGCCTTCATACTGTCACAATTACAATTTCCCCTTCTTACTCTTCAATTCAATGACCTAAAAGAATTTTTCAGCATTTGATTGTATTGTAGGGAATGCAAATTCAAATTATGGATCAAACTGGTGTGCTGACTATGCTGTTATGTGAAGACTCTGTTACTTTCAAATTTATGGCAAGTAAAATTTATGGGAAATTGTAATTGTGACAGTATGAAAATCACAATTACAATTTTTACGTATTTTTAAAAATTGGTTTGAATTTTTTTTGCAATTACGAATACTTTCATGGGAACAATATAAGCTTCCTTTCTTAACAGTTATGTTAAGTAGATGAGATTTATGATTATGACTACCTCATTTTGATTGAGGCTACATAACTGTTTATTAGAGTACTTCTTATGTACTCCTGTTACCCTTGCCATTACTAACAGCTGTCATGTATTAATTAAGCTTCAGTTAGGCTGTCACATCATGCATGCTTAAGTTGAGCAAAAGAATGCCAGGGATAGAAGCTTGTGAAGGAAACAGGTTTAACATACTCCCTGAAATGTGCAAAATGATAGGAATTTAGTGCTCACTGCACATTAGTGCCTGTTGCACCAGTGTCAATGTGTCAGCAGTAATCTATGTGCAAAAAGTTGTCAGACGGAATGGAGTCAATAAATATTTAATACAAGTAAAAACAATGTATAAACAACTATGTTTATGTATTTATTGACATACACCTGTGTGTGTATGTGTGTGTCACAATTTCAGTAACAAGCCAAATTAAAACACACACATGTGCACACAAGTCTTTGTAACACAAGAGTTGATGACCATAAAATACTGTAGCACAGAAACTAAACCCTGAAAACAAACAGAGCAAGCCATGCCTTCATATCCAACACAAAGATATTTTCTCGGCATTGGGAAATCCACATTTCTTTAACATGAGGTACCTCGAAAGAACGCTGTAAGTAATTCAGTTTCTGAAGAATATGGATACGCATGTTACTGCAGTGGTGATATGTTAGTGTCGGACATCATTGTGTGATGGATGTGGTTCTGTGATTCTTTCTTCATACCTTCCCTTTAAACACACTGATAGCTTCTGCATGCAGAAACATAAAAACCTAAAATCAGTGCAACAAATCAGGACAATTATAAAGAGAGCTTTATTGTTGCTTATAGTCACAAAATACTGTTATTATAGCTGCCAGCTGATGAAATCAAAACCGGTAAATTACTGGTAGTTAACCGCTTAAGATAAATGACAACATCCAAGTTAATGTTGTAGGTACTCTACCTATATCCACACTTAAACAATAACAAAAATAATACAAATAAGTTATACAAAAAATTACTAATAAGTTATACAAATAATTGTGATATTCTTTCTTTGAATCCAAATAAAAGATAATTGAATTAATAAATATTATTAATGAAAGGTAAAAACTAGCAAAACCGGCCTTTCAGCAGTTTTTTTTAAAAATGATTTACTCATACAACATGAACAGTGTACAGCGCCAGTGAAATGTGTTCTGTTCCTACAGAAAAATGTGACATACGAACACTCCCACATTTTTTTGTGTTAATACATTTACCAATGGTATACAATCAAATTGAATCACATTTGATTCATGAGGCTCATTATTGTATGGTTGATTTCAGAGTTGTTTTTCTTGTTGTGACAAACAGTTTGCTCACGGTCATTCATCTATTCACAGGTGGCGCATCATGTAATACTGAGGACTCAGGAAATAAGAGCACACTCAAAAATTAAGCACAGGTCATTGTCACTCTCCTTAAACAGATATCTTCCTGTTCATTGTGAAAAAAATCTTCCTTGTTCATTGTATAGGGCATGCTGCTGTGGTCATCATAACCATGAATGTACTTCACCTGCCTGGCGGGAAAATGCTTAACATTTCTGGTACATACACAGCAATCAGCTTAAACCCCATACATGAAATATCTCTCCCTCCAGTCAGTGAATGAATGAAGTGAATGCATGTGCACACCACAGACTCGTGTACTGAAAATTGTTCTAAAGTTTAACATCTTGTAAGGTGAATTCTGTATTCCAAATATTTATGCAGCAAGTAAGAATTTGATTTAGCGTGGATAACATGAGCTGTCCATACTTTAACAAATGGATCGAGACGCCTTGTTGAATAATGGATTGACTGAACAATCCAAGTATGGTTCTGCAGAACTCCGGATGCTTTCATTGAGATGCACTGTGGCCATCTATAGGGCCTGCACAGTTACTACATTTTAAAAAGATGGAAAGAGGTCTGCAGTTTGATACACATTAGTGTTATTTTCAGAATTTTACAGTCCTGATCTGTCCAATATAATTTAGCCTGTGGTGTGCATAGCAAATATAGGCACATAGATCAGTGTACACTAAATTTACATGCATACTGCTGATTATATTCTGAGACACAGTGCTTTTTTGCTGTGACTAATTAAAGAAATCAAGTTTTTGGTAAAGTTTTCTTTAGCATTGAGTTTAACGGTAAACAGTATCTTAACTAGTCATTCCTATATGACATTTTACTATATGCATTTGAGTAATTCATTAGCTTGCAATTTTGTTTTAGATCATGTATCAGAGGACAGAAGAGCTATTTAGCACAATAACAATAATCTCTAACCTGTGATACAGACTGGCTAATTTTCACTGAAGAACTCCTGGCTGTGCACATGCATCCCTGGCTCTGTGTTTCCTCTGTGTTTGCCATGTTCATATATTAAGCTGTCTGATGTACCTAGCAATTTCAGATGCGACACTCTTTAAGGATTTGTCACATGAAAAAATAATATCTAAATAATATAAAATATATGCATCACTGGTAACAGCTTTCTCTCTCTTTCTTTTTTGATAATTTCCAGCAGCATTAACATTATACATAGAAATTTTGAAAAGTGCAGTATTTTTTTCAATAATTGTTTCTTGAATGCAGCTGTTATTGACAGCTGTCAATACAAGCCTTTTGTGACTTGCTTTATGTAGCCTTATTTTAAATGTTATTAGTTTGTCAGAAAGGATCTACCTTTTTCTCTCAAGAAACATAACTTAATTAAAACCAACATATTGTTTATAGAGTGAGAGTGATCTCAATGACAATATTCCATTGACACTGAAGTTGTTGTCATTAGAGTGTTGTTACATTAAAGCTGTTGAAAGTGTATGGAGTTAAATTGCCTTAGTTCCAAAATCCACGGTTTACCATTTCTGAAGTTGACGCTAGATGGGGCTGTTTCATTCAGGATTGATTCACCCCAGGAGCAAAGCGCGAAATAGTAACTTGCAATAGGCATAAAATCATTCTCCACATTTCATAATACATATATATTTAAAAGGACGGAGTCATATGGCGGAACCTTGTTCAAAATTACTGCATCCACACCTGGACAATACACAACTGATGATGGTGAGGTATTCATGAACAGAATAATTTTATGCCTATTGCAAGTTACGATTTCGCGCTTGGCTCCTGGGGGTGAATTAATCCTTTCAAGCAGGATATCACAAAGTGCTTCAGCAAACAATACATTTAAATACATGGAGAGCAAAAGACACACTTCAGACCAGATCAATATCACTTATTTATTACAATATACATATACAGATAAATAATATGTATAAAAGGTGATCAGTAAAAAAAGAGCAAATTGTGATATTATATATAAAAAAGATTTCTTTAAAAATGTGTCCTTAAGTTTGGTCTTAAAAGAAAAAACTGTCGCAGCTGTTCTAGTGTCCCGAGTTCTTTTGCCCTGTCCTTCATTATTTATATCTCTAAATTTCAGTTGCAAGAACTCCACAGGTGATCGGAGGCTGGATTCGGCTCATTCCCCACCCAACCTAAGGCCTCTGGCATTAATCAGACACTTGATGGTGCAGTATTACCGGTACAAAAATGAATACAACCATTAAATAATAAAACTATCCATAGCCTTGATTATTGACTTATTGGTGAGGTTTCTGTCACATCTTGGAACTTTTCTGCCTCATGTTCCCTCGAGCCATATTTCACTCTCCCATTATTTTGAATATTTTGTAAAATGAGCTACTTCCCCATAAAACGTTTGATCGGTCAGCACAAATTATGATGTGTATTCAGTTCACTAAACAAATTGCATTGATGAAACAGCAGATACATGAACGTTTTAGCTATATTTTTAAATATTTTTTTTTATTTTTGAGATTTTTCTTGCCTTTTGAATGAATTATAATGAACGCATAGCAAGTGAAATCCCACAATCAGAGACATGATGTATGCATTTAACTGACTCAAACTGCAATAATATTAATGTTGGTGATCATTTAATGCATTGCTGATTACTTGTATATTTGGTTACAATTTCGGCTAAATATTATTATCCTGCACTTAGTATAATGAGGGAAAAAAGGACTGGTAAAATATATTTCAATTGACTGATGCAGATAAACTCAATCAATGTTTCATTTTATTGTCGCTCAGAATCACTTGAAGGTAATATTAAAATCTGAAAAGAAGAAACACTTACGTTCCAGAAAGATATTAAATTGAATCATCACTAGCTGCTGGGGTATGTAGTTTTACAAGCCAATAACCTTGGGGGTTCTCTTTGTAACGGCGCGCTCATTTGGGGCTGTCAGACTACATATCCCATAAGTACATTGGCGATTTGTATAAATTTAATAAGAGTAGCGTCTGAGGCAGGGTGGACAAGGGGTGGCGTATTTTGCGTTGATTTTTCCTTAAAGGAGACGCAACACAAAGCGCAATAGATCGGTACACGCCGAGGCCGGGCAAAAAGTAGGTTTACTATAGCTTTAAGAAAGAAAAAACAGTGTCTGGGTCTTTAAAAACATAAATATTGCAACTTAACTATACGAAATATTAATTGGCGGGGGAAATTAAAAGCGAATTCGTGGCATAAAGAAGGGGAATGTATTCTTCTTGAGTGACATTAGCTTGCTAAGTAGCTAATAATTGAAATACGGCCTTCTCCATTTACTCTGCCTCTCTACCCCTCTCTTCTCATTTTCACAGATATTATACTGTAACTGCCGTCAGGGAGAAAGATTGTAAGAGGGAAATTAACGGGGATGGACCCGGAGATCAACCGGGCTGCAGGTAGTAGCGCCGGGGTAAGTGGCGAGATTGAGCTTCCTGGTGAGAAGGCCGCAGCACCATCCCCAACCCCCAGAGCGGCCCCTGCCCGGGGTAGAGTGTTGAGAGAGCGCGGTTTGACTCGTGTACAGACCGGTGTTTCCTCGACAGGCCAGAATGACTCCAGCTCAAATGCACCGAGCTCCGGGCGAGTATTAAGGGACCGGTCCTCTAGGGGGGTGGTGGCTGGGAGGAACGCCGGGGGAGGCGGTAACTCCAAAGGCCAAAATGAAACTGCAGCTGCAAATCGTAGGAGAAAATCTGAGTACCCACGGCGAAGGAGAAACGCTGGAGCTCGCACTGACAATTCAGGAGAGGCTGGGGATGACGCCGGCCTAGAAATTGGGTAAATTCTGCCTGCGATTTTAATTATGTTTTACCTATGAATATTCATTCCCTGTTGTGCCCAGGTCGACTGGCTAGTATCGGTTCTGTGGATTTTCACTTCCCCAAAATTGAAGTACTAGCTTGCAGGCTGACTCTGTAGTTGCGGGTTCATTTGCCGTGTTTGCGACCGTTTGACGTTACATGATTACAGTCTCGCCAGAGATCCAGTTAACTGTATTAGGCAAACGAGAGACGCATGAAAGTTGAAACTCAGCCTGCTAACGGTAGTGCAGACGATGAGAGTTGGGTAAGGGAATCAGCTTCCTCATTCTGAGTGGAAGTGTGTATGGTGACCGATGAATCGCAAATGTTAGCAGACGAACAGTACACATGTGTTATGATTGATGTGCATGATTCACGTGGAAGGGGCTCTCTCACAGAACTACATGTGGATAGAATGTAAGTGCGCAGTGTACAGTGATACCTGTCACTGCATTTGGTGAATGAATTGTAAGATGGGTTAGGGAAAACTGAGTCAGAAAGCCACTATTAAAATTGTATGGCACTTGTCTGTACTGAATATGTGTTTGTCTTTCACATTTAGTTCTGAAGACAAAAAAGACACAGCCGAGAAAGGTAAGGTGATATATCCAATTTTGACTTAAGTTCTAGTGATACAATGTATATGAATTAACCGAAAATCGGTCTGTTACATATTGCATTTCCGTTAGCAAGACGAGGTCGATGTAGCGTTGGTTTAGTCTCAACATATCTCTGCACTGAAATTAAGATTTTCGTTTGTCCCCAATTCCAGCTTCACGTTCATCTAGACCGCGGCGGCCGCAGCCTTCAGGCCGCCAAAGGACACCCTCGGCCCGCATTTCCCGACCCTCGCCTACCCTGGTGTGCAAAAGTGAGCCAGACACAGAGACAGCGTATGGTAAGAGCTGTCCTCACACATGCTTTTAGTTACCTCTGACAATGGCACACGCTGTCAAGTAATCATCAGTTCATGTTTCAAATGTATCTCTGATTATTAAACAAGAGATAATCCCTTAGGTGCGAAATGAAATTAAACTAACATGTTCTACTTTACAGTAAATGTCTTTTTAATACGATGTTTAAGAATTCACTTGGTATGGAGATAAAGCTCAATTAATGATGCCCCACCCACTATCCACGCTGTATGTAAGTGGACGTGAGGAGCGAAAGAAAGAGAGGAATGAGTTTTGTAAGTGCCAGTGGTTCTGGAACCAAATACGAAGTGTATGACTAAACCTTGAACATTACGACTGACAAATATCTCCAATTGGTTTAAATTTCAGAACATTTAACCCCTTTGTGTCCAATAAGATGCTGTGGTTTAGAGAGGACTTGAATGTAGACTTCAGAAACACATTAATTGCAATGTTTCCATCTGAGCCTCTTTCTGTTTCACTGCAGGAGAGGAAGATGTGCTGGAACAGACTGGTGGAAGGTGAGTGTTGTATAACTGTGGGAGTCTTGGGGCTCATTTACTTAGATGAAGATTGGGTGTTTTTACAGTATGAGACATCTTGAGAACAGGGAGTTTTTACTGTGGTGTAAGCAGAAAGACCTGTGTTCAAGTCAATACATTCCACACCACCTCCACACACGAGTGTCACCCCTGCGGAACAGGGTAATGTTGACATAGTCTCTCATCTAATGTGTTGTCTACCCATGTCCACACATGTCTTGTCAGAGTTACAGAAGCTCTCCATTATATTACAGTTATTAAGCTCATTCCTTTTCATGCCCCCCACACTTGAATTTTAGTAGCATAAATGTGAGGCAGATATTGTAGTTTTTTCCAGTTCATGACTGTTCTGTGCTGTGAATTTGCAATTGCATCAGTCATTTTATTTTTGAAGTAATTTTTATTTTGCACAGCTGACTTAATGTAAGGGCACAGTCACAGTCTTGGTCGTTGCAATGGCGTTGTGATAGTGACACCACTGAGAAAGAGTCTCCCTGGCCCCTGCCTGCATTTGTCAGGCATGCTGTGAAGTCACCTGTGTGGCTGATGTGTGTGTTTCAGTGATGAGGAGGATGACGTGCTTATCGGTGAAGAGGATCCACCTTTCAGAGACGACCCAAATGACCTGAATTACAAACCCGAGTCGGAGAGGTACTGCGCACCTGCTTGTTTGAGTGTATATGAATGTATGTGCCAAAAGCACATAATGCACTTTGTTTTATTGTGAATAATCAGTTAGGTTTACAAAACTATGAGAGGATATATATATATATATATGATCACCATCACCCCTCCGTGCAGAGTTTGCTTTTGACTCTTAGTTAAGAAATGCAAGTAAAAGCATAAAGTTTACAGTAAATTATCACAGTATGATGCTCATACTGATGCTCACTCCTAACAGGGAGAGAATAGTCACCCTGGAAAGTGACAAAAACTATTCAGTGGTTGAAAGTCATTGGGGAACACAGAGTGGTGTCTAAATGTTCATTATTAGACATGAATTTTCTTTAACTTAGAGACTTTTTAAATGAATGCAAAATAGGTACAGAACCAAAATATGATTGCATTTTTTTTTTTACTTTTGGTTTTTGCATGAAAATGTGTCATAGAGGCATAAATGCACTACTACCTTATTAGCTTGTGCCTCCCTAACTAGTGGTTTTGGATAACTAGCAGTTTTAGCATGGCTCTCAAAGTTTCGGTCAGATATCTGGAATGCTAGTGCAACATCAGGTAGGGAAAAATCCCATTAAGTTAAACAGGCTTCATGACTGCTCAGATCAATTGAATGCTAGCCCGGCATTCAATTATGTTGTTTGAATGCTTGGATTTATGTCCCTGTTATAATTAAGCAGCTGGTATACAATCAGTATATCATTTTATTGAGGCTACTGTATGTCCTTTTACATTGTGTGTTTTTTTTTTTTTTATTTAATCATTGGTCAGTATGTGCCCTCAGTGGCATTCAGACCTTCTCAGGGTGTTGCGACCACATCTCATGAGAGCTGTTCCACTTGATCTTTGGTTGGGACACAGCTCAGGCAACCATTAATGCTCATTTCACAGTTTCAAAAAAGACAATTTGTTAAATTGCGCTTTTTTTGATGGACCCCGACAACACAGAGTTATTAGGGTGGTGGTGCATATCTAAATTTTAATAACCTTATTCTAAGTACATGTTTAAAAACATAATTAGTTTTGGAAATTACTCTTTACCCAGAAAACCTGATTGAAGGCCACCATCATTGTGACTATGCAGGGGCAAAAATAAAACAGGAAATCAGTTCCAAATAGATTTTTTTTAGCCTAATTAATTTCTATACAGTTCATGCAAACAGCTGAGGAATGGAGATGCTCTTTTGGAATATGACTTAACCTTAGATGTCTATAGTTATAGTGTGAGATTCTGGTGAGAGCAAGCCATAATGCCACTTTCATACAATGTGTGTTGCAGCCAAATGGCATGTATATATTAGAGACATCTCTTTGATAAGATTCCTTGTTATCACAAGCTGATTTCCATATGGTGCAGACTACCCAAAATATTTTTGGAAAATATTTCCTATTATTGTCGAAAAACTCAATGGTAATTTTGTGGAAAATGTTTGTTTAATGCAGTCTGCCACAATCTCAGAATGGTGTTTTGTTGTTAGTATTTTAGCAATATTAACTAGAACAAGCAAGTTATCAGCTCTAGTTAATGCATTCCTACATTTTACATAGATGTGTTTTTTTTTTTTTTTTTTTTTGTAAAATGCATTCTTCCCTGCTATCAATTTAAACCATGGAAGGATTTGTGACCGATATGGACAAAATATTCCCAAATGTGGCATAGTTGAATAGCAAGTAGTGCGTGTGCTTGTGTGTGTGTGTGTGTGGTTGTGTGTGTGTGTAAAGGGCTGTGTGGCTGAGTACTGTAGCATTGTGCGTGTGTTTCAGCAAAAAGGCGATTCAGTCCTGCAGTGATGAAGACATTGCTTTCAGGGATGACCCTAATGACCAGAGCTACGATTCTGAGATGGAGAGGTACTGCGTTTTGTGTGAGCGTGTGTGTGTGTGTGCGTGTGCGCATGCAGATGTACCTGAAAACCTGGGTGGCAGTGGTCTGGGTGAAGGGGAGTGTCCAGTTATTGCATTAACCCATCCTCTTTCTCTCCCATTCCTTCCCCTCCCTTTTCTTATAGGGACCCCCAGAAGCCTCGGCGCCGCCCCTCTCGACAGAAGGAGGAGAAGAAAGAAAAGGAGAAGGATAAAGAAAAGGGGCGAGAGATCAAAACTGAAGGTGGAGAAGAGATGGATGTGAAGATGGAAAATGAGTTTGGAGAGGAGACCGAGCCTCCAAGAAAGTGAGAAGGGAAGGGGGTCCTACAATAGGAAATGAAAATGAAATTGTGTTTTTTCAGAGGGAGGACCCAGTTTTCAAAGTGTTTCCAAGTATGAGTGCTGAACCAGGATCAGCTTTAACTGTTAGTTCATAATGCATGAAGCTGATCCCAGATCAGCTGAAATGCCCACCTATGCTTTGAAAAGATATGTTTGTGAATACTGGCATGAAGCGAGTGCCTTAAGCATGGATGCCCTCACCGAATATGCAAATTGTGAGGCACATCACAAGTTTCTGTGCCAATGCGACCATTGTTCAAAGCACTGAGAATCCCAAGGGGGTAAACCTCCGCAGAGACTAAAGCAGGCGGCTGGTCTTGGAGGTAACTGATGTATCAAACTAATATTTCTCGTGACATATTTTTCGCTTGCATTTCACATGATATATCTATGGAGCTACAGATAAACTGGATCAGTTCACATTCTGTGTAAAAGGGTTACCATTTTTATGACTGCTTTTCCACACATATAAATGATAACTCAATCTCATACTGTAGGGGAAATATTCAGAGATAGGCAGTTTATAGGAATGAGTCAAGAGGAATGGAGGAGCTTAATCACTTCTGACTGCAGTTTGACTGTTTATTGATTCACTTCTTTCTCAGGAGAGGTAGACGACGAAAAGATGACAAAAGCCCACGTCTTCCCAAAAGAAGGTAAGCACATTGTTTATCCATGAAACCGCAGTCTCCCAGCAGTATTTCTATGATCAAAGTAAGAAGAAAGAAAAAATTTTATTTTACTACCCATCTCTACTTGTGAGGTACTTTTTTCTGGTCTTATTTTTGTAAGGTGTTTGATTGACATATACTGACTCTATTTCCCCGCCCCCACAGGAAGAAGCCTCCTGTGCAGTACGTGCGCTGTGAGATGGAAGGCTGTGGCACTGTCCTGGCCCACCCACGCTATCTGCAGGTTTGCCATTGTGACATCACCACAGTGCCTTTGACAACAGTGGTACCATTCCAGTGTGGAATGTTGTAAACTTCCACCACCCCCTTCAACTACTGTTTCTCTCTCTCTCACCCTTTCAGCACCATATTAAGTACCAGCACTTATTGAAGAAGAAGTATGTTTGTCCCCATCCCTCCTGTGGCAGACTCTTCCGTCTGCAGAAACAGCTGCTGCGCCATGCTAAGCATCATACAGGTACACACATGTGAACAGCGTTTACTTGTATATGCACATCATACATATACTTCTATGTTTCAGTTATTGTGGCACTAGGAACATGGGTACACACACATACTCATGCTGCCACACTTACGAATTGTACGCATATTCTCTCTGTCTCAACTATTGCAATACAAAGTACAACAAAGGTACACACACATATTGTTCAATCCATATGCATTGTGTATTTGAACACACCAGTACCTAAGACATTGTGACAAGTGTAGAGACACCAAGCATAGCATAGGGGTATGCACTCAAGCTAGGTAACTATTCAGATTTCAAAGGATGTGTCTTGTCTTATTATGTATGTACTGTAATTGAGAGACATTACACACATGGTAAGTGGTCAGATTGTATGTACTGTAATTATGAGAGATGCCCTCTCTGTTGGTGTCCTTTCAGACCAGAGGGACTACATCTGTGAGTACTGTGCTCGAGCCTTTAAGAGCTCACACAACCTGGCTGTACATCGCATGATCCACACGGGAGAGAAGCCGCTGCAGTAAGTATCATTCCCATCAGAGCTGGAAATGGCCCTGTTGCACTGTTCTTTTTAAGTCAAATTGTAATGACAAGCAAAAATCTTAATTCACTTATGTATTTTGTGTAGTTTGTATATCCTTATTATTGAGAGTTCAAGTAATATTGAAACAAAATCAGGACACTGACTAACTCCTTTTGTCTTTCCCTTGCTTCAGATGTGAGATTTGTGGATTCACCTGCAGACAGAAGGCCTCGCTAAACTGGCACATGAAAAAGCACGACGCGGACGCGTTCTACCAGTTCTCCTGCAACATCTGCGGCAAGAAGTTCGAGAAGAAGGACAGTGTGGTGGCCCACAAGGCCAAGAGCCACCCAGAGGTGCTGATCGCAGAGGCGCTAGCGGCTAACGCCGGGGCGCTAATCACCACGCCTGCACCGCTGCTGGAGGCCCTGCCGGGGACGGGCCAGGCGGAGCACATGGTTGTGGTGAGCGAGGAACAGAGCCTGCCCCCCATGCAGGTGCCTCTCCCGCTGGCACTGCCCCTCGCTGGGCAACAGATCATCACCTCGCACCCTCAGCAGCCCCAGCTGCTGCAGCTGACCCCCGCCCACACCTCCCCCCAGCAGCACCAACCCCAGCTCCTGCAGCTCACTACCCAGCCCCAAGCCCAGCTTCTACCCCAGACCCAGGACCTGGTCGGCACCAGAGACGGCTTAGGCCTAGTTCCCATCTCCGCCCCCTCCTCCGCCCCGCCTCCCCCTCCTCCCCCCGCGCCCTCTGCCCCCTCCTCCTCCCTCCACCAGTCGGTCATGGCCACGGGGGAAGGGGGTGGGGTCTGGGAGGGGGAAGTGGTGGAAGGAGAGAGCCACAGGGTGGAGGGGCGGGTGGTGTGGGACCGGGAAGTGGTGGAGGCGGACAGGGACAGAGGTGGAGGGGTGGTGTGGGACCGTGAGGGGGAAGGGGACAGGGATCGGGCTGATGGGGGGATAGTGTGGGAGAGGGAAGGAGAGCGGGATATCCTCTTGGAGAGTGCAGATGGGCAGGTCCAGCAGGGGAACCACCATGGCCTGATTTAAGGAGGGAGGGAGGGAAGGAGGAAGGAGGGGGCTGAGATGAATTGGGATATATAGGCAGGGATAGGAATACAGGGACAAGACAGCTGTTATGTGATGCCACCACGCATTTAGAAATCAGAGCGGAGCTCCACCTGTCAGGGACCCAGCAGAACAGAGATTCTCAAGCCTTGTCCCGGAGAGCAATCATGTATGCTGGTTTTGTTGTTACTCTGCACTTAATCGATCAATTAAAGTGGTCTTGATTGCACAGTTACCTCGCCTCACTTGGTTTCTTGTGTCTAAATTTGTTCTTGAATTTGAGGGTAAAACAAAAACCAGCATATAGGACAGCCCTGCAGGACCAGTGTTCTGGGATGGAACAGTGTAAGCTGGGTACTTTTATTGCTGTACTTGCTGGCTGCTCTTGGGAATTGAGGAAGCTGTATCTACCAATCACCAATGGCATTGATCTCTTGGTTGTTACCAACATGCTCTGTGATTGGTGGTGCTCCATTCTGACCTTCACCAATAAGGGGTTACCATGACTATTACCCCTGTCTTCCTATCCCTGGGTATAGTTGAGGAGGAGGGAGGGGAAGGAGAAATGAAGAAAAGGTGAGGAGAGAAGGGAAGAAAGAGACTGCAAGAGTCAGACTCACAGCTGTATTTGTGTGAAGGCTTTAATAATATATGATTATTATACTGTATCTTCACAGTGAAGTTCAGTACAGATACTCACTTAGATACCTATATTACTATATCAGGGAATATGAGTTTGTCGTTGCTTTTTGTACATAGAAATTTTAGTGTGTAAAGTCCTTTCACCCCCTCTCTCCCTTACCTGCCCAGTTTGTGTGTGTGTGTGTGTGCGCGCGCGTGTGTGTATGTGCGTGCGAGTGTGTTTCTGCTTGTGTGCTTGCACTGTTTGTGAGTGTAGATGAGGATGCATGTATAAATGCAAGGAAATGTTGAGACTGATGTCTTTTAATCCCTTCTCTCTGTAGTCCTTTATCTTCCTCTTGCTATCTCTTTCCTCTCTCACACATTCTAGGCCAATGTATCTAAGGCATTAGTACAGTATTAATTTACTATATTTTTTATTTATTGTCACTTTGTCCCTCAGTGTGTAAAAAATAGACTTTTTTTATTGTCAACTCCGAAATTACCCTCTAAAAGTCATGTCTTATCAATCTTAAAAAAAAAAAAAAAAAAAAAAAAGAAAACAAACTTGTAATTATGGATGCGTGGATACATGGATTACATTATTTTTAGTTAGGTTTTTGTTTTTAATTTCTCTGACATTTCTAACGGACACTGCTATTTAAACACAGCTCAACACCCTTTCTCACAGGTGCACACGCACGTTACATACCATCATGTGACCATCGTCATCACCCTCTGAAACACTCTGCTCCCGTTCATTGAAGAGACCCGCTGTCTATTTAAACAAAGCCATAGATTGATAGGAATTCATATTCTGAAAAATAGGGCAAAGTATTTTTAAACATGAGGAGAAAAAAGGTTTTAGTGCAGTTTTTGAAGCTTTTGTTAATTGCAGATTGCAGAGTAAAACCTGTCATAGATAGAGGACCACCAGTGCAGGCATTTACTCCAGCAGGGTAACCTTTTGAAAAATAAGATTCGAGTTTGTTGCAGAAATGTGCAAACTGACTGGACACTACACTGGGAAGGGGTGCACTAGAATACACTGCCACTGTAAACTCCACACCCTCATGTCTGTCTTTCACGTTTAATAAACAAGAAACAAACAACAATTATATGTTACGGAATAAAATCAGAAAATAATGTAACAGAATGTGTTGCTTTTCTGGCTTTTATGTTGCATTTTTTTGTATGCGTGACAGTTCAGTATGCACTTTTACAAGCAAACAGTTTTATTCAGCCCAATTAGCTTTTCCACTTTTAAACATTTGTTTCCAAAATATGAGGCAATGTTCTCATAGTACCTGTTAATGTGAGTCCAGAAATTAAAAAAAAATCAAGGAGCTATAGTGAACTGAGGTGAAACTCGAAGAATTTGACCCTAGCACATGAGCATGAATCTCAATACCTGCATGTTATATGAAAATTACAGTGTAATATTTTTAAATGCATATTTTTTCTTCAGTTTTAGAGCATTTAGAATCTTGCACCATTCAGTCATTTTATTAGCTCGTGAACAATCACTCCGGCACAATCTGGTGCAGGGCCATTTACGTAGGCTACATAAATTATGTCACTGGGACCACACAGAAGAGATGAAGTGAGCTTTTAAAGAAAGAAGACCGCTGCTCAAGTTTCATGCTGTAGCACATTCTCTGACGCATGAGGAGGTAAACAATGCCTGTCTGCAACCCTGCTTTAGCATATAAATCATTTTGTCATAAACATCAGTTTTCTCTAATTAAGCTTTCATGTTTACTGCTAAGGAAAAATTAAAGATTATTGTTTATTATTTTGACCGAGATTGCAGATATAGACTTGCTATGTCAATCAGAACCTTGGGGGAAAATGGTTAGTTCATAGTGAGACACTTTCAGTGCGTCATCATTATTAACTCATCATCACTGTGCTTACAAATCTCAACCTGAGGTCAAGACAATCACAGTGTTTTAAATCCAGCACGGACCCATAAAAACTGAGGGCTGTATTTTGACAAAACAGCGAAGACAGGCCATATTAGCTCTTATTTATTCATTTCTGTTGTAGGATATTTATTTCAAAACTATTTATAGTAGACGCAGTTGCAGCACAATATTCATGTTACTTGTCATGGCAGCAACCTTTACGTTTGAACAGTTGTTGACTTTACCCTATCACAGATATACAAATATTGTCTTTAAACGATAAAAAACGGTGTTTTATCGTTATACAAAGAGTTAAGAGTCTAATAGCCTCTGTCGTAGATGAAAGCAGCAACGTATGTTTAGTCTGTCTAATACAGACCCGGCAATTACAAAAGCATTGATCCTGCTTGCAGTTTTGCCTTTCTGACAGCAAATTGAAAACCACGCTTTTGGAAGATAACGATTGAAGAAGATCACTGGAAAAGGCGTCATTTTTAACTGTGTAACTAACTGTGAATACACTTAAGAAAGCAAATGGGAAGCGTTCAGAAGCTTTGACTAGAATGAAGAAACAACGCAGTTGATCTTCAAAAAGGGATACAACGGCATTTTTTTTTATAAATAAACATTTTTGTTTGCTTTGTATCAAGCAAAATCTGCCTAACCTTAATGAGAAAATTAAGTTGTGCGGCTTATACAGGCCTAAATCGTGAATTTTCATTTTACCTTTTATTTTGCTATCATCATCACAGTATTTTTATCTTTTAATGTCCAATGCCTAGTTAATTTCTGATAGCACAGGCGAATATTCATCGAACGTGGTCCCTCCCACAAGTCCCTACGGATCCCGTTAGATCCCATTTTCCATACTATGTTGTTTCTGGGGAGGTGGGACCGAAGCAGAGTTATATTTTCCCGATTATAGTGAATGTGAAGACGCTTTCAACTTAATCGAGGGGGATATAGGCTTAGATCAATACTGATACTCAAGTCTGGATCTTAAGTCATATTTTAAATGCACTAGCCAGCTGTACGTAGCCTAATCTACGACAGCGATAATACACTGCTTTACAGAAACCCATTCATTAATCTTTGTTTACTGCTGTAAACACGAGTTTCATCCTTCATCTTCGGGCTACATTCCCTGGATCTACCACTGTGTACCTGCCACTGAGTTTTTCTTCAACGGATTGTTGAGACGCCACGCTTCATGGCCAGTGAACAGCAACTGCTAGGTGGAAGGCCGGGATCGGGGCGCTCTCGAACCGGTAAAGCTGTCGCGTTGGCTCGGCTGCTGCACCGGGATTGCACCCGCCTGTTGGAGCTATACGTGAGTGTGATTACTTATGACGAATACCACTGCAGTGTCGAATTCCCGTAGCGCAGTTAGCTACAGTAGGTACACAATCAATATTAGCGCATGACCTGGGTCGGGGTTTATTGTGCAGGCCCGATGAAAAACGTAATACCATCGTCAGAAAGTCATGCGTATCAAATGACAACGTTGTAATTTGTTGCGGTAACTGTTCAGAAAGGTGTATATTTTCATGTTTACGGCGAGCAACTTAACGTTGGCAACTCCACATAGTTACGGTACTTGTACACTTGATCTTTAAGAACATTTTAATTAACTTAAGCAGCGACTGGCATGCTGAAACATTGAAAATGAAAAGGCTATTAAGAGTACGGCATATGGAATTTAACCCTATCTGATCTATTAACCATTTGTGGAGTGACCTGTCGCTGCACTTTGATGCAACGTAAAAAAAAACAGTGTTGCCGCAGAGTTTATTTTTACCATGACACTTGGACATTGTGTGCGTCTGAGAGGGAGACCGAACATATTGCTTAGTTGGCCTGACATAGCATTTGGTACCGTAATATTCTTTTCCCTCCGGTTGTACCTGTGGCCATGGGCGTCAGTTTGTTTTGAAAAGTGCTGGGGACAACGACGGGTCTAACTAACTAAAGGCTTTCAAAAAGTGCTGGGGACATGTTCCCAGCGTCCCCGGCGTAAGTGACGCCTATGCCTGTGGCCATTCTGACCCATTCGCTCAGGCGATAAGGTATAGAGTAATACTTCGGTCACCCTCACTCAGTATTAGTGCATTAATGAATTTTGGGCAGGACAGAATCGTGCTGGCAGAGTTCCCTCCTCTCGGAAGAGGGGGTTGTATCTGATATGTCTTCTGAGCTCTCTCCCGCATTCTCTCCTTATCTCTCTCGACCTCTCCCACCTTCTCCTCCCCTTTTATCTCCTGCCCTCTCCCTCAGAAAGAGAAAGAGAGCTTCCCAGATGAACATGCCGTGGAGACGGATCGGATCCTGTCTTTGTGCGTCTCCTCCCCCCATCTCTCAACAGACGAGCGGGTGTGGCTTCTACACTCCGCCCTGCAGCAGTGCCTCAGGCTGTTGGAGTTTGTGATTGGCCGAGAGGAGGAGCTGGGGGCCGAAGACGGAGGGGAGTACGAGAACGTCCGTAACAGTGTGAGGGACAGGCTGGGACACTTGCTGCATACCACCAGGGTTCTGCTGGATAAAGAAGAAGAACTGGCACCGGATCCAGACTGTAACAAGGTAAAGGATAATGATATTGCAACTATAATCGTAGCAGTGCCTGCTTTAAGCTTTGCAAAGACATATGCTATTCACTGCTTGCTCATTTTATATGAGCTGGCTTTAGCAAATTATAATGTGCAGCAAGTTCACCACCTTGTTCTACAGAGTACTTTAGGAGTTGCTTACCTTGCAGGAGAATGTCAGGAACATATTCTTTCACATGCAAAGTCCCATGTTTCTACAAATGGCAGAGCGATTCTTAACTTTTTATTGCAAGTGGAGTTAAACAAGTGATATTTATGGAAGTATTTCAAAAGGTCAGATAACTGTTACAGGGCCTCTGTTAATAAATTCTTATTTTACTGTCATTAGATACTTTTATGACTTTGCTCCTCAATGTTTTTAAAACCATTGGGAATAATATGTGTAATGTCTGCCGGGAGATTCTTTGTGATGTGTGTCATATATGTAAAGAATTAATCACAACAGGCTGTGCAGCTGTATGAAAATAAACCATAGCAAGGAGGTGCACAGAGGGCCAGAGGCTAGAACTCCGGGGTACGAATAACAGAAGCTGAAAGACAAAGAGACAGAATAAAAATGATTAAAGACTTAATTTAATTAATTGTCACAATAACCTGCCAACTAGACTGTTCTGTCATTTGCATATGTGCCAAGAACCAGTCCTTGCAGTTGTAACACCAAGACAGAAAACTTAGGGCCAGTACAGCAGACTACTATTCCTGAGCATTTAATGAGTGACGTTCTTTTATTATATCACAATATATTGTGAAGAAACAAATTTTAAGTTTGAGGTTATCTTTATCAAGCTTTGCTTGTTACCTCTGCTGTCAGTTTAGGAGAGCAGAGACATGAAAGGGCCTGACTGACCAACTGGGGTTGCTGTAGGTCTATGAGGCATGTACTTCCCTGCTGACCAGATCCCTTTCTCCCTGGGAGACACTCAGGCTAATAATGTGTTGCCCCACAGAACTAGCTGTGTGCCGTAGTTGGCGCTGGCAAGATTTGGATTTGATACCAAGCCATGGAGCCCATCCACACTCTGGGACAGTGCCTTAAGAGTATTAGCCACCCCACAGCCCATTATTGTGTCAATTTTAATTGACCTTAAGTCAAATGCTGTCTTGACTATGTCTCAGAACTCCATACATTATTGACTGCTGATTGATAGTTTGTTATACAACCAATCCCTATCCTTTTTTCTTATTTCTCATCTATCTATCTATCTATCTATCTATCTGTCTGTCTGTCTGTCTGTCTATCTATCTAATCTGTTTAATCTCAGGAGGTGGAAGTAGATGAAGGAGATGGCACTTTTGGAGTGAAGCTCTGGATCTACAGGGTTCTGCAGGAGCTCATCCATTGGACCCGTTCTGCCTCTGAGACTCTTCACACTTTGCACTCGGAGAGGGAGGGGGAGCAAGAAACCGGGGGCAGTGGGAGTGAGGGAGCCGAGGTCTAAGAGAGGGAAATGAGAAGAGAAGGCAGGAGAGAGGCGGCATGAGCACGTTAGCTGAGGCAGTTTAAGAGAAGGGAACAGCACTGTGGTAAGAATGATAGAAGCTTTAATGTGAAGAGATTTAATCAAAATTTCAGTTTCATGTATTAAAAAAAGATGAATGTGACAACCTTTCCAGAAAAGATTGTTTTAAATCTCACTTCTGTAATAACTATGATTATGATAATGTGCTGCTAACCCACATAAATGTTGTATTGTAGAGCAAAACTATAAGCTATATTGACTGTTACACTGTATGAAGTGCACTGTAGCTAAAATGCCATGATGCGTTTACTGTGAAAATTCAGCTAAAGTGCTAACACACTGCCACACTGACTTGAGTTACACCATACATGTAGCTAAAACTCTTGCAAACAGACACAGTGGACCTATGCAGTGGTCAGAAGGTCTGCATGTTGTTTGGGTGTAGCTGTGGCTTTTTCCTTTGTGTCACATTGGTGTAGTGCTGCTGAAACATGATGAAACTGCTGTTGTGTTACAAGTAAAACCCTAAAGAGAACTTCAAGTGCTTTTATTACATGCCATGTGACAGGATTTTTCAGTGGACAAAAAGAATTGTTTAAGCCTGCCTGCAAATATTTACGACTATTGTTTGTCATTTTTCAATTTTTCGAAACACACATATTGTACATACTTAAAATAAACAGCCTTTATTTTTTTCCATATTCACACAGTAAATGATTCATTGTAAACCATCTTTAGTTGACGAGTCCATCATGTTTTTCAAAATTTCAGTAACAGGTAAGAATACATGATAGAATAATGTAACATTTCAATTTTGAAATGTTGAATACCACACTTGTTAGCAGTTTGTCTTTTATGTATTCCTTGGACCAGTCACATGGCTACATGCAACTAAAATCATAACTAATTGACTTGCACTATGAACTAATACATTGTTTTATCCCACCTCTATACTCTTTTCAATCACAGAGAGAATCCATGTGAATGTATTTTAAATATAGTAAGAGGACACTGGTAGAAAGAAGAAAGCATGAGAGGAAGAAGTACTTCAAAACTGAATGGATTTTGTTGTGATTTTTATTTATATCTAAAGAAGTTCTGTGTAAGATTAAATCCCTTTTTTTACTATTTATTATTTTCATAGATTTTTATAATTTGCAAGTGCTGTACACCTGTTTGTTCAGCAGTCTGTATGATTTTTGCTGCTTAAGTTTCAGAAAATTAATATGAATTAATCCTTCTTTTATGCACTGATATTGCTTCTTAATGTACATGAGTCATGAAGGCAACATAAATGTAATGAACCACAGTTGAGTGAAGTAGAGATTTACAGTAAATGGACATTATGGGAGGGTCAAAGGCTACATGGTGTGAGACGGTGGCAGGGGGTGGGCGCATTAGGCACTTCTAGAGAAACATTGGTCTTGTTAATAGATCATAATGATACTTTTTTTTTTAACAAGTGCTTGTCAAATCATAACTAACAATAAATTCTCTGTCATGATGTGTGGTCTTGACTTGATCTTTACTTATTTCCTTGTGCACAGAAGAATTGGAAAAGACATTCCCTAAGTCCCCTTTAGACAAGGGAGGCTCACTTCTACTCATATCTTGTAGCATAAATTGTTTCAGTAAATATGAATCTGTTTGAATTGATAGTATGGTAAAGTCACGATGTATGTTGATGTATCTGTCAAGCAGGTTTTAATCACTGTTTAAAAGCATGACTAATGAACCCTGAGAAAACTGAAAATAGTACCATGAAATGGAACAATGTACACCAAGTACACTTAATGTTGATATGGCACTCTTCTCAATCTTATTCCAAATCCCGTTGCTGCATGTACGATTTACGCATTTTTACTAACGCATTTAATAATCAGCACCAATACTTGGTTGGTTACATTATGCATCAAAGTAACTGGAACTGGTGTGGGACAGGATGCTCGGTGTAGCTGATCTTGCATGAATAGGATGTTGCTAGATTGTGCTTACCCACATATCACCACAAATGGCATAAACTATTTTTAAAAAGGGGATAGAAATAACTTCGAAATTAATGAAATATCTATCTTTAAAAATATTAAAAGTTGACAACTCAGAGACCCTACCGGCTTCGCTCTCCCAACTGTGTCATTCTGTCGAGAATGTCTGCCTCTTTTGCTAGATCATACCACTCCACAAAAAGGGGGATGCACCTTTACAAAATATATCTTGGACCTTGAAGAAACATCATGCTGTCAAAATAAACTGGTCGTTCAACATGTCAAACTATGATACGTTTATTGTGGTCCACATCGAAGCCGTTCGACTACCTGACATTGACAAGCATGCTTTTTTTAAATCACCCATGTTGTATCTGCTCTGACAACCCTACCTAGTGTTTTGGGAAAGGAAACGAAGCGGTCAGAGTACCAAACTCGATGTGGGCGAGCGGAGAGCGAGGCAGCTAGCTAGCAACAGAAGAAGCGTCGGGGAGAGTAATATTAAATGGCGGAGAATATAAGATCTCTGTTTGACTACCGGGAACCTCCGACCCTGGACAGTGACGGAGAAGGGAGCAAACCGCCGCCACCGCGGGGGTGAGAACAAGCGAGCTTCTATCGACGGGGTAGACCATGTCGGACACAGTATGGCCGAATGTTTGTAGCTGGCTAGCTAACATTAGCTATATAGCTAGCTAATGTTTGTACAGTTTCACGCCAGCGGTGTGTCTGTATCTATGTGAGAGTACGAGAGAGCGTGCTAGAGAGAGGGGGACAATTACACAATTAGATGTATAGCAAGCCAACTGACCTAACGGGATGTTATTATCTCTGTGGCAGCATGTCGCAAACGTTCAAGAGCTAGCAGAATAACGTTAGCCATTCAGTACATAACGTTAGCTAACTAGCAACTTGGCTACCCAAATGATGAGAACATGTTTTGCTTAATGTAGTTGTCTAGGTTGGGAGAAAACTGTATTGAGAGAGTATGTTTGGTGCTTAACAATAAGCTTCATAGCTTTATAAGTGTTTATACTTAGCGAATATAGCATATCCTGTACGTGTTAAGCCACTGTGTGCGGGAAAAGAGATGAGCAATCTGTGTGTGTGTGTGTGTGTGTGTGTGTGTGTGTGAGAGAGAGAGAGAGAGAGAGAGAGAGAGAGAGAGAGAGAGACACACACAGAGAAGAGAGAGTGTGCTGGGGGTGGGGGTGGGGGGTGGACTTGTGACCAGCACAGCAGTAGCTTGTGTGTGCTTGTGTGTGTATGCGTTAGAGAGAGAGAGACCGAGTTAGAAAGAGAGAGGAGGAGGAGATGGTGGTGGTGAGTGTGTACTCTGGGAGGAGTGTGTGTGTGTGTCGACAGTGGGGGAGGGTAAGCTGTATATGCTATGAGACTGTGTGTGTGTGACTGTGTGTGTGTGTGTGTGTAAAACAGGAAGAGCCAGTGGGGGTGGGTACTGTGTGTGTGTGTGTGTGTGTGTGTGTGTGTGTGTGTGTGTGTGTGTGTGTGTGTGTGTGTGTGAAAGAGAGAGAGAGCGAGCAAGCGAGCGAGAGAGAGAAAGAAAGAGTGTGTGTGAGCATGAGAGCAATATGAGATAGTGTGGTAGAGAGAAGAGGACTATTTCTGCATCCATTTTGTTTATCAACTGTGTTGTGGGGGTAAAGTGTGTGTGGGTATGAATGGTTTCATAGGGAAAAGAGTCTAGGTATGAAGGACTGAAAATACATACTTTTAAATGGGGTGTTTTTCTGTGTTGTTCATGGAGGAAAAAACACATTCTGTCACAATGAGGACAGGAAAACATGAAGGGTATTTGAAAACAGTTTCAAAGTTATTCAGCAAAACAGTCAAATTACTGTTACTGTACATTCTTATTCACAGTCTTTGATGGTTTGATCTTGTGAGACCTTTTTAGAAACTATATAGGCTGTTTCTCATTTGATTTGGAATCTGTCCATCCATAGTACTGATCAATCATTTTGTCATTCAGTTAATTTCAGTTTCATATTTAGAAATTATAGGCTGTCTAATCATACTATGCCTTTTATGATATTAATTTTAAAAGACTTTTTCAAATCAAAAGAGATGAAATACCTCAGAGATGTTTTCTCAGCGAATGAGTTGGGAATCTCATACACCCTTACATTTTCCTTTGGCTATGCTTGTACCCAACACAGCATCAACATTGCAAATGTCATTATCTGGGAAATATTACCCTTGGGAAGTGCTACATAGGAACAGCACCTATTGAAGCAGGGATTGCAATGCTAGCAGTATCATCACTTAAACATTCCTCTCTCTCTCAGAGGTGCTGATGTATGTGACACATCTCCCCTCGCTATTCAGTAAAGAAGTAGCCTGTACCCTGTCTCAGTGTCTCAGTCTGCATGTTTGATTCATTGGTGAAAGGCTCTGGTTCCATGGAACCTTACTTACACTGAGATTAAGTAACTGGACAGAAAATGTTGTTTGCACTCCAAAAGTTGGGTGGGTGTACCATTGTAATCTGCACTGCTTTTTGCTTAGCTTGTAGTGGAGAGGTGTAACACTCACATGCAAGGTTACTTTCAAAATGAACAATTTCCACTCAAAAGCATTGCATTTTATTTTGCACCACGCAAATCTGTGTTGCCGTTCATACATATGTTGCCAATTTTACTGCCCAAATTGCAGTGTAGTGCAGTGCAGTGCATGGGGTGAAAATATTGTGTCTAGCATTTTACAGTATGAAAGAAATCAATTGACGGGAGTTAATTCACATTCACACTGTGTTGTAGCGCAAAACTTCCTGACCCACCTTCACCCCAAATTGGTCCTCACTTATCCAATGCATGGTATCTCTGCAATTGCACTACATATACCATTTAGGCATTTGGCAGGTAATCAGATCACCCGGTGAGGTACAGAAGTTCTGACAGTGGAAAGAGGTAAAACTTTTTAGCATCACAGCCCTGATAGTAGTTATCATGTCATAAATCTGCAGTATATCAGTAAGCACTATAGTAGGTGCAAGAATATTAGGAGGGAAAGTGGCGTTGAGTAGTGGTGAGTAAAAGACACAAATATAAGCAACCCAGCAGCAATTTCATATGCGGTCCACCGCGTTGTCTGCTGGTGTGCCAAAGCATATTCAAATCTGATGCCCTAAGCACAGAATTTTGCCTGCTTTATATTTAGTTGGGTCTGAGTAGTGTATTAGTGTACATGTTAGGCCTACATTTAGACATTCCACAGACACTTTTATCTGGAGCAACTTGCAATCCATTTACATGGATATTTGCTGAAGCAATTTGGGTTAAGTACTGTGCCCTTACCATTGAACTACACTGTTGCTGAATGATTTTGGAATGATATGTGTCCCTATAGCAGCAGTGCACTATCGAGCTGATATTTGAATGGGAAGCATTCAGCTGCCTGAGGCTCAGTTTTTTTTTATCTCCAGATGAAATTGCACTGTTCTATGCCATCATGATATATCATTGCCTTGTTTCTTGTGTCATTCGTTTTGTAATACTTTGGGTTTATATCCATGGTCCTCACCCCTATAAGGCCTCAGGCTGTGCTATTTTCTTGTTGTTACTCAGCAGGTAATTGACCAGTGGAGACAGTTGATTCCATCATTAGTTAATACCATCTAGTTTCTATTGGTTGTTTTGACTTACAAACCCTCCACAGTGTAAAAACCCTTGCCTGACGTGTTTTAATTCATGATGATTGTGTTAGCAACACCCAATGCTTTCGTTTGCTTTCATGCTCTTGCATGCTAACCCTCTGTGGAAAGTACACACATAGTGTTGATCTGGCTATGGTGATTTCCAGGTGTGACATCCTGGCATCCATGCAAGAGAATGCTGTTTGAGGAGGCGCTACAGTTAGTGACATGTGTTCTCCGTGGCTGAAACCGGTTACACCTACGTGTTGAGATGTGAATGAATGTCTTATGATACAGTCACTAAATTTTCCATTGCCATGAATATTCATGATGTAGCTTGGCATCATACAACATACATGATCTGTATGTCGTATATATTCTGCATTCTTATGACCTTGACAATGAAATTTTTGTCCTCAGCATCCCAGTGGCTTCGTCTTTTTAACTTTGAGGAAGTTGTAGTCCAGCTTTAAATTGTAAATTATAAGCTTGATTGAGTAGGACTTGTTCAAGCGGAATGAACGAGCTTTGATGATCCTTATGTGCTGTGTGTTGTAGACGAGGCTGTGGGCGGAAGAGAAAGGGCACACCCGTGAAGGTGTGTGACAGAGTATTTGTCACTGAGGACGAGGAAGAGAGTCTGTCTGAACACAGCTACTGCCCTGGTAAGAGCGCACACTTCAGTCCTCACCTCACCTTTCTCACTCAGATTTTTACCTATTGGGACAGTGAGGTTTCATCTTCAACCCCATCACTGATTAAGTTGCCAAACAGCTATCAACCATTACTTTGTTTCAATCAATCAAACAGATTTTTCTAGTGCTAGGACTGGTACTAATCACTGTTGTCTTAAAGGAATTACTCCATGCTATGCTTGGTTTGTGAGTGTAGAACCATTGCTGCTTGTTGATTGTCCATCCATACAGTAGTTTTTATGATGTACTCTAGTGCTGTTTAATAACAAACAGACAATACACTTTCATCACCTAATACGGGTAGCTTGCCTCTTTTGTATCCCCCACAACAGGGGTGGAATTGAACTTTTTTCCTTGGTGCAGAACATCCACAGCCTGTTCAGATTTTTTCAGGCTTGCACAATTCATTTTTGTTAATGCATAATGTTAAATTAATCAAAAGGTTTCTGAGGGATATTTCCCCTGCCCATGTTGTTTCATCCTTTGTTTCATAGCTCTTTGCTGCTTTTTTTAAGGAACCCATGCCTCCACCTTTCAGTCTGGGCTCACCACGCTGCGGTTCCACACAGCTGAATCTGCCTTTTTGTTTCCACAGGTGATGCTCAGTATCAGGAGGGAGAAGATGACAGACTGCCCCCACCTGACAGTCCCTACTACCTCAGCGACCCCACACAGCTGTGGTGAGAGTGGAAAGAAAGGAGGAAAGGGTGTAGGGGGAATGAGCGAGACAAGGACCCTTTGTCAAATGATTATTTGAAATGCTGTAACCCGTTTACCCATTACGTTGAATCTGTTTTCACAAAGATTCCAAAAAAAAAAAAATAATTGGGCTTTTTTTTTTTTTGGTATTGAATGAATAGTGACTCTAAGTTCTACAGTACTGTTCTGATTCTAAAAATGTAAACTATTTCATATGCATGTTATACCCATGTCTGGAAGGCTGTCAAGGGGTGAGATTGGATTGTGATTCTCAGTCTAGATTTGTTCTGATTCTAATCAGTTAAAGTATTCTAAGTATGTGTTGTACCCAGATCTGGAAGGGATTTAAGGACAGAGATGTTGATTGAATAGTGATTTCCATTGTTGGGGGGTGTTCTGATTTATCAGTAATGCTTCTACAGTGTCTCAGAGCTGGGCGAGGAGGGGGGCAGCGGTGCCAGGGCGGCCATGCTCTACGCCCCCCCGGCCAACTGCCGCATCAGAGAGGTGCATTGTGGGAGCCAGGTGCGGCTCGTCGTCATAGCAATCAGAGACATTGCTAAAGGAGAGGAGATCACAGTGGACTACAGTCTGACAGAGTGGGGAGACAACCCCATGGTGAGGATGATTGCTTTATGAATGATTTCCACAACAGTGATGATATCGGTGTACTTTTCCACACAGTGGTTGTTTTGCTATTCACACAGCAACAAGGAAAAGTAAAATAGGAATAAAGTGAGTCAAGGAATGTGTCTGAAATGACTCCATATTCACTAGATAGGACACTTTATAGAAAGTCAGCCTCAAAGGTCAGACTAAGAATGATGGCTCCCTATATAATACATTACATAATGAATAAGGAGTTAGCATGGACACAGCCATGGTTTCACCTGAAGCATTGAAAACTGAGGAGCTCCTCCAGTCATAGTGTACTTTTGTAGCAGGTGGAATAACAATATTGATGGTGATTGGTGGGTATGTTTTTGGAATATTACGGGGCTCCATGTGCATTTTCAGGAAGTGGTAGCCACCTGTCTTTTCTGTTGGTCAGTTGTTACCGAGGCACTCAATGATTGTTGTATGTAAGGTAACGTTTAGGAGCCTAATGTTAATTTGATTACCTCTGATGGAAATTTGGGTGTTGACCTTTGCCTCCCCTTGTCTGACAGTTGAGATTGGTATGATCATATAATAGTTTTATATTGATTATAGCCCATTTATTATGAATGTCCCGTTTGCTTCTCAGGGTTTCCATAGCGCAGTGTCACCAGGCGGGTTAGAATGCAGCTCTGATCCAGAGAACAACATCAAGAAGGTAAGAGTGCACAACTGTTGGGTTAATGTACAGATTATCGCTGTGAGAGCACTGTTAACAGCATCACTTCCTCTGTCTATTGCTCTGGCGTAGGAGGACGAGTCTGGGCCTGTGCCCCTCTCTCTCTCTGTCTCAGACTACCTCACCCCCTCCTGGTCCCTCTCTCCGTCCTCTTCTCCACTCTCTCACTCCGAGCCCAGCGACTCTGACCACGAGGAAGAAGAGGAGGAAGAGGAGATGGAGGAGCTCCGTGGGCGGATGTTGCGCAGGCGCAAAAAACGCAAGGCGGCCTACACATCCGCTACCAAACGCAAGGCCCCAGCCCCCAGGACCCCCAGCCGGCCGCTGTCTTTCTCGCGCTCCCCGCACTCCTCTCCCCCTCCCTGCCACCCTGTGTTCCCCTCGCCCTCCCTGGCGCCCACCACAAACATCAACAACAACATCAACATCAACATCGGGCAGGGCCGCGGGGGTGCTCGGAGCCGCCGGCAGCAGTGCCAGTACTGCGGGCGACACTTCCGCTCACTCGCCCGCCACCTGGAGAAGCACCACGCCCAGCAGCCAGAGGTAAGGGCAGCCATGGAGCGTGCCCAGTCCTACGGCTCCACCCTGGCCCCGCCCCCGCAGACTGGCCACACCCACGCTGGCCTCCAGTCAGCTTCCTCTGCGTGCTCCTCAGCCGCGGCCCCTCCCCCTCTCTTCTCCAGGGAGAGGGAAGCTCAGAACGGTCATGCCAGCGGCGTCTCATTCTCACTGTCGCTCTCCCCTCCCTCCCTGACCCATCCCACCCCTGCTGCGGCCAGCATGCCCAAGAGAAGCCCCGCCCATGCCGCCACCACACCCAAGAGGAGCCCCGCCCTCTCCAGCCCACCCAGGAAAGGGCGCCGTATGAAGAGGGAGAAAGAAGAGCCGGAGAAACAGGAGGCTGCAAAGCAAGAGCAGGAGGTGGAGGAGGAGGCACACCCTTCTCTGGGCTTCCTGGAGGAAGAAAAGGATGGAGAGACAAAACCTAACAGAGAGAAGGATGAAGAGAGTGGAGGGGAAGAGAAGAAAGGAGAATTATTGAGGTATGAGTTCAGGAGATTTCCTTTTATTGGCGTGAAGATTGTTAAAAGTAAAAAGTGTGACACTCATTTTAAGGAAAGGATATGTGTGTTTTTGCGGCCTCAGGGTGGCTCACATGGTAAAGACGCTTCTGAAAAGTAAAGCATGAGCCCTGTGATTGGGTGTTTGAGTCCCAGTCACACCATTTCTGGCTAAACTAGGATGTCTGCATTGGCAAGGCAACAGTTGGCCCAGCCTTACCAGGGAATGATAGGGGGTAAGCAGGCCCTGTCTCCATTGGTCTCATCACTCTCTGGCAGCCATGCCTGGTCAGGACGGGTGCCCACAGGTGCTCGTAAGAGTCCTGTAGTAACTTGTAGAGTTTCTACAAGTTCAACCAGTTCAGCGGGGGGTTGAGAAAAAGGGGGAAAATGGTGGGGTAAAAATATGGATATGTCAAGTTGTTAATAACAAAATCAGGCTTTGTAGAGATGCTTGAAGCTAAGTGTGCTGGTCTGTGGGGGCCAGTAGATACAGGAGGAGGAAGGCATGCTTGTGTCCAGTCAAAGTGGGCGATCACAGGCTTCATTATGCTGCCAGTGTGGAGGTTGCTGACACTAGTGGAGATGGGGTGGGCAGCAGAGAAACCCTCCTGCTGGGTATGGAATATGACACTGGTGTCAGAATCCAGTCCTGCAGTACAGGGATGCAGCGTATGCTGGTTTTTGGTGTGTGTCAGCACTATGTATCTATCTGATTGGCTGAGGAGTCCTCTCACCTTGTCCTGAAAGTAAACTAAATTAGCTGCTGGTTGTAGGAAAATCACTAAAACCTGCACATGCTGCAGTGCTTCAGGACAAGGGTCTTAGCTGAAAGCTGGGAAACAGTGGACAGTGACTTGGGTCACTCCTGCTGACCTTCCAACTGAAGTGTGTTACATTACATTAAGTGAAGGCATTTTGCAGATGCTCTTACTCAAAGTCACTTACACAATTTACACGCTGTCCATTTATAGATGTGGATATTTACTGACACAATTCAGAATAAATACCACCTTGCTCAAGGATACATCAGCAGTAACCTGTCGGAGGATCAAATCTACCGTCTGAGTTGCAAGCTCAGCTCCATAACCATTATAATACCCTGCTGCCACACTGCCTGTGTTAAGGATTAGTCCTGCTGCAGTCCAAAGCAAAGTAACTGAGATGCAAGCATAAACTTATCCCTGTCACAGCATGTATTATTTTTACTGTGAGCAACCATGGCATCTTTCATTCTTTTCGTCCTTGCCTTATTTAATTTGAGATTGTGTGTGTCTAGTATTGACTGAGGTGTATTTATTCTGTGTTTGTGTCTGACATAAGCTCTCAGGATTGCCATTGTTTGCGGTGTAATGCTGTCTTGCATACACTCTGAGGTGGCATGCTAAGTGTCTCTCTCTCTGTCCCTCTCAGCTCCGGCAGACCCCACATGCTGCCCCTGCTCTCCTCGCTGTCATCCCTGGTGGCGTACCTGCGGCAGCAGCAGCACTCCTCCTTCCTGACGCTGTCGCGTTCGCCACAGGCTGCCGAGGCCTGGCGCCTGCTGTGCCATTCCAGCCTGGCGCTGCTCATTCTGTACAACCGCCGGCGCGAGTGCGAGGTGTCCAAGCTCACCGTCCAGGAGTACCAGAACCGGGTTCGGCCCCAGATCCCCACCGCATCCGCCCAGGCCCCGCCCACCATCACCCCCCTGGAGGCCTCGCTCTCGCCCTTTGAACGCCAGGTGCTATCCCATCTGCCCCGGGCTGGGGTGCTGGGGAAGCGGGGGAGGGTACAGCCGCTCATCCTGCCCCCCCACAGTGAGCCCTGCCTGGAGTTACTGCTCCAGACTCGCCTAGGGGTGGGCGTGGACCCCCAGAACCCCTACCTCTTCGCCCGGCCCTACCACTCCCCTGCCACACCCCTGAGAGGGGCGGACCTCCTGCGGAGCCTGGCACGGGCCAGCGGAACCAAGAACCCCCAAGCCCTAACCCAGACGCGAGTTCGGCGCCAGGTGGCCATACTCACCCAGCTACTGCTACTTGGCGAGGGGGAGGGACAGGGGGGTGGGGCTGCACAGCGGCTGGAGGACTTCCTGCAGAAGGAATACCATGTGACACAGAGCTGTGCACGGATTGGCCAGGACCCGGGGCTGATGGGACGTGTAGGCCGGGTGGTGCTGTGTGGGGAGAGGGACGGGGTGCTTTTCCGGGGCATGAGTCTCAACCACATCTGCCTGGAGCTGGACGGTGAGGTGCCCCCTGGGCCTTCAACCCCATTCAGTTTTATTTGTATAGTCTATTTTACAACAGCTTAATAGCTGCAATGGTGATGCAGTATTTCACTATCCAGGCAATATGCTACTATTGTTGATTGATCTGTATTTTAATTAGCTCTCTGTCTGTCTGTCTGTCTTACACAGTTATGTCAGGGAACTCTGCAGAATCTTTCTCTGATGATTCCGAGGGGGAGCAGGAAAAGGCCAAGGAGAAAGGTGGAACGCCGAAGAAGGAAAACGGAAAGAGCCAAACACCACGGCGGAAGAAGGTGACCTGCACCCCTCCCTCCTCCGTTAGCACCTCCCCCGCTACCTCAGCCCAAAAGAGACGAAGCGCCCAGCCCAAACCAGGTATGTACTGCTGTCTTCCTTCAACCCGTCTCTCTCTAAATACTCAGATATACGGCTGGTCTGTTTATACACTGTTTATCAAATGATATTGTTTATCAAAGTTTCCCTAGATAAGATGTCAAAAAGGTATGTCTTATATTAAAATGTGATTTGTCATAATGTTATGCATTGTATTACAGTGTGCTATTACAGCAATGTGCTTCATGTAATGTTGTGTAGGTACTGTAATGTAAAGTATTGCACTGTACTGCTCTCTGCAGGTAAGCGGGGGGTGCTGAAACGACCCTGGTCCGAGGCGGAGCGAGCGGCTGTGGAGTTCCACCTTAGCAGGAACATCACCGAGCTGCGGGTCCCGGCCAAAGCGGACTGTGAGCGCTGCCTGCAGCTCTGCCCCCTGCTGGTCACCAACCGCAGAGACTGGAGGGCCATCAAGTTCTACTGTCACAACCGCATCCAGCTGCTCAAGAAGAAAGTGAGGCGGGAGGGCGGGGCACAAGGGCTAGACACCTCCGTCTGCTGAGGTCCCAGACTGAGCCGTGCCATGCCAGGAAATGAGGGGCCACACAGGGCCCAATTATCTTCATTACAGAACCCTGACCTTTACTTAAGACCAAGCTAAGAGGGAGAGATTGGAGCAGAGCTGCAACTCCCGGCACTCAGACTGCATGGACAAATTAAGTGCCATGTGAGGGCCACAAGAGGGCGCTCTCTTTCTGAACGGAACGTTCTAGAGAAGGGCAGGTGAACAGAGGGGGGGGAGAGAGAGAGAAGACTTTGTGTGAAGGGTCTCTCTGTAGGAGAGGAGGAGAATGGATCCCCGTTTAAAATTGTTTAAATTCCACAGCGCTGTCTCTGTTCCAGGGGACTGCATGTTGCCCATGTTTTTCAGTTGTGTTTATGTCAGAAACTGCTCTAGTTGCAGCAGGTTATTCTTTTCCATGACTTGCTTTAGCCTTACGGTAGAAAGTGCATTTCAGTTTGCTGGTCCATGGGAGAGGTGCACTCCTTACTGTTCTGTTAGCATTTCAGTCAAACGACCAATTTTTTTTTACAATGGAACAAACGCACACACAAAGATACTTGAATTTTGACATTTAATTTTTTTTTTCTTTCATTGATCACTTTACAAATCCAGTGGTTTTGTTAGATATAACTGTCCACAAAGGAATACTGTTTTTGTAATGGTTATCAAAATTTTTTCCCAAAAACAAATGTGCTGTTGTGTACAAATTATTTCTAAATTATTACTGTTTTGGCGTTGTATTCGCGTCCAATGCTTTGTAGCTGAAGACCTTATTAACCAGGGATCTGTCGTGCTTGGGGTGTGATGTTCCTAACGCCCCATCTCAGAGGCTTACTGACTCCAGCATTGTGACAGTGAATACAGAACAGCGGAACATGAAAGCGGACCTAAATACGAAGGCGTGTTGCGAAGCGAGGCAAAAGGTACTGAAAGAACTAGATTCCTAGTAATACCCCGTTTACTAGATTCCCTGTAATGGACCAGGAATGGGTAAAAGTGGTGCATGCATTCAAACTATTAAGAGAAGAATATTCACAAACTAAACTGTGTTTAGGTTGAAGAGTTAAATTAACCTTTTACTGTTCTGAACTATGGAGAGAGTCTTGGAAAGTTCAGGTTGAGATGGGAAGTTAGAGGGAGTTAACTTTTAAGAGAAAGATTGTTACAGTATCCTATAATGGGTGATTTTCAATTGATCCCTTGTAAATTAAAATATTTTTTAAAAAAGTTCTTAAAGTGTACTATGACTCACTAGACTGTTGTTTCATATCCACCAGGTGGCACTACTGCGCAAGTCATTTCTCATTACAGACAAAGGTTTTTTTTAAAATGTGTTTTTATTGTTACAAATCCACACTATAACTAAATGGGAGTTACATGTCAAAGTTCATGGTAGTGTAGTTTTATCATGTAAGGTAGTACAGGCTGTATCATAAAAAAGGTACAAAATACATAAACAGTACAATTACAACACACCATTGAAGAGAGAGTGTAGCAACGATCATTGTCAGCAAATAAGCAACATGTCTGTTTAAATACATAATTTTAACTTTTCATCATCACAAAACAACAACCCTCAGCAGGGCACTCATAAATGTTGTGTACACACAAAACACACCAGAACATACAAGTGCGGATTTACATGCAGAAATCGGATTTATAAAATGTATATTTGCAGTGAAAGTGCATATACCTGCATGCCAAAATGCCAAGGCATATGCACTTTAAGGGCACATACCTGCATTAAACACCCCACAGAAGGCAAAATAAAATTGTGCTCTTATCTTGTCACTCCTTATTTTGACTACAGATAACAGCAATGAGCGGTTGATTTTCCCCACTGTTCCTTCAAACAGACCCAGTGCGTGTTTAGTTAGAGAGACTGGCTATGGCTTTGTTGGCACCCTCACCCTATCATTCATAAGATATTGTGGATCATATGACGCGAACGTATCTTTTTGCCCTTGGCGAATAGCTAATGATTCGTTGTCGTTATACACAAACTGAAGTGGGAGCAGTGCTGGAGTACCCTACTTATCCCACCAATCTAACATATGTCCATCTATAAATACAGCATGAAAAAGGCCTTTCAGCAGGTATATCCCAGTCTTCAGTCAGCCCAAGGTAGCCTACATCAGATTCCCCATACAGTCAAGTGAACAGAAACTATTTTTTAAAACAATTTGTAGTGATTGGCTGTAATAGTTATGTTGGAGTCATAACCATTTAGTTTTTATGTGAATTAAAATTAGTACATGTCTACTGTAAGACTTTCCATTCCATAAAAGTGCAAATGAAATGTGATGTTGAAAAGACATGACTGTATTTATTTTATATATCATTCTCCCATTTCTACAGCCCAGGAATCTCCCCACTGCAAAACGTTTATAGCAACACTGTTTTTGATCCTTCGATGTCGGCTCTTCCTATGATTGTAAAGCAGAATCATAAAGTGTTGGAATGTTCACCCGCTAATAGGGAACGTGAACTGGGTTTAGACCGTCGTGAGACAGGTTAGTTTCACCCTACATGGTGCTGCACTAGTAATCCTACCTTCCCACAATTTAAACACACTAAATTGAACAAAATGGTTACACTTTTGAATGGATGCAACTAAAACTGCTAATTTGAAATTCAATTACAAATTACATCAAAGAGTATCAACAAATAAATTCTATGCTAATATGTTTACATGCTAAGCTTGTTTGTTTCAATGTTTAGGCATAGTGTCATTATGGAATACTTAACACATTCAATGAACATCACAAATCTCTTAAAATTACACTTAAAGCATTACATTAAAAAAAGGGAAAGTCCAGTTTTCTCAGGTATATCCTTGTCAAGACAAGATAAAACCCATGACAGTAAAGTTGTAGTTTTGATTTTAAATCAAGGAACACAATTTTTAAAAAATGAGTCATGAATTCTTCTCACTCAGCTATGGAAACTAAAAGGTGTAGATATCAGTTATGAGCGTTTGATAGTGAGAGGACTTGGATGCTGAATCTTATCACTCACAACACAGACAACTCCAATGAACATGGAATCTTACTACCGAAAACTACAGGAATCTTGCAGGTTTTAGTATATGGAAGATGTCCTGTTGGTGTAGAGGCATGATTACTGTACTGGCTTCTGTTTACACCATCAGGCATCATCCTGCTGCTCAGATATTTAACTCACACCTGGCATTATTGGGGGTTATGAATGATGAGTGTCATTACTGGTTTCAGGCTGAGGAGTATGACTTTGATCTGTAGTTGTAGATGGAGAGGAGACAGCATCAGGTTGGGTTTGGTTCTGCTCAGTATTGGGCTGGGGCTGATGATGGTTGTTTGAACTTTGATCAACACCCTGGGATGGGGCTGGGGTCTCACCAGGAATAGACAGAATTTTAAGTGGTGCTGCATCACCCTTTCCTGGACTAAACAGTGGGTAAACCTTTCCACTGAATTTAGTGAATAAAGTGATCAGATGGCTTTTCTCTTCCACATTATAAAAGGAGATCATATTTCCATCATAGTCTAAATACACACCCAATGTCTGAATCCTTAGGCGCTTACAGATTGAGATTTCAGGTTTAATATTCACATGGAGTCCATTATCTCCATCCAGGGTGAGGACCCAGAAGCCATTGTCAGTGCTGAGAACTTCACAATCCCTCTTAGCTGATTCACTAACCAATCCAACAGACCAGAAATTTTTCGGGTCCATATTAGGGGGAGCCAACCCTACCTCCCAGTAAGCACAGCCAGAGGTAAACCCCTCTTTCCCCTGGACTAAAGGGAGGGAAGTGAACGTCTTTTCAGTGGGTTGGCGTTCTGATGGATCAGAATCTCTCACTATCTTCCCCTTCCCCCCTATCCTCAGACTCAGATGAGCTGTGTCTTCATCCAGGATGACATCCACTGTGGCAGGTAAACACGAGAGTCATTACAGATGCTGCTTATCTGAGAAAATTACATTCATTGCAATATTCTATTTAACTAATTAATGTTTCACCTGTTTCAATCACCCTGGTGATGTAAATAATACCAAAATTGTGGTAGCTTTTGGAGCTGAGCCCAACTGCATTTTATAATATGGCTTCAACATACAACAATTGAATAGAGACATGTTTGTTTTCACCTAAAATGGAAAAACTTAAGGTGCAATTCTAAAAATGTAAAACATACATGTGTATAAATATCAAGATATAAAATGTGATACATTTGCCTCATATTGAACTTGTATTTTCATATCCAAATTCAAATTACCTGAGTATGCACCAAAACTAGCAGTTTTGACATCATTGTCACTAAGGTTGCAGAGAGCACTGTATTTCAGTTCTGTGGTTTTTGGGTATATTTTTATGTAAAAGGAAATGAGAAACCCACCTAAATATTTCAATCAAACATGTGAAATATTACCTTTGTCTTTCTTTAGCTGGTCCATATCTGCACAAAACAGACCAAAAATCAAAACAATATTTACTGTTTACATAAAATCAAATGACAACCTTTTTAAATGTCAAGAATTACAATATTTTAAAAAACACATATGTGGTTAAGATGCAGAAAAGCACAGCTCACATTTGAGATAAATGAAATGAAATGAATAAAATATGGATAATGTGGTCATAAAATGTAACACTACACCTAATTATGTCTAATTTTATCAACAAATCTCTCGGCCTATTCTAAAACACAGCTGACAAATGCTAAGCCAGCACAGCTAAAAAGAAGGCATGTTTTAATCAGTATTGGTATTTTAACAACAATAATTCATGTAGTGCCCGGAGACTCAGGGCCCCATCATTAAAGTTTGCAATGAGTTGGATATGTGGAGATGAAGGTGTGCAGAAGTTGGCGCACAGTCAGGTTTCCTGGTGGTGGAAATTTCAGACCACTTGATCCACACATCAAATGCTATATGCTAAAAATAACAATATCAACATAACTATCCTTACACAGCTGTGCACTGCTGCTAAATAATTATTCTGCCCACGCAACAACACCTTTACATACAATGCAATCTTTGTAAGTCCCGTTTTACTCATACTTATATTTTTTTAGATATATCACTTCCAGTCATTTCAAAAATACAAAAACCTATGTCAGTGAACATCTAAGTATATTGGCCTTAAGTTAATTTTCTGACTTCTTCCTGAAAACTTCACCCTTTCCCATTTGTCATGACATATATTAATGAATGTATTACAGATGACCCATCACTATCCTGTTTGTGAAGTTACTGAGAAAATGAGGTGTTACTTTTCCAGCTAGTTCCATGGACTCCTGCCACTTCACCACTCTCAATTCTATTCCATTATTTCCTCAAGTAAAATAAGGAAGTGCATTTGGCAGAAATGATGCTTTGAAAGACCCATAACTAATATCGGAGTAAATATATCGCCATGATATTCATTTTCATTCATTTTGCTGATAAAGTTAATAGCTGTATAGCTCCCTTCACAAACAACTACATTTGATTCCTGTGTAGCACTGTGATTGTAATGACTTACCAATTGTTGGCCTCTTTTCGCTGGAACCTGGTATTAATGGAAAGGATAGTATTATATGCACATTAAAGAAACTACAGTACAAAGAGAAAATAAGTTATAAGAAAAGTCAACTGAGAACACATAGGTTTTGTTGTTCTTAAATGTACTGGTCACATAATTCTTTCCTACTGTGACCTTATTTTTAAATTACCTAGACTATTCTATTTTGTACTTTCAGACGTGAACACATTTTCCTTTAAATTATCACACAGACATTCTTTAAGTACACATGTACCAGCAGACCACTGCAAAAAATTATGTCTTTTGCTCTTAAAAAAGGTAAAGTGTAAGTACATGTCTATATTTTATGCAACTTGAAAGCTATTAATCAATAAAAATGTTAGGCAGGCACAGGAAAGATGGTGAGGCATGTGAGGAATCTTGTGAGGATCCTTTTAGGATCAGTAGTTGACCTGCAAGCAAGATGCTTTCAATACAGAAAATATTACATTACAAATATGTTTCACTGTAGCTTGCAAAAATACATAGGTACCTCTGTTTTTTATTGAAGCAAGCCATACAAAACTACATTTTTTCTGCATTTCTTCCCACCACAGATGCTGCATGTGTGTAAATATAATGCAGCCATCAAGCATTGTGAAGGAAAAAATGGGACTCTTACCTGTTGGCAAAAGTGGTTCCGTCTCTGAAAATTAAAATGTAAATTGCAGATGGTTACATTTTTCAGGGGCAGCATTATGAAAATGGAACGCATTAAAAAGGGTGAGTGAAACTTGCTGAGGGGAACATATATAGTGCCTGCAAACACAAAAATACTGGTCTCACCATGCTCTTTGGGGTTCTCTTCTGAAGGTTTTTTGTCTGAAAAACAGAAACACATTCATTAACATCACACTTACTCTTACAAAGAGCTGCTTTACACAGTTTAGATTTTCACACACTGTCATGTTATACAGCTAGAGGTTTATTAAAGTGATTTAGGTCAAGCAGACTGCTCAAGTATGGTGTCAGTGCCCTACCCGAACTGAACCACTGACTTCAAATTTATATGCCTAGCTCCTTCACCATTACACTACCTTATTTGTTTGCTACACTATTGATGATTACAGGCCAACACAAATACAGTAGTACACAAACAGAAGCTGATAGTCAGCATGCCTTTTTAAAATGATATCTCACCTCTCCGTTTCTTTATGAACAGAAGAGCGGCAATTATGGAGGCAGCCAATACAAGACAGAGTATCGCAATGAAGGCTGCCTTCCATTGGCCTGACTGACCACCTGTGAGAGAGAGCGAGAACATTGATACACATGGAAGGGAGTTCATGGCACTGCCATTTTATACACTTGCATGGCAGAGAACAACTGCCTCTGTCATTTTTGCCACTATAAATATAACATTATTCTGAATTACAATTTTCTACCTGTTATGATTTTTTTTATAGACATTGATGCATTACTGCAGTGCTGAGTATTTGTATGCGCTTAGCCTCCCCATCCACTCACTCGGTTGGTCAGTTGATTTTGTTAGAGCGGTCAGTGCAGCAACGCGGCCCTCTCTCTTCTCCCCCTCAGGCACAGACACTGAGCAGGAGATCCAGTCTGAGTCAGAGGGAGAGGTGAGGATCCAGCTGGAGACAGAGACCAGGCCCTGGTCTGGATCACTGTACTTCAGGCCGCTGGGTGTGATGCTGGATGTTCCCTGGCTGTTCGACCAGATGATACTTGGCTGGGGATGCCAGCCAGATGATGAGCAGCTAACATTGACTGTGACATCATCAACCTGGTGAGCTGATAATACAGGAATGGAGCCAACCTCTGTGTGTGGGAGACAGAAGTGGTGTGAGAGTGAGATTGCAAGAGAGAAGGAGGAAAAGTGTGAGAAGGCAGGATGTAAACTTCATTCAGCAAAAGCATGCTAAACACATTTCAACCCTACAGAAACAAGAAAATGAAGTTGAAAAAAGAAGAAGAAACACACAGACAGCTGTGCTCACCAATCACGTTAAGATGAACGCTTCTCCCTGGATCATAGTGTAAGTCACTGCTGACATAGCACACAAACTCTCCCTCATCTTTTAATGTCACGTTCTCCAGTTTCAGGGATACATCGCCCGCTTTCAACCCTCCAGACTGAGGGTTCCGCTGATCCAGGGACACCCGCCCCTTGTACTGGGGGTCCTGGGGGTCCCCCTGGAGCTGCTTCTCCCTGTAGAGCAGGGCGGGGGTCTGGAAGTCTTTGCGATACCATCGCACCTCCATGGCTTCAGCACTGATGTCAGGGGACAGCCAGCAGGGCAGAGTGACTCTGCTCCCTAGACGGGCCGAAATGGGCCCCTGGGGTACCACAACCGAAAAGGTTTCTGACAGAGAGGAGTAAACAATTGATGAGAAAATACTGGTGTATCAGAATAAGAATCAATCACATATTTTAAGTTTGCTCATGGCGGCTGAATTCAATTCATTTCAATGAGGCTCTCTTTCAGAGATCTGTTGTATGACAGAACAAAAGACACCATGGGCTCAAACTGACAAAAAGACTGTACTATATTGAATAATTATATGAAGTAATCAGTGCATTGTTTATGCACTAATTTGGCAGTTATTACTCAAGGTAATATGCTATTTTTGCCCCATTGCACAATTAGTTTGCACCATTATAATAGCGCTCCATGTCTGTACAATAAAAATAGGAAAAAGAACTTGCCCACTTGAGATAGACGCAATGTAATTATCTGGACAGGAAATAGAATACTTTGGATTTAATGAATGCAGTGGGCTCTTGTTTAACTATAAAAACCAAAAATGCTTTGAGTTCTGGGGGTCAGTTCAGAAGTTTTGGAGTTTTAACATACAAATTCCTGTATTCTGTTTAAAAATAAATACATTACACATTTCTAACCTTTCATACATTTCCGACCTAAACCTGAATCATAAAACACAAAAACATGACCTCTTAAAATATATTTTCAGAATAAAATAAAGTACTCACCAGCAGCATCACAGATCAGGGGGACCCATGCAGTGAGAAGTAACAACTTGCAACATCTCAAGGAATCAAAGTGGCCACAACTCCAGGAACCTGGCTGACTAGAAATCAGCATTAATTAATTGGTTGATTACTTCTTAATTAATGACTAATCACCTGACAAATCAGAAGCACCTATGAAGCCATTTGTCCCAAACAATATGTTCCCATATAATGAAACCAAAAACCAAAACATAAAAATACCCATTAATAAAATCAGAATCTGCTCTTTAACCATGTATGAACTGTTTCATTAAAAATGTAAACTGTGGAGAGCAGAGCCAAGTCAAGAGAAAATGTGCTGTCATTGCCCCCAACATGATGGAAGGCACGGTGTGTTGCCATGCTGATTTAAAAATCAAGGCAGCATTACGTGATATTTCTGTAAAGCAAGAAAACAGCCAAACATCGCCATGCTACAAAGCTAAATAAATAAATAAAAAAACATATCCTCTCTCTCTAAACTTCTACTCTCGTTTCTTTTGACCGTCAACATGACGACCGAGATGGGTTAGCAGAATCTGCAGTATCTATTAACAGGCCTGATCCATAGATCCTCGTTGACTCTGCCAGCCTGACGACTGAATTGCCGCTTCTTGCGCGAAACGACATCCAGAATATAGCGAAGCACAGATGTGCTGACCCGTTCTAATCATCAAGGAATTAACCTTCTGCTTCAAACAAACTCAAAATACATTCACAAGCTTTTTTAACAGACTTAAAAAAAACGTAAAATGAAAGGTTTTTCAATTAATCAAACCACAGTACAGTGTCAGCAAGGGCTAAATTGAAACGCCAACGCTGGAACAATTGTTTAATTACATTAATATTCCCCACAAACATGATGGCCAATTTGTAAATCATTATATTTTGTATATTACAGATATTAGCTCTGCTTTAAATGATTTTATTTAAACGAAGAAAGACGCACATGCCCTACCTCTTTGTATCCCACTGCCTTCGTCTCTTTTATACTTTCGGTTTTAGACAAAAACGAAAGTGATGGCATTGAAGTACGCATGTCACCTTGTTTAATGTTTGATTTCTTGTAAACGTTATCGTTGGTAACGATGAACGAAAATGTTCTTTCGAAAATCTAAAATTGACCGAATCGGTTGTTGCTGTTGCGATACCTCATAGAAGACGGCTGCGCTCTCTGTAGAGCAGAGGAAACATTTGAATAGAGGGAGTAGATGGAGAATTTTTAGACGTTTGGGACAGCATGTCTGTACGCTGCGCGACTCGGTGGTGTTGCGCTTACATTTCCATTGTTGGGTATCTTTTGAGTAATTATGTTAATCACTACCTCCATATATTACACATCCACGGTACACCCGCGCATACAGTACCATTATGTGACATATTATTTTCGTTATTATCACTCATGTAGAGTTCATCTTGTAAGTCACAGCTTGTTTAATTGGACATTCGTTTTCTGCGTACCGCAGTGACAGACTAAACATCACTTGGTACAATGAAGAGCCGGAGTTTTGGGAAGTGAATACGTTTATCAGAAATGCCTCAACTATTATAGTACAAGAGCATGAGCTGTGATTGCAATCAGATCTATACATAAAAATATTGCTGCTAGGAGTGTCCCCCAACAGAAATGAAAAAGAGCAGACAGAACAAGGTTTTAATAAGAGAAAGTGAGTTTCATATTTATTTGGTGATGCATGTCAGTGAAGGGCTACATATTGAAAGCTACAAATGGCTGCTGCTACTGTCAAACAAAAAGTACGGTGCTCTGGAGCTAGCACCAGCGGTCAATGCTGTTAAACACTTAGTTGCAGCTATCAGAAATCGCCACATAAATTTAAGCAAATGGCAGCAAACTCGTGATATGATGAGGTGTCATGAAACGAGTTACAGGGAAAGCTATATGGACCATGAGTGGCATCCTGATATAAACCAACTGCACAACCCATTATTCACCTCAAAAGTGTAAGTGCTGATATGACAGTGTCAACATTCAAGGATTTACAGCATTTTACATGGTTACAGTGTTATTTTACATTGGTGGACGTGTAAATATAATATGTTCATATTTGTTAATGATATACATGTAAATAATAACAACAGCTGAGATCAATGTTCATTGTTTTTTAGTGTTACAGAAATATGGTGATTGTAATAATGTGAATGAGTTCATAACTCTTCTACAGTAGTACCAGATCTTCACATTGGGACAGGCTTCAAATTCAAACTAATGCACACAGTGGGCTTCTTATGTAGCTTTTGCAGGAAATCACCCTCTAGCAACACCCTTAATGTCAAAAATAATATGCAAGACAGGTTGTGCAAGTCCTGTCTTAGGTTATCTAACAGGATAACATTGCTAAACCATTTTCAAGAAAAGAGAAAACAGGTGACATTTGAGCTGTACTTTTTACAAGTCATGAAACACATTTATCTAAAACATATTAATTATTGTATAAATTCCTCTCACTATCCTATGAAAATGAGTAGGGGTGGTCATCAGTTATGAGTGTTTGATTATCAACATTAAAACACAGAATCTGTGTGAGAGAGAGGGCTTTCATGCTGAACCTTATCATTCACAACACAGACAGCTCCAATGAAAATGGAATCAGAGGTGATGATGATTTCTTACCACCTAAAACTACAGGAATCTTGCAGGTTTCACCTGTTTGGTAGATGTAGAGGCATGATTTACTGTATAGGCTTCTGTTTACACCATCAGACATCATCCTGCTGCTCAGATATTTAACTCATACCTGGCATTATCAGGGGTTATGAATGATGAGTGTCATTACTGGTTTCAGGCTGAGGAGTATGACTTAGTGTTTGATCTGTAGTTGCAGGTGGAGAAGAGACAGCGTCAGGTTGGGTTTGGTTCTGCTCAGTATTGGGCTGGGCCTGATGATGGTTGTTTGAACTTTGATCAACACCCTGGGATGGGGCTGGGGTCTCACCAGGAATAGACAGAATTCTAAGTGGTGCATCATCACCATATCCTGGACTAAACAGTGGGTAAACCTTTCCACTGAATTTAGTGAACAAAGTGATCAGATGGCTTTTCTCTTCCACATTATAAAAGGAGATCATATTTCCATCATAATCTAAATATATACCCAATGTCTGAATCCTGAGGTGCTTACAGATTGAGATTTCAGGTTTAATATTCACATGGAGTCCATTATCTCCATCCAGGGTGAGGACCCAGAAGCCATTGTCAGTGCTGAGAACTTCACAATCCCTCTTAGCTGATTCACTGACCAATCCTAATGACCAGAAATTTTTCAGGCTCCAATAAGGGTCACCTAACCCTACCTCCCAGTAAGCACAGCCAGAGGTAAACCCCTCTTTCCCCTGGACAAAAGGGAGGGAAGTAAACGTCTTTTCAGTGGGTTGGCGTTCTGCTGGATCATGTGAATCTCTCACTATCTTCCCCTTCCCCCCTATCATCAGACTCAGATGAGCTGTGTCTTCATCCAGGATGACATCCACTGTGGCAGGTAAACACGAGAGTCATTACAGATGCTAATGATCTGAGAAAATTACATTCATTGCAATATTCTATTTAACTAATTAATGTTTCACCAGTTTCAATCACCCTGGTGATGTGAAATAATACCAAAATTGTGGTACCTTTTGGAGCTGAGCCCAACTGCATTTTATAATATGGCTTCAACATATAACAATTAAATAGAGACATATTTGTTTTCACTTAAAATGGAAGAGCTTAAGTTGTAATCCTAAAAGTGTGTATAAATATTAAAATATATAAAATGTGGTACATTATCCTCATATTGAACTTGTATTTTCATATCCAAATTAAAATGACCTGAGTATGCACCAAAACTAGTAGTTTTGACATCATTGTCACTAAGGTTGCAGAGAGCACTGTATTTCAATTCTGTGGTTTTTGGGTACATTTTTGATGTAAAAGGAAATGAGAAACCCACCTAAATATTTCAATCAAACATGTAATGTGAAATATTACCTTTATCTTTTTTTAGCTGGTCCATATCTGCACAAAACAGCCAAAAAAAATCAAAACAATATTTAGTGTTTACATAAAAAGAAATCACCAAATTTGTAAATGTCAGGTATTACAGTGTTTGAAAAAACCACAACCTGCAGAAAGCTCAAATGGAGTTTTAACATAAAATGTATTTCACAGATTGATTTCAAGCTAGCTCAGAACACAAATGTGGTTAAGGTGCAGAAAAACACTTGTTCACATTTGAAATAAACCTTGACATGCAATGACTAAAAATATTGGTAGTGTGATCATGACATGTAACACTAAACCTAAATTTGTCTAAATGTATCAACATATTAGGGCCTACTCTGAGGAGGCAAACATAACGGAATAATGCTAATGCATGCACTGGCACAGCTAAAAACAAGGCTAAAATCAGCTAAAATCAGTCTTGGTGTTTTAACAACTCTAATTCATATAGTGCATTAAGGCTCAGGGGCCCACCATTTCACTTTGCAATGAGCTGGATTTATGCAGAGTCTGTTTTTCTTCCCTAAGTTTAGTTTCCTCGTGGTGGAAATTTCAGACCACTTCAAAGTATTAAAACACACTGAATCCACACACCAAATGCTCATCCCAGTCCTTATCCCCCCACTCAGGGCAATTGCTAAAAAATTCCAATACAATACAACTATCCTTACACAGCTGTGCACTGCTACAAATTATTATTCTGCCCACACAACAACCGCATTTGCCCTAGTGAAGGGCTAGCATCTTCAAAATACAGCCTAAGCTTGTAGGTGACAGTACCATAACAGTATCAAGTAGCATATTAGCTCCAACAATGTGATACCATTTATAGGTATAGTAGACAACCAAACAGCAAACTGCATCCTTAACAGCAATGAAATCTTATTAAGTCCTACTTTACTCATTCTTATATTTTTCAGACATACAGTATATCACTTCCAATCATTTCAAAATGGTATTGCAAAATGCTCCAAATACAAAAACCAATGACCGTTTAAGTATTTTGACCTTAAGTAAATTTTTCGACTTCTTCCTGAAAACACACTGACCCATCACTATCCTGTTTGTGAAGTTTCTGAGAAAATGTGGTGTTACTTTTCCAGCTAGTTCCATGGACTCCTGCTGCTTCACCACTCTCAATTCTATTCCATTATTTCCTCAAGTAAAATAAGGAAGTGTGTTTGGCTGGAATGACACTTTAAAAGACCCATAACTAGTATCAGAATAAATATATTGCCATGATACTCATTTTCATTATTTTTGCTGATAAAGTTAGTTGCTGTATAGCTCCCTTCACAATCAACTACATTTGATTCCTGTGTAGCACTGTGATTGTAATGACTTACCAATAATGATTGTTGGCCTCTTTTTACTGGGATCTGGTAATAATGGAAAGGATAGTATTATATGCACACTGAAGGAACTATAGTACAAAGAGAAAATAAGTTATAAGAAAAGTCAACTGAGAACACATGTTTTTGTTGTTGTTAAATGTAGTGGTTGCAAAATTGTTCCCTGTTGTCACCAAATTTTTAAATTAGCTACTCAAATTTGGTAGCTACAAGAATCAAAACACAATTTCCTTTGAGCTAACACAGGCACATTCTAAGTACATGCGTACCAGTAGACAGCTGCAAAAACAAATGTAAGTGTCTTTTGTTCTTAAAATTTAAAGTGTTATGAGGTATGTCCATTTTTCATGTCATGGAACTTGTAAGCTATGAAGCAAGAAAAATGCCAAACAGATACAGGGAAGATGGCATGGCAAGTGAGGAACTTAGCAAGGATAGTTTTTGGATGAGTAGTTGACCTACAAGCAAGCTCCTTGTGGTAAATAAAATATTGCATTACAAACGTTTTACTGTTGCCTGCACAAGTAAAGGTACCTCTCTTACTATTGAAGTAAGCCATACAAAACTACATTTTTCTACATTTCTTCCCACCACAGATGCTGCATGTGTGTAAATATTATGCAGCCATCAAGCACTATGAATTAAAAAATGGGACTCTTACCTGTTGGTAAAAGTGGTTCAGTCTCTGAAAATGAAAATGTAAATTGCAGATGGTTACATTTTTCAGAGGCAGCATTTTTTAAAATGGAACACATTAAAAAGACTGAGTGAAACTTGCTGAGGGGGATATGTTTTTTGTGAGTGTAAACAGCAAAACACTGGTCTCACCATGCTCTTTGGGGTTCTCTTCAGAAGGTTTTTTGTCTGAAAAACAGAATCACTCATGCTCATTACACATGCTTTGTAGGTGCTCTTATCCAGAGTTGATTTGATTATACAGTTTCTGTTTTCTTTTGTGCCTGTAGTCACAAGGATGAAGTGAACCCCCTTGACTGTTAGAAGAGAGGATGAAAAACAGAAGAAAGGGAAGTAGACTTAAAGTTGGAGATGAGGAGGGATGCCAAAAACAGAGAGCATGATGGTTGAGGTACATGAAGGTATGTAGCAAATTAATACCTGTGTAGACAACCTGATTGGACGGACATTGGTGTTAGAGAGAAGGTTTGTCTGAGGGTTACCTCTCCCAAAATTTGTTTTAACAAACTCCAATACATTTTTTTACCTTTTTATGCTTAGATGTTTACTAAGGTGATTTAGGTAAAGCAAACTGCTTGAGTGAATGTCAGTGTCCTACCTGGGAACTGAACCATCAACCCCCAAATTATAACCCTAGCTCTCTCAACATTGCACTACCTTACTCATTTGCTATAAATTTGATGTATGTAGGTCAATGTGTACACAGTGGGGCAGTAAGGCAGCATGCCTTTTTAAAATGATATCTCACCTCTCCGTTTCTTTATGAAAGAAGAGCAGCAATTATGGAGGCAGCCAATACAAGACAGAGTATCACAATGAAGGCTGCCTTCCATTGGCCTGACTGATCACCTGTGAGAGAGAGAGAGAGAGAGAGAGAGAGAGAGAGAGAGAGAGAGAGAGAGAGAGAGAGAGAGAGAGAGAGAGAGAGAGAGAGAGAGAGAGAGAGAGAGAGAGAGAGAGAGAGAGAGAGAGAGAGAGAGAGAGAACGTCAATAAGTTCATCCCAGTGCATGTTTTATACACACCGTCCTCAAGAACAACTGTCTGTCATTTTTTTGCCACTTCTTATTTCTATGAAAATTACATTATTCTTGATTATAATTTTCTAGGAAAAATATTTAGATTATGTTTTCTCCTTCTAAATATTACATTTTGCAGGTAGAGGACAGTTGTTAAGAATTACATTTGTGCCATGACTGTTGTTCACACTTTTGTATGCGCTTAGCCTCCCCATCCACTCACTGGATTTGGTTGATTTTGATGAAGCTGTCAGAACAGCAACCCAGCTCTCTCTCTTCTCCCCCTCAGGCACAAACACTGAGCAAGAGAACCAGCCTGTGTCAGAGGGAGAGGTAAGGATCCAGCTGGAGACAGAGACCAGGCCCTGGTCTGGATCACTGTACTTCAGGCCTCCAGGTGTGATACTGGATGTTCCCTGGCTGTTTAACCAGACGATTCTGGGCTGGGGATGCCAGCCAGATGAGGAGCAGCTAACATTCACTGTGACATCATCAACCTGGTGAGCTGATAATACAGGAATGGAGCCAATCACTGTATGTGGGAGAAAGAAGAAGATGTGAGAGTGAGACTGCAAGAGAAAGAAAGAGTGAGAGAGTGTAAGACATTTCAACACTACAGAGATAAGAAAATTAATTAATAAAAAAAATAGAAGAAACACACAGACTGCTGTGCTCACCAGTTACATAAAGATGAATGCTTCTCCCTGCATCGTAGTGTACGTCACTTCTGACATAGCACACAAACTCTCCCTCGTCATCCAATGTCACGTTCTCCAGTTTCAGGGATACATCACCCGCTTTCAACCCTCCAGACTGAGGGTTCCTCTGATCCAGGGATACCCGCCCCTTGTACTGGGGGTCCTGGGGGTCCCCCTGCAGCTGCTTCTCCCTGTAGAGCAGGGCAGGGGTCTGGAAGTCTTTGCGATACCATCGCACCTCCATGGCTTCAGCACTGATGTCAGGGGACAGCCAGCAGGGCAGAGTGACTGTGCTCCCTAAACGGGCCAAAATGGGCCCCTGGGGGACCACAACCGAAAAGGTTTCTGACAGAGAGGAGTAAACAATTGATGAGAAAATGTCAATGTACAAGTGTAAAAGAGTTAATAACATTTTGTTTGTTAATTTTTAGTTTTTTAATGGTTGATTCATACAATTCATTTAAATGTATCTTGCTTTCAAGTATTTAAAAATACAATAAAAAATAAGGTTAGTGCTATGTATGAGATGTATTTGATATCTGTTGTGTAACAGAACAAAAGATGCCATGGGCTCAAAGGGATGAAACCACTGTATTGCATTGAATAATTATATTTAATAATGTGTACATTGCTTATTCAAAAGCTCTAATTTTAGTAATACTGTGCCAGGGAAAAGTTAATTTAATTAGTTAACTCAAAGCAGTTTGGAATGTAACTACCACAGCCTCAAATTATCATTCTATATATTAAAAAAAGTTCTAAAATAAACATGGCAGCAATTACTCAAGGTAATATGCTCTTTTTGACCCACTGTATCAAGAGTTTGAACCATTGCAATAGTGCCCCACGTTTGTAAATGAAGAACTTGCCCACTCTCTTTTACTATGACAATCAAAAATGCTTTGTGTTCATTGTTATGAGTTCTGGGGGTCAGTTCAGAAGATCTGGAGTTCTGGAGTTAAAAAATGTTTTTGATTGAATTTGATTAGCCCAAAAAGACATTCCCGTATACATTATGCATTTCTAAATATATATGTTGTTAATTTCCAACCTTAACCTAAACAGTATTACCTGTTAAAAGACAGTTTTAGAGTAACATAAGGAGTACTCACCAGCAGCATCACAGATTAGGGGGACCCATGCGATGAGAAGTAAAAATTGCAACATCTCAAAGAATCAAAGTGGCCACAACTCCAGGAAACTGGATGACTAAAACAAAATTAATGAATGAATTAATGAATGAATTAATTAATTGGTGAATTGTCATTGACTGGTGAATACTAATTAATTAATAAGTAGAGCCAAATAAAGAAAAAATGTTGCCTTTCTTCCCAAAATTATGGAGGGCACTGTATGTTGCCATGGTGATTTAAAAATAAAGTCAACATGACATAACATTTATGTCAGATAAGTAAATAACCAATAACATCATGTTATATAGCGAAATAAACAAACAAACAAACAAACAAATAAATAAATACATAAATAAATAAATCATGTCCTCTCCCTCAAGGTTTCTACACTCCTTTCTTACAACCGTCATCATGGCGACCGAGACAGGTTATCGGAATCTGGAGTATCTATAGTAGGCCTGATTATTGGACCTCCTTGACTCAGACAAAACTCCAGGAAATTGCCGTTCCTTGCTCACAACGACTTAATGTAGAGAAAAACAGATTTGACTTGTTCTACTTATAGACGGGTTAACCTTTTGCTTTAAATTTAGAATACGTTCTTAATCTTTTTAACAGATCGAAAAAAAGTTCAAATGAAAGTTGGTTTTTCAATCCCACAAATCAGTACAGTATCAGCAAGGGCAAAATTAAAACGCTACACCTGCTACGATTGTTGAGTTGAGTTCATATTTCCCGCAAAATTATAACTAATAAAAAAATAATAACATTTTGTTGTTACCGACAGTAGCTCAGCTTTGAATGATTTATTTAAAGAAGAAATGTGCACATACCTCTTTATTCACCACTATGACCTTCTGTACTTCTATGGCCCTTTTGTACTTTCAGTCTCAGATAAAAACGAAAGTATCGCAATATTGAAGTACACAGGTCAACCTGTCGACTTGTTTTATCTGTTGACGTTGGTAACAATAAAAATGAACTGCGAAAAGTTTCCTTGAGACTATAAGATGACCGAATTTGCTGTCGTGATACCTCATTAAGGGGTATCTTTTCATAACCGGGGATCCATAAACTGTGTCTGCAGTCAGTTTATAGAGGTGCATATCACAGAGGAATTGTATGAGAGGTTTTAAGGTGAGGTGATGTATGTCTTAGGAATCAGCTGAAGTACTTCAGTGTGATCTAACATGTTATTAGTGCAGTGTCATGCTGCTATAGCCTGTGTACAATCTATTATTCTTTCTTATACCTGTTTCTCTGTCTTTCTGAAATTTTGTGTATAGGAATTATTATTGTTTCCATTAGGAACATTTCAGCATGCCTTTGTGTCTCGGTGTGTACTATTCAACATCAGATTCATTGTATTTACATTTGCACCTGTTTGAACCAGAAACATTATAACTAATGAAGATTGAATTGCAATAAGTAATAATGCCTACACTAAGCCACCAGACGGTAGTGAATATAGCATAGTTTAGTGTAAGGATTAGATGGTCAGGCTCATGATTATTGAGATTAAAAACCTTGAGCCAGATAAACTAATGTCTCTTTTGTAACAATACCCCTCCCAGCTCCGGGATGTTCTCTGCAATAAATCAATAGTCGGTTACTGCTTCTAGCGAATCACAATCTGGAGAGGGCGGGGCTTCAATCTGAAGCTGCTGTTCAGAGCTAGAATATTCTTCGGTGGATGCTCTGGAATAGACTAGACACAAGCATGCTTTTCTGGCCCAACTAAATCTGCTTTCATATATCTGTGGGCATCTATCAGCTTTCAGGCAGCCCCTTCTTCTCTGGAAAAAAATCTATGCATGTTTCAGTCAGTGACAGAGAATCAGGAGTTGAGACGAGTACATAAGTGATCCTGTTCATTGTTACAGCTCTCTGGAGGTCTGGGTGCTGCTCCTTATGGGAAGATAAGATTCATTCAAACTCTTACAAGCACCATTGTACTCTCTACACATTCTGAAAATGCTCAGCTTAAATTCCATACTGCCTACACCCAGATTACATGATTGCAGGGTCTTTCTAAGTGATGGTACATGATAGTACATTCTTTTTAACTCAAAATAAATATTTTGATATAGATTGTGTGAGTCTGTCAGCCGATAACAGTCTTTTTTCATGAAGTTAATAACGATGGGCCAGTCAATACACAGAGTAACCCATTCAGCCCAAAACCCCTTAGTCTCTAAGTCACACACAGTCACACGTTTCGTTTTCTAAGCTGGACACATTTAGCCAGGTAATCACCTCTTAAGGTCTTACTGAGGAGGAGAGGGTGGAGGAAAACGCAGAAACGCTGTCCTGCCATTCACATTCCACCAGTCTGAAAGTGAGGACCCGTTTGGGTAAAAAGTGACTCCTGACTCCCCTCCCTCTCTCTGCTCCTCTGTTTTGGCCTTTTAAAGGTAAGAAAATGCATATAATTTTTGCCTTATTTGTGTCATTAATTCAGCTGTGTTTCTTCCCTGCATCTCCCTTCAAATGCATACATTCCTCACTATGTGAGTGTGCTGTTCATTCACACATGAATAGTATGTATATTTGAAACCATTTGTAGTTTAAAATATTGCAAATGATGGTTTAACTGCAACTAATAATAAATACAACAGAGATTCAGCTAATATTACTCAATTTAGCTCAAACCATTTTACATGAAGAGACCCCAGTGAAATGAACCGGAGAGAGTTCAAATTATTTCGGAGATTAAAAACTAATCAGATGTTTATGTTTGTTCATATTCAGACTGTTTCCCTGCATTACCCTGTGTGTGTGTGTGTGAACATTGCACAAACGCATGCATTCTGTAGACACTTCATGCACACACAGAGGGTATACCTGTCGGTCTGTCATGTATAAACTTTCTCACAAAACTTCTTTCCATCAGCATGTCCCAAACAGGGAAAAGTGAGAAAGAGAGAGTACCTTCCACTGACAGGTGAGAGAAACGATCCATATTCATCAGTACCTAAATTTCTCTCTTCCTGCTAACGCCATACCTGCTATTTCAGCCTTTATACCTCTGAAAATAATAGCTATTATGGTCATAGAACCCTATCATTTCCATAGCCCTTTTGTATTTAATATCTTTATATACAAGCACAAGTGGAGATTCACAATTTCTCAAGTATACAGTGCTTATTTAAAGCAGTGTAGTTCTTCCTTCATTCAAAATAATTAAACCTGCAGGTAGTGTAGACAGGAAGAGGAACAGGCAGTCTGTAGAGATGCATATCATTTGTGTTATGGGCTGCCCGTTTTTCTGTTTTTCTGTATGCTTGTACCTTTGCACCACCTGTAAAGCAATCTAGGCCTCCTCAATTTTGTGTGGAGTTTGAGTGGGAATATATTGTACTTAGTAACAAATTACATTTGACTTGCTTTTTCCCTTTCCCTGACGAAGATGAAGATGGTTGAGGAATAGGTTACTTTGCAGGTGGCGGATGGCTATGCACCATACCAAAGGGCTGAGAAAGCCATAGTTGGTGTAATATAAATACATACAAATGCTGATTTAAAATACATGTTTACAAAATTCTGCCCATCCCTGATAGCAGGATGTAAAATAAATCCACTGTAAAATAAAGCATAAAATTATGATGTTTGTTTCAGTTCTGCAAAAAATGATTATACCACTGTTGTAAATTATTTTTCTGCCTGCACGTTTGATCACAGAAGCAGGAAGTAGCACAGACAGCAAATATCCTTTTTTGTCAACAGTGCCTCATCACGCCCACCTCTAAAGCCAGCCCTGAGGCACGGCTCCCGGTCCGAGTCCACCCCATCCCTGGCAGCCAACTCAGACTCTGGAGCTGCCACCCCCAAGAGCAGAAAGGGGTCCTCCTCAGAGACCACCAAGGCCCGCAAAGCCAAAAAAGGGCCGGAGAACAGCGGAAACAAGACCTACACCCCCCTCCTTAACGCCGTCTTTGGACAGGTGAGCCTGTTTCTGTTGGACAGGTGAGCCTGTTTAGGCACAAGATCCTTTGAAATGTCTCTGCTTTCCTCAGACTTGCCACATTGATCTTATAGCATCTTATCCAGGGGCGATTCTAGCCCATTCCCAATTTGGGTTTGGGGGGGCTAAACTGGGGCCAGCAGTTATTTTTGGGGGACCAATTATATTAAGCATAATTGTCATCTATCAATACATGGTTAAAAAAATTGGGAGAGGGGGGCATAGAAAAAGCAAGCTAATTTTAATGTATGGCTCAGTCAAATTTGAATAATATTAATATTTTTTCCATATGAATGAGGTGCCAGGAGGTGTAGGAGTTAGGGCGGTGTCGTAATGAGCACTCACTAGAATTCACTAGAATCATGTTGGCCTGAAAAGCCAATGCAGCGGGTGACATCAGTCTCTACAGTCTAAGCCAGTCCAGATGATGGTTGTGATTCTAGAATGTTCCAACTGTTTGTTTTGGCACCAAAGCATTTATAAAATAGATAAAGCAGGGAAAATATTGATCAGCTCAATCACCTTCAAAGCATGCTAGATTTTTTAAAGGCTGTGTACTGTGTCTGCAAACATCTACATCACAAATCACATTATATAGGGAGAAAAACTAATAAAAAAAAACACAATTTCCAAAAGCTGTATTTTTAATTGCATGGTATTTTGATTAGTCGCAGTGCAATTGTACAGTATTTATCTGCAATAAAACAACCTGCTGTAACTAGTATTCATTCAAAGAAAAAGAAGGGTGCTTTTTTGTTGTTACTGTATCTTTTCCAAATGCAATATAGTTGGACTCATCCTGGTGTTTTCAGCAGTCATCTTACATCCTGTATTTGTAACATGAGAATGATGTTGGGTATTTTGGCCTTGAGATCAATTTGCCGTCTTCCACAGTGACACAGTGACATACGTTCTTGTACATATTACAGATGTGACGTATCTACCCTGTTCCTAAAATGAGGTGGTCATCACCTTTCCGAATAGGTCCATGAACTCCTACGTCACTCTTCTCTGCTTCCGATTTACGAGTGTTTCTTTGAGTAAAATCAGGAAGCAGTACTGGGCAAAATGGACCTTCCCACACCGCAGCAAGAGGTCCCCCCCCCCACGACTTCCTAATCCCGGCAGGACAGTGGTATTAATAGCTCTTTGGCCAGGCTTAGTGTCACCCTTAATTAGTCTTAACTTAACTCTTAACCAGGGCGAAGGAGGCCGTGAGACAGACTGAAAAAGGGAAAGTGGAGTCTTAGTACCCCAGTGTTAGTTTTTTTTTGTGTTTTTCTTTGCAAATAGGAGTATTGCTGACATAAACAGGTGTGTACATGTGTGAAAATGGGCTTGTTATGTCACCATTCATGACTGTGCCTTCCTTGGATTGGAATTGTGACCGTACTGTCTGTGCCTTTGAGCTGGGATGAGCGGCAGACTCCGTGTCCTATTTAGAATCAGTCTGGGTGTTGCTTACTTCGTCCTCTGTGCATGCCCTAATTTTCTGTAATGCCCATATATGAAGGGCAATGGGAAGCTGTGCGGAAAATGGGCACCCAGCAAGTTGTATCGATAACAATTTGCCTTGGAAATGTAAGTCACCTTGGATGGGGCTGTCAGCTAAGCAGCAAATTGTAAACAAGCCTAAGTAGGGGTGTATGTTTGGGTAGTTTCTCAGTTGATTTGTGCATTTTTATTTGTGTGTTTTGTCTTCATATGTGATATAGTTTGAATCCCTGTGAAGTTTGTGTGAGTCTGTTCTTAATTCTCAGAGCAATTTCTTGAATGGAAGCAAACATTAAAAAAACAAAAAGTATACTTTATAAATACACAACACACAAGTGTTTTACCAGTTTTCCAGTGAAATTTCTAAACAACAAGGCTACAGGCACATTAGTTAAAAACGTCACAAAATCTACCTTTCTAAGTTGACTCTTCCTCCCCCACATGTGACACTCAGGTCAGGAGATACCACTTTTCCCCACAACAAAATAACAAAAACAAAATGGAAACGTGGTCTGGGTGACTGTCTTAATAAAATAGCAACATGGTAAATTTGCTGCAGTGTTCAAACACAAGCTAAGTTGTTGTTTCTGCAAGTTCTGCTTAATTTTCTCCTAGTTAATTATGTTTATTTATTTATTTTTTTAAATGTTTCTTAATTTGTGTCGTCATGTTTTTCTATACGTGGCCACTCTGTGCATGCAGAGTTATGGAGCATTGTAAACTACTTTCGGAAGGGGTAGGCCTTATCCGTTATTTGATTTCATGCTGACTTCTCTTCTCAATTATCTAACAAGCCATAATCATTTACATGACCTGACATTTTAGCTAAATTTCTTGGAAAGCTCTGGCATGACCATTGCTGTTTAAGGCATTCACTGTTACCCAGTCTAAAAGCAAACCGGAATAGGTTTGTACAGCTAATCAACTAATTGACCCAGGGTAATTGATGGAAACAAAAAAGCCATACACACACCGTCCCTGCAGAGACAAAATTTCCCACCCTCTGCGTCAGGGTTTAATCCTATTTGAGCAGGAACACATATCTCTTGGTCTGGCCTCAATTGGTCTGTTCCTTCTCATGTCCCAGCTGGTCTGTGAAGATCAGCAATGTTTTACTCTGAGTGAAACAGGTTTGGGTGCAAGACGGCGAGCTAAAGCTCCTGCGGACTCTGTCTGTGCCAGTATGATTCTTGCTAATATAATAACCATGTGTGTCATGGACAAAATTCTCTGCCCCAGCCCAATCTACGGTAGGAAATATGAGGGCACAAATGAGCTCGAAAAAAAAAATCAGTGTATGTTTTTCAGGTGCTCTCTGGAGTCGCACTAAGTGATGGCCTCACTCAGAGTTGGGGTGTGACTCTTTCTTTCTCCACTGTTAGTCATTATCCATGTTTGAGCCCCATCTTTCCCTCTTGTGCAGCTTTGCCACACGTCTAGTGATACTGTCATACTGTCACACTTACACACAATTAAGCAAATAGGGTCTATGCTTTAAGATTGATATGAATAATCTATGAGATGATTTAAACAGATTTATAGAAATTATACTTAAATCTTTGGATTTCCTGCTTCTGTTTTTCTGCCTAGGAGAGAGAATTGTCAACAGTAGAGCTGGATGGTGAGTATTTAACAGTCATGATTAGTTAAAGATAGAATGATTTTCTCTTTTTACTTTTTTACAATAACATTTTTACTACCTTATTCAGTTTCCTTTCATTGTCTGTGCTCATGCTGTTTTGTTGTAGTTTTATCAACTTTTTTTACTTAGTTGTTATTGCTATTTTGAAATTCTTCTTATCATTTATACTTCTTTTCTAAATTCTTTTTTATTTATTTCATTTTGTGCTTTATTTTATAGTTGCTTTGATTTGCTTCCTCTTTCGTCAAAAGAGTTCTCTGAGCATATAACCTCCAGAATCCCCAGATAATTTTTGCTGTTAATTTTTTTTAGAGTTGAACCAGGCCTTCAAGGAGTTTGACTACGATCAGGACGGCTACCTGAACTACAAAGATGTGGCAGAGTGCATGAGGACCATGGGGTACATGCCGACGGAGATGGAGCTGATCGAGATCATCCAGCAGATAAAGATGAAGTGTAAGTACGTGTGTAAGCACGTCTGTGCTTGTTTTAGTCTGCTCATGTGTTTTTGTGTTTGTGTGTGTGTGTGTGTGTGTGTGTGTGTGTGTGTGTGTGTGTGTGTGTGTGTGTGTGTGTGTGTGAGTGTGTTGAATTGCATTATCACTGATCGGTGCTTGCTCTGCAGTGGGCGGCCTGGTTGACTTTGATGACTTCTGTGACCTCATGGGTCCCAGGATGACAGAGGAGACGGCACACATGGTGGGAGTAAGAGAGCTCAAGTGTGCCTTCAAACAGGTGAGGATACACTACACATGTTCACCACTGTGACTTGAAAGTGAATGGCAAGCTCAGCAGGTTTTTTTTACGGTTTTCTTTCAATCTGCAACCAAGTTTTGACTTGGAAATAAAGTGTGTGGACTCTTTGGCTAGCCAATGCCTTCATTTATGTGCCCGTAAGTGCTGAAACATGCCGAAAACCAGCAGACACTGTGGCCCTTCTGGAGATCCCTATTAGAAAGAGAAGACTTAGAGATTCAACAATAACATGGTACTATGAAGAACTGGAACTCAGACAGGCATTCAGACAGGAGTGAACAACGTCATGCCTGGAGGGCTGGTGTGTGTTTGTCCCCACCACCACCAATTATCCTGGCTTAGGGAGCTCATTAATTGCATGTACCAATATAATGGCTAATTTGTTGATTATACTACAGTAAAAATTTTCATGTGGAGACAGATCACAAAATTGATTTGGGTTGTTAAGTGACTGAAGAGCAGGAGTTGGAATGAAATCTATAAACAGTTGTGAGGCTCCCTGCTCAAACCTGTGCCAGAATCTCTCTGCCTGGGCAGAGCAAAGGCTGAGATCCAAGTGATAAGTTGTTGGAGGGAAAGTGTAAACCTCTTTTACATTTGATGATCAAGTCAGTTGTGCACCAGATGAATCATCCAAGGCGGGAATTTTCTGGTGTTGCAGGGAAAAACACAATATTTTTACCTCATCAATAAATTATTGTCATGTTCCAAATGTTAAACAATGAAATTATTAAGATGCTTAAATATATATCTTTGCTTTATCTAATACCTCAGGATGCTTTGAAACTGAGTATTATGCACTCCACAGAAAGCTTGTCTCATCTTTAAGTCTGCGGGCTTTAGTCAGGGTGGAAGCGTAGGATCAAGATTATGGTAGCATAATAGGGGGGCCGTGTTTGTCTTTTTTTTTGGAAAAGTAACCTCTGGTTTAGAGAACGCAGGAAAAATAACATTCGGGAGGGCTGTGATGCTGATTACATTTTCAGCTCCTTTATATGTGGAGAGCTTTCTCAGTCTCCTGGTTCCTCTGCGCGAAGGAAGGAGGGAGGCTGTTCAATTATTGCATTCTCTACAAATCTAACAGGATTTCTGCCTTGAGTTCCTTATGGTAGCCCAGGAGGCAACAGCAAGTCACGCCTGGTCTCATAAGAATTCATATATTTGAGAATATGCGACATTTTTATTGAATGGTTGCTAATGGTTTCTCTGAGTTTTGTTGCGAAATTGGTCCAAATGGAGACTACCTTTGCACTTTGTGAATCAATAATGAAACCAGGCCTGTTGCTCAGTAATTGTTTCAGCTGAAACAAGCCAACTACAAGTAGAGGACAGAATTTGAGGCTTGAATCCAATAAAACACACATTGTCTCTTTAAGGGCATATGCAATTCACGCAAAACAGACTTTATATTACAGTTTCTTTGAGCTTTTTTCCATTTCAGTGGAGACAGGCAAACATAGCATTTTGAATGCATTATTTTAATTCTGAAATATAATGGTGTATGCACTTAAAAGAATAAAGTCTGTAGCAGACCTTGTACAACTTTCTGGGACCTGCTCTTTGAAATAATGCCCCCTAGAGGCAAAAGATCCAGACTGAGCCTTTACAACATACACCTCCACGACTGTAACTTTGAGATAGAGAATACATTCATTCACATGTCTGCTCCATCCCTCTTCTCTCTGCCTCCCCTCTTTCCTCTGTTATGCATGAATTAGTTTGACTGTGATGGGGATGGACAGATCACCCTTGAAGAGCTGAAAGAGGCCATGAAGCACCATCTGGGTGTAAAGCTGAAGAAGGGAGAGCTAGAAGAAATCCTTAAAGAACTTGACCTCAACGGAGATGGAAACCTGGACTTTAATGGTGAGCCAAAGACAAATAAAGATTTGTGAAAACCAAGTAACTACATATACAAAAATACAAGTCAAAATCTCACTATTGTTCTTTAGATGGACAGGATTAGAAGGATATGTAAATTGATAAGAATTTAAGCACAGTAAGTTACATTCGCATATACTTTTCACTTTATAAGTGAAGAGAGATGAGACTGACTACTCCATCTTGAGTGAAAGAGTGACTGCTCCATCTAGAGTTTGTGAGTGAAGGTCACTGTGCTGCAGCTGCTAAATTTGGTTTGGGTGGTGGGAAAAAGGGGAGGGGCTTCAAAAATAATAGGTTACTTATATTAAACAAAGTATGGACCTGTTGTTTCTTATACGATTAAGAGAGCTTTTGTCAGGAAGTCCAACTTGTTTTCCTCCACCTTTCTCCACAGAGTTTGTCATGATGCTGTCGTCACGGTAGCTGATGTCATAAAGATGGCAGTGTGTCATCACAGCTTAACGGGGACTGTCATCCATTTCTCTGATTAAGCAGGGGGCGTTTGTGTGTTTGCACGGATACATCTCAGGGACAGAACCATGTGTGCTTCTGAGCATGCTCAGTCATACCACTCTGTTGTTGCTTCTGAATCACAGCACAGTAAGTGACAGATCGAACACATCCATGAATATAGATATATTTATGCGTATGTGAAGTTACTGTTTGTGCAGGCTTTGTGAAAGTCATTGGCGTCGATATTGAAATAAGTATGTACAATAGTGTTTCATGCCATATTGGAGAAATAAAAAGACAAAACAATGTATTTCTGATTCCCATGCATTGATTTTCCTTTCCATTATCAACCATTTTTCTCTTCTTCAATACGTGTGAAAAAAGAACTCTGTAGTTAGCACACCCATTTTGAGTGTGCACTTCTACTTTGGTTGGAACAGCTTTCAGTATGTAACATTACAACTCTGGGACTAAAAAATTGTCCCAGAATTGTAACGTTTCTTAGCTGTACATTTTTTGACCTATAAAGGGAATGTCAGTTTCTGCCCTTCATGGGGTGCCTTTTGCAGTGAGAATCAATGTGCTCCATATACTTATTGCCATGGGTTATATGAACAGCAAAATAAGACAAGAATGGTAATGGCCCATAATAATTTATTCACTGACTATTTGAGGCATTCAGATATGAGACAAATATCTCTAAACCTTTGCATTATTTCTGGGACAAGGGTGAAGAAATCATGGACTCTGACAGGATTATGTCAGAGAATAAACTGTAATAAACTCAGCTGTTTCTATAGCTGCTCCAGTACAGTGCAACTTCAATTTTTACATATTTAGCAAAATGTATCTGTGCTGGTCCTCAGTCCTGCAAATAATAACCTTAAATACAGTACTTCTGCTCTCCACACACTGGACTCTTTTAAATAATGGAATCATATATCAAGTACAAAATCATTTTATTCAAAATTGTATAACTTAAACATTTAGGCCAAAGCGAAGTCTGTAAAAATGTCCAATGGATGATTTACATACAACGAAACAATTATCATATTTACACAATTAACAATTCAGCAAAACACTGGCTTGGAAAAGCTAGTCACACATTTGCTGGGGCAGCTGGAATTTAACCCATACAATGCATTGTGCCAGAACGCAAAACGCAGAATGGTGTAAGGCAAAAATACCAAAGACATGTTAGCATACTACAGCCTGTCCTCTTTCTAAGACGCAGCATTGTGTCTCAGAGGACATGATGATTGCTCAGCTGGACTGATCTTATAAATGAATGATATTTTATAGCAGTCAATCATGTTCAGTGAATATCTGAAAAGATACTGAGATGTCATCAATGTGATTTCTCTCAGGCCATAAGAAATAGTTACTCATTATGTTTTGCACTGTATAAACCTGATGCTGGATCATTCAACTCAAAAGACAGACATAAGATACAACCTTGCATTAATCGCTCAGGTCAACATCACAGCAAAGAGATCAAAACATTTTCAGTACATAGGATAGAAGATTCTCGAATCAAAACACCCAGGAGTCCCTCAGACTTTGGAGTAACTGGTTGGAATCACCATAAACAATTATTCTGCTTTCCATTAGAACACATCTGTGCCACAAGCAGGACAGGACAGCTGACACAAAGCAGCCTGGGATTTCCAGCTCAAAAGCACTTTCACATGTATTTCATGGTCTAAATCTGAACCCTTTAGTGTGGGGAAACTGAAAATCTTACATGGCTTCTCCACTCATTTCATTCTGCTTTTCGAAATTTCACAGAAATTGCTTAAAATATTCCCACCTCCACCCTGACACCTCAGAATACAGTAATACAGAGCTGGTAACTGTCAATTAATTGCTGTGAATATTAATAATAGCAATTATAACAATTCATTTTAATTAGTGCTTTTCACAGATCCAAAGCGCTGGTTTATAGACTCACACCACAGCTATCTGAAATTATAGTGCTCATTGCAGAAGAACACAACCGCAGGAGGAGTGTCTGATTAGTTGTGTATGTAGAAATGCAGCCATAGAGAGTGGGCGTAGTGTGGACGGCAGCAGGGTGAGGGTGGGGCTGGAAGATCTACTCGTTGTGGATGCTCTGCAGGTAGGTGAGGATCTGCTGGATCTTAGCCAGACGCTCTTTTAAGGACATCATTGAGAGCACAGACAGCTGGTACCGAGGGTCCACAGGCAGGACCGCCAAGAGCCACCAGCACCAAGCTGGCCCGTTGGGAAAAGCCTAAGAGAGAAACAAACACCTCTGTTATCATAAGGACTATCATAAGTCAGAATCTACCGTCTGATGTAAAGCAATCTGATCAATATTCTTGTATTCAAGTGCCATGTACACAAAATATGATGCACAGGCAGCAAGTGCTTGTACAACACTATTATATGTTGGTACCGTAACAACGACAGTTATTACTCTTGATTACACATCATGGACTGACTGATTCTGCTATTTATACAGTATTAAGGTCATCCTTAAAATTAATGACAGCAGAAAGAACATCCTGTAATGATATTTCTTTTCAGGAAAAGTTGTGTCAACGTTTTTTTTTTGACACCAACAACAAATGGCATGGTTTTAGACCAAAACACAAATCATAAGTTGGAGCTGCTTCCAACCCCATCAAAAACATTATGCCACAAAATTCTGTTGATGCAAAAAGTGATTACAAAGGCCAGTTCATTTGCTGGTCCCCAGGTGTTCACCTGTATGTCTGCTTCTTGAGCTGGCATGGGCCCAAAGTGCTGCAGGATCTGCCCACGGAAGTGGTTCTTCAGGTTCTGGAACCAAGTGCAGGCCTGTTTGTACACCTGGTCATGGAGCTCTCGGAGTTTCATCAGCCCCTGTGCGCTCTCCACCTGCAATCCGCAGAGAACCGGAGTAAGTTCTGTGTGCAAACGCTAACGGATTACAACATTACGTCAATACATTGTAGGCTATGTGTTTTTGCAGTTTTGATCAGGAATGGATCTGGACTGGCTTTTCCATTGTGTCTTGGATGTTGTGTTTCATGTGTTTATGGTGTTAGTTTTTTAGCTAAACATAACAAAGATCCCAGGAAGATGTGGTGTACGGAGAGATATGTTTGTGCCCGTAAACAAAAAAGTCGAGAGTCAAAGGTTGATGTTTACCTTCACATCTTCCAGGTATTCAATGTCTGCGATGTTGTATCCATCCCTCATATTCCGGTTCAAAACCTGGAACCTTTTCCAGCCGATGGTGTCCACCACTGAGCGGCCATCTGGGAGGAAGTGCACACTCCTGATCTGCAGCATGCAGCCGTAGTCCGCAAACCTGGAGCCAATCAAAGCAAGAGAGACCATTCACATACATCCCTAGAGCCAATCACAGCACAAAAACCCTGAGCACACAGCCCTGGAGCCAATCACAGCAGAGAAAATCCTTCCCATACAGCCCTGGAACCAATCAAAGCAGAAAAAAACCCTTCACATACAACCCTGAGCAAAGAACTCCATATGACAAAACACACACACATGCATACGCACGCACACGCACACGCACACGCACACACACACACACACACACACACACACACACACACACACACACACACACACACACAGACACAGACACTGAATAAGACTCACCCTTTCTGCGGGTCGCTGATACACATCCCAAAGCGCTTGGTGCCAGTCTCCATGCACCTCCTGATCATCAGGCGGTATCGCGGCTCAAACACATGCAGGGGGCAAGGCACAGTGGGGTACGCCATGGTGCACACGAACATCGGCACATTCTTCGTCAGGCTGTGAACCAAAAATGCCAACACATTAACAATGAGGACAGCGCAGATCTGCTATTCTCCACATATCGAGGCATACGCACAACAGAATTATTGAATGTTCTGCAAGAACAACATTACACTGTCCAAAGAAAAAAAAAAAACACTGATATACTATGTTCCATGCTTACAGCTCAACACATGATGGGCTATTTATCAGTTTAACATCACTGACACATTAAAATGGCAAATGTCGCTTCACTCTATAGGAACTATCATGTGAGGGTCTTCATAGATGTTCCAGGGATACTCCAGAGCGACTGGAGAGGGGACAGAAATACTTACTCTGAGAGCTCTTCTGTCTCCTCTAAGTGAGTTTTTTGTCTCTCCACATGCTCTTTAGGCAGGATTTTTTGATCAGGTCATTGATGACTTCCGTTACGCTGTAACACCTAGATGCTAGGTACTGCAAAGAGAGGAAAGAAAGACGCATGCTGTCAGGTGCCAAATATGCCAAAGCACACAAATGACAATACCATATTTTACTTTCACAATAGTTAAGCTTCAACACAGTCAGCAGTACTTGGACTCGACTGCTATAGTCCTTGCTAGGGCACTGTGAATTTTAAAGGTAACCTTAATCTTGATCTTTGGTTTGGTAGTCTTAATTGAGTGACTCTTCAATAGTGGAGAGTAACCAGATTGAAAATTCCTGTGTCTATTCATTGCTTCCGTTTCAACTTCAGTTTGGTTCTGGTTACTAGCGGAAGATTTCAGTACTCTCTTACAGTTTATTCATATTCATTAAGTGGCAAGCACAGCAACAAGGTATCCACTGGTATTGGTCTTGGTCACACCGAATACATTTTGTCCTTGATGTAGACAGACAGAACATTTAATGCTTAAAATACAAGGATACAGGAACTGGGAGATGACTGACCTCTTTGAGGCTGTCTTTACAGAGTGGACACTGGGTCATGTGGTCCAAACAGCGTTCCAGACAGCTCTTACAGAAGGTGTGTCCACAGGGTGTTGTCACTGGCTCATAGAACAATCTACAAAATTACCACGAAAAACCAAATGTCAGTGAAACATTCTTCCAAAAATTCAACAGTAAGAAATATGAACAGTGTATTATCTTTTTTATGAAGGCAAAATGTAAAAAAATAACTCAAAACAGTAAGGATTAAATGTCCGAACATTTTAATACAATCTAGAGGGGCACAGCCTGAGTTTGTCTGACTCAGTCCCATATCAATTGGTCAGTAACACCCGCTGGGCTCTCCGCTCCATCTGCTCACCTCATACAGAGAGGGCACTCGAAATCGCTCGCCTCCACCAGCTCAACAGGAACCTCTCTGCAGGGGGCCGAGGCACAGCTTGTAGCTGCCGCAGCATCTGTAACTAAACCAGAGTCTCGGCGTTAAGTTAGGATGACATGTCTTATGCACAAACCCAGCCCGACCAGTTCAAATTCAGGTCATGGCACTGAAAAAAACCCATATCTTTGACATCTCTTCCCAGGATGAAATTGAAAAACAAAAATACATGCAATTTGCAGAAGACAGCTACAAGAAAACTTAAGACATTTTGTCAAGACCATGATGCTTCACCTGGACAATTTGTGTGAATTCAAGGGCTCAGATGCTCACCTCCTTGTTTCTTGTGTTTGTTCCCTCCGCTGCGGATGATGGAGGACCCTGCCTCGCAGACAGAAAGCTTTCTCTTCAGCAGCACCCCCTTGTCCTGGCTTCCCAGTTGGGGTGCAGAGGATACCCTCTTCAGTCCTTCCTCGAACCCGGCTCCGCCCTGATGTCCAGGGACACACAGTGACTCAGCCCGACTGAGACCTGACTGCTCCACGATCTTTGATGGACTCGGCACCTCACACTTCTGAACAGGTGAGAGAAAGGAAACAGCTTTGATGCTGTCTGAAGACTTGACATTCAAACATTTTTCCTTTTTATAATATGCACTGTATTTCTTCAACCTACTTTAGAAAGTGGACTGGTGCTTATAGACGATAATATCGTAACAGAGATAACCCTAACCCTCAACTCCCACACGGTGTCTCTCACATGTCACACATTCATTGCCACGATGACAAACACAAAAAAATCAGCTGGCAGACCTTCATTAGAGCATAACATGAAAGGGGTGTGAATGTTTATTTTGCTAATCCTATGGATCCAGACTGTTAAAGCCCTAAATAAAATTTCTGTGCTTGAACCTTCCCTTGCAATGCATCTTTTCCACATCAGAAGCAGGTAAGACTTCAGTTTAACTTTGCACAGCTGGCCATTATAGAAACATGTGCTTAGAATCAATATGTATATAACAGAAAGACAGGGGATACTCCCACACAATATCTCTTGCACAATCTCACTGGGATCAATCCCTCACCAAGTGTCTTTTCCATTAAAAATATGTACATGAGAAGACATGTACAGAAAGTCGTATATTCTCCTGAAACTATGACATTAAAAACAAGGAACTAAAACTAATGAAATAACCAGGAGTTCTTTTAGGAGACAATACATGTGTCTGTGCAGTTAAAACTGTACCAGTGGAAAACAGGAAGTGTGCCAACAATGCTGGGGTCAAAGTAACATGCTGATGTGGGTGGAGCAGGGCATTACCTCCTTGCGGTGCGGGTGTGTAAGCGCTGGGGCGTTGGTGGTCGATGCTTTGCTGCGGACATGCGGCAATGTGCCTTGAGCCGTCTCCTGCAGGCCCACTTTGACATTCTCACAGGCAGGCGACACCAAATCGTACACGATCTGCAAAGGGCAGGGAGAACCACAGGGTTGGAGACCTTTGCCGGGAACCATTGAAGAGCAACCCCGGCTCCAGCTCCGCCCCTTCATACCAACGGGTTCACATCATTTCCCTGCAAGCCTGCCAGCACTGTGGGCTGCTGCTCTCAGTTTCTGAGATAGAATGTAATATCAGGAATGCACAGACAGTACCTGGCTAACTTTGAGCAACACGAACAGAAAACAAATGAGAAATCAAAGAAGCTAAGAGGTAGATGATTATAACATTGCTTCTACGTCGACAGGAGTCCATGGCACTCTGAGTAGTTATGATTCCCACAGAAGCTTAATCACCAAAGCTGTTGTGTAAACATGACTGTGCTCCAGTTTCTGAGCTGATCCTGGGCCAATCTACACACTGCCTGGGTTGTTCTGCTCTCTAGGCGTGGGGGACATTGCATTAGCAGCAACTTTTGAACACAGGCTCTTCAATGCCATCTCTATCTATCCTTGGAAGAGAGAGTTACTTATGTAAGAGCTGCTACGGTCCTTTTCTTCTTTTGTACGTTGTGTTTAATGCAATCAAGTAAGTAGTCACAAGCTTGACCCACAAGAGAAACTTGCATAACGTAATTATGGATGTATACTCCTGAGTAAATCAATGGTGCTGATCATGAAGATAGATAATGAATAGCCACAAGCGGTCACATGAATGAATGCGACAGGGCACTGGGTTCTCAGACTTAAAAAGCTGAACTAGAAATGGCAATGCCAAATTTCATCAGTAAAGGGAGGAACTGGGGTGATCTAGGGGTCTCCAGGTCAGGGGTGGGTTTAGGAGATGCTCTAGCTGACATAGCAATTGTTGTTTAGGGCTTGGTGGTGCTAAATTTAAACAATAAAATATTAAAATCAGGTCAAATTACTGTCTGACAAAGCATTTCACCAAGTATGTCCTTGACCCCACATTCCATTCCTGATTGTGTGATGGCCTGATTCTCTCTCCCTAGAAAACCCTGCCAAGATACATTTCCTCATGTTACCCTGTTACATAAAATGCAAGTCATCATTGAATTAGGCAAATGTAAGCTACGTGCTATGCAAAACTTAATTCTTAACGTCTTTCCTGGGAAACAACCTTGATTTGGTCGTCAGCCCTGTGGTGAGGCAGTCCTACTGTCACGAACAGACCAGCTAACACAAAGCTTTATAGACATACACCCACGGCTGATCACACATTCATTATACTTTATCAAGATCTTGAAACAAACAGTTGCAGGCAATGACCTCAACAGGACACAGAACTTCCTAAAATGCATTTGTGTAATTTCCCATTCTGCACAGAAAAAAAAACCCCAAAGCATTTAGATCATAGCAATCAGCAAAAACAGCAAAAGTTCTCTAATAGGGATATTACTGTAAAATTACATGCCAAAAACAGTGGTTAGAGGAGAATGGAGGATACTAAAAAAAAGTACCTTTTCAACTTCCTTTTTGGCCAGTGTGAAGTCCCCATCCAAGGCCAGACACTGGAGATACAGCTGGAGGGAGTCATTGTTGAAGCCCATCTCCTGCAGTACTTTACCTTTCTGGAAATACACCTGAGGGAAATCATATTCTCCATTAACCAAGCATAAGGTAATATTTGCTCTTTGACATGTCATTTCACTTATTCATAAAAGTAAAGAATAACAAAAATGTGAAGGCCCACAACCAACAGTCAGCTATGCTGTGATAACGCCAGCAAATGTACATCACCCAAGTCAGTAGTGTCAAACTGAGCTGCAGAGGGCTGGGCGCATGCTAAGCCTGGTTCATCTCAGCGAGGCTCACTTCATTCGCTAAAATATACTAGTCATTCTTCATGACATGTCGCATGTGTGTGTGAAAGCAGAGAATACAATCAACACAGAACTCACCTAACTTCAGATACATCATGCGAGAACCAAGAGAATTCATTTGAACAAACAATGTGCTAGATTATCTAATCAAGAGCAGAGGCTGGAAGAAATACCAGCATTCACACGCCCTGCCGTGGCAGAGTGTGACACTACTGAGCTGAACTGTAGATGATGTAAATCTGCATGCAGGCAGAAGCACACGTAAGCACAGCCGGTGTTACACCACTGATCTATGTAAAAACCCCTGCAGGACTGACATACCTCTGGACAGCCAGGTGAGCTCAAGCACAGCTCCTCTAGATCTCTGAGAGCATTCTTATACTGTTTGAGTCCAGCGTATGCTTCTGCCCTGCATATTCTCCCCAGGATTTCACCAGCATCTGCAGATGAAAGAAGCAATGCATTCAGTCTGTGCAAAAACATTACTGGACCCACGGTTACTTTACAAATGCTTTGGTTAACATGAGGCATGACCTCCAGTCTTTTCTTGCACCCTACGCATTTCACAAAACCAGAACAGATGTTGTTGTTAATACATTGTTGTGGCCATGCACTTTGTGTTTTCTTTCAGCTTGTGCATATTTAAAAAAAAAACAATAATTTCTGCATGAAACTGACAGCAAAAGGCAAGAAGCATGTATTAGTCACACAAAGAAATTCATTTACATAACCTTGGAATCCACAGTGGATTGCGTAATTTTGCACTTTTCGAAGTACAGACACCCATTGCAAAGTTTCAAAGAATACTGCACTGAAAAGCTCTAGATTGTTCTGAAAAGATATTATCGACCTTGATGATTTAATGAACTGATGTAGGCTATGTCTGAATGTATGCATATAGCCTACAGATAGTATCAAGTTTGTCGATTTTCAATCACCAATGTACTAATCAATACTTCCTGGCAAAAAGTATCCTACACTTCTTAAATTTACAGAAAATGTACAAAGGTATATGAAATTTGAAATGAAATAACAATTCAGGATTGATAGTAATGGTGTGTTGTGTTACTGTACGTCTCTCAACAACAATGACTAACAAGAAATATATATAACAAGCCCGCCAGCTATGCAGGGAGTATTAGAAGCTTTATGACTTTCAACCAGCTTGTCAACTATCTCACTAAATAGTGCTGTCATGAATTTAGGTTCAACTGCTAACCTTACTGAATCAATTGTGCCTTAACTGAAGGATTTAATTTAACAGTTGAGAGCCAAACAGTAGATTTCATTAATAAAAAAGGCATTTCATTGGGGTTGGGCAGACAGTGGAAGGGGTGTAGTTTGTGCATTCCTACCAGGACAACTTAAGATGGCAATTGAGGTGAGAGTGTAGTTCTACCATCAGTTATTTCCAATTATTTGGTCAATTAAAAATATCTTAATGGCTGATTAACTTTTTTTTATAGAAGGCCTTAAAATCACAAAAGTTCCAACTTAAATATATTCAGATTACAAGAAAAAACTGTCTTTCATACAAGTGGCCATGGAAGCCTATAAGAAACATTCCTTTCCGTTTTGGTCAAGAAATGCAGAAAAACAATAAATGTGGCCCCTTCAATTAATCTTACTTCTAAAAGTCAATCCGTACATATCAGTCTGAACATTTGTTTCGACAGCAAGACGTTGACAGGTGGCCTTTTGTTTAAAAAATATACTCATACTGGCAGTTCCTGTTAATGTGGGCTACTTGCTACATAGGTTTACTTTAGATCGCAATATAATATTAAGGGATGGCCGCCAACGTAAGAAAAGATACAGTTGTGCTACTGACAACTCAGAGGGTTACAAAACGCTTCACGCATGTCATGACCTCGCTTACACAACGTGCTTCAGCGCGCATGCTATTTGCTACAGTTACACAATACTGGGTCGTGTGAGGGTTACATGACAGAGAGGTTGCGACTTAATTGTACCGTTACATAAATAATCACTGTTACCAAACAAAAGCGCAATCACATTAACACAAATTGGAAAGAGTTTGAACATATTAAGCAAGATGTACGTTGGTGGATAGATTTCCTCTTTACCATCGAACAGTGCTGTTAGCTAGTATTAGCTTGCTAAGTAACTTTGCTATCGTTCCATCAACGCGGCTGTGCTAGCTAGTAGGCTAACCAGCAGTAATGGCTTACCTGACTCAATCATTTTACTTGCCAGGTCCACAGACTCCTCAAAACGTTGTCTTCTAAACAGATCTTCCGTTTCCAATATCATTTTAGACACTTTCGCATCATCGGGGAACCATTTTTCCAGAACATTGGAGAGGATCACATTTGGTCTAAGTGTCTCGGTAGCCAAGCTTCTCAGAGTCGTAGTACATTGCTTACATTTAGAGAAGAGATCTCGTTGTAAACACCGTTTGCAATATGTGTGTCCACAAGCAATGGTAACTGGTTCACTAAGAAATCTATGGCAACCTGGACAATTAAACTTATCGCTGAAGTCTTCCCTGTTGGTGTCTTTCTTAGCGCATGCAGTCTTCCCCTTGTCGTCCGAGCCATGTGTCACCTTGAAATTCCGCAGAATACAGTCCACTAAAGTGCTCAGTTGTTCGGGTCTCACAGATCCATACCGTATCGCCACGGCAAACAAATCAAGTGCTTCTTTAAGGCGGTTTTCTGATGCCAGCGCATCAGCTTTTTGTAAGATGAGGAACTGATCTACACTATCTTTGTCCCATTCGATTTTAAAATCTTCATGAGGAGCTATGAAAAACTGTCCACTGTCGGAATGTATGACGGACATTGTTGCTATTTAGATTAGACACTGTAGTGTCACGTTTCTATAAAATTTGATACATCTTTGCAGCTACCTAGAGTGTTTGACGAAGCGTATCCATGATCCGTTGGCATGAATTGTACTTAACCCTGTGGTAGGGAGACTGTCATTTCAGTTTGTTATGTAAAAGATATGTCATGTGATCACCAGCTCGTCTTTTGATTGGTCAAACGAGTCCTATTACAAAACCCCGGAGTTGAAGTTTCATAACTTCTCGAAAGAGGCAGCTACGTAATGTTGTTTGGCTGGAAAATAAAGTGACACATTACAAATTATAAGCGTTTGATACGGGAAAACAGATATATGACGTGTTGCAGACAGTTCCTCAGAATCGGAAATAAGAAATGTTTAAAACTCCATTATTCTGTTTCAATAGTTCCAGCAAGGAATTTCGTATCAGCTTTACCTCTCTGGTGTGCTACTTTAGAGGAGTTTATTTAACTAAAATGGTTACATCATCCTGTACCACATTTCTAAGTATATAGACAATGAAAGTACATTTTAGTTTTGATTATGAAACATTTGAGCACTGTCCCAGAGCAACTTTTTTTGAGACATCTTCATTTTGGCCACGAAGACCACCAGCAACTGCATTTAGTTTCCCCGAGCCGGAACTTTCCAAAGTTGTACATCAATCAATCAATCAATCAATCAATCAATCAATCAATCAATCAATCAATCAATCAATCAATCAAACTTTTCTGTATATAGCGCATTTCACAAACATTTACCACAACACGCTTTACAGTAAGCCCTGGCCTGAACCCCCAGAAAAGCAAGCCTGCAGCAACAGTGACAAAGGAAAACTCCCTATGTGCAGCATATGGAATTTGATTTTTGATCTAACATTTACACCTACAAAGAGTTTATAAAGGGATAATTACTAATTCGGGGCTTGTTTAAAGTCTTGCATTAGCAAGATACAAAGCTTCAACAGTTAACGTACAGTTTGTAGACAGACATACCTATAGTCTTACATACAATAGGAAAAGGTTATCACTGCCATTTTAACATTAAACAATACAAATACATGAATCCACATAGTCTGTGCTGATATCCACATTTGATTATTGATGGTAAAGAATAGTCAGAAATATTGTGAACCTGATAGCAATAACAGCAAATGTTAAATTTCAGTTAATCTGCTGGTATCTGTGTTTGAATCGGTGTGACTCATGCGCTATGCCTGAAATCAATCATGAGTGAAATCAAGCCAAGTATGAAACATGCAATTAATTTTTCAAAATGAAGTGGGAATCACCTTTAAATCCCTAACATGGAGAAGGAGGAGTTCAGAGCTAAAAGGGGTAACTCTACTAATGAACCTGGAGTGGTGCAAAATTATTAGACAACAATAATAATAACATACAAGAGATGCAGATGATACAGATCTGAAGGAGATACACTGGCAATGGGCGCAGCTTTTGAGCCTAACGGAGACCATCATAAAAAATACTGAAAATAAAATGGACTTTGAGAGCACTGACTTTTTGTTCAAGTGGTAGTTGATTTTAATGAGCAGTCCATTACACTTGTGATGACCTCATGAACAGTAAGGTGAGTACATTATATAAGACCACTTTATGGTCCATCACCGTCTTACCGCTGTAATTGCAGTGCCTGAGTTTGAAATATTATGCACTGAATGCGTTTCCAAACATGGGTGTCCTTTGGAATTCTCTGGTAGCCTCTTGAATTACTTGCATTTTTTTTGCAACTACATCCCTTGCATTGATAAACCTTATCACTAGAGGGAGCCCACCTACTGTAGATTCAGAGAGATGCTGACTGAATTCGTGAAAAAATCAACTTTTGAAAGTACCAATAGAGAATAAAGATGGCCACAAATGACACAATATTGTCATTTAACATTTTCAGTCATACCAGCATCATGGATATGGATCAAGTTCAATACAGTACAAATATTATTGTGACGGTAGGTACGCCATATGCCAATGTATAGGTTGGTGAAGCATACTTAATACCTATACTACCACTTTCCAGGAAGCCGAAATCTCACTAAAACCAGTATGTTTGCAGAAGGGGACAGTTCAGTGATACTCAAGCCGAACTTGACCTTGCTCAGATTTGTCTCCTGTGGTATCAGGTCTGACTCAGCATGATGCAGCATGCTTCTGTGTGATGGGAATTAGCAAATAAGGATATATGCAATAGCTTAGGATGCAGTCTGTATCCTCTATGTTTAATGAATTTAAAATATGCCTCGAAAGAACATCATATAAAATTTGCACAATGTAATGTACCTTTAAAATGCACAATAGATTAGAATAGAATAGAATGTTATTGTCCACACAAGTGAACATTTGTATTTGGCAAAATGAATACAAAATACCCTCATAATGTGACACAGCATTTTCCTTCTTTTTCAGATTGTTCTATCAGACTTTGTAGACTGCATTCAGGAAAAGTATCTTTGATGCCATTTTTACCTCTTGAAAATCTATAACAGAATTATGATGATCAGTAAGTTGTAAATGGATGAATTTAAGAATTCATGTGGTAAACATTTATCATAGCTTGTAGAGCCCAGTTATTTGTCATTTAATGTCAGAAGGTAAAATTGTTTTTAATGTACTTTGGAAACATCTGTTAAACAGTTATGATTTGCCAGACTTATATATTGCCTGGCAATTATTTTCTAAGAGCCAATGGCTTTAAGTACACAGCATTGTAAATGTGTTTGAAAGGTAATGCAGTGTTTTTGGGTGAAGTGAATTAGCCAAGGTCAACAACATTAGCACATTACCATGGTGATAATCTGACAGCTCGTTGGTAGCTGTCTCCTCAGTCCACCTTCTGCTCAATGAATTATAGTGTAGTATCTCAATCAGTGGAAAGGTTACTATGCTAAACTCTCTATTATCAGATACACAACAGTAGATAGTAAAATAAATATATTAATTATAAAAGGTTACTAGATTATACTTAAAATAAAAATGACTTTATGTTAAAATAATGTTATTAATACCTGAAAGCAGCTGCTTATAAAATGTTTTGTTTGTCATGCTGTATTCTCTGAGGTGAGGAGCATGTCCGGCTTATTCTTCATATACTCATCCTGAATAATTAATGGTGTGATATCATAAAAAGCTAAGTAAGCAAAACACAGTGTGCACATTTTCAAGACAGGGTTTTCATTTCATTTGACAACTAAAATGTTAGCTCATACACATTGATTATTATGTCAAAATAATTGACATGTACTTACAGTGGTCCATCCAAAATGGATATTGCTTATCGACCTCAAATATCTGTGACACAAACATATAATGTGCATTCTCTTTCAAATAAAACATTACTATGTGATTGTTGTGATCATTTCCATTGGTACACCTACAATAGAGAATAAACAGCAAGGCCATGACTTTCTTTAATACAGTAAAGTGATTTCAGGCAAAATATGCCCCAAATGACAATGTAATTTCTGAAAGTTTAATAGGAAAAAGCCTTCTTGGATTACTGTAGCCACAAACCCTTTTTTATCTACCAATAAAATCTACTCATGATTACAAAGACAGTTTACATACTCACATCAAAACCCTCCAGTAGTCAACCCTCCTTCACATTTCTGTCTATTCTGCAGCCTTGCTTATAAACCCAGAAAAATATGATACAGCCGCAAAGCAGTCTATATGGATTTGTGTTTATTGCCATGGGCTCCAAAATCATTGCAGGCCGCATTGTCTGTAGGATTTCATTATTGTCATTCAATGTCAGCTATTTGATTTAACAAATCATTTGTGTGGTTAGAGTCCATTTAATTTCCTTTTTTGGCTGTTTGAGTGAATTACAAAGAGCAGAAAACCTTGTGCTTTGGGGCACTCTTGGTATTATGAATGTGGTTTTGATGCTAGCTGCTGTTAACTTGTTGATGTGTTTTCCACACCTCTTATTGTCTTTAGGGATATAAATCTGGCTAGCAGTGTTTTGTGAAGATAAGAAAACAGGTTTATATAGAAGGCCTTGTATCTGGAAAAAAGGCGGTAAAAAGTACAATTTAGGCAATTGTAGTAACTTGATTTATTAACAATTATCAGTGCAATGTGTCTGTATAATGTCTGTATAGACATTTTTGCCATAGGCAACACTTCAGCATCTTTGCTCAAAATGTCTTTTCGGTCTCAAAAATGATTCTGATTTTAATTGTGTAGCAGTCTGGTTACCACAGTGACATTTTTATGTTTGAATAGGTCTTGCCATATGTAAAGATTTTAATGAATTTGAAGTCATGTTATCCGTCCATAAAATACAGTACCAACTATTGTAAAATGCAGGGTTTAAAATGAAGTATATGAACTGGAGTGACCTGACAGCAAGAAAATTCACGGAGGCAACTTGTTAGTGCTGGATTGGATGTATGAGTGTGTGACTTGGCTGTTTCAGGGCATCTTTTATGCCATCCAGTGCCTTCGGTGTTGTGTGACACAGGGGCCCAGTCATCCATAGGCCATGATATTGTTTTTCTCTCTAAGAGATAATTGATCAGCACCTACTCTCTCCCTTCAAAATGCAATCTCAGATGCTTACAGTGTCTCATATTAGAGACAATGAAAGCAGCCATGGATCCGGCATTCCACAAGCACAATCATCTGCCCCGTTTGCAGTCAGTTGTAATAAATGACATGATGTCATTCATATGCATGATCTGAACGCTTTCCCCATTTCATGCTCTCTCTCATGGGAGCTCCCAGAAGGACATGCAGCAACGTTTACCAAAGAAGTCAGTGAACTCTAAATGTATTTCATTTCACATGAACCCACTGCAGCTTTGGAAGCCTAACACATACAGATGAATGAGTAGAATTAGTGTATTCCTTGTAGCAGTTCACTTGGAAATGCTTATCAAATCTTTCTGTAAATATAACCTGATGGGCATGTGAGAAAGAGATGATTTTTAAAGAATGTTTTGTCATTTCAGACATACTTTTCATTTTAAAATTTCAAATATATTTCAAAATATTTATTTTGTTAATGAAGCCAGAATATGATATCAATTTCTCTGTTAAATACTTGCAAAGAAATGGGCAGTGAATAGACAATACTAGTGTCAACAACAAGAATGTAATAAATAAGATGTGAATACCATATCAGCATTCAGTGCTGGGGAAGGGGAAGGGGTGGAAGTGAGCACTCAGGCTGTCCTTGTGAAAGATGTTATTTAGCAATACACAGCATTTTTACAACAAGCTGCAGATGAGCCCACAAACACAGCTGGTATTTTTCACATTTCTCCATTCAATTCTATTATTTTCCTGTGTACACTTTTTCCTTCCTGTCATGCTGCCAATGTGTCCTTCCTTCCTGAGATGCTACAATCCAGTTCATATTAATATGTAAGTTAAGTAGCCTTGCTGTGTGCCCATCAGGAAGCATGTTAACGGACTATTTTCTGCTGGGCCAGAAATAGCTCATATTGTATAACACCTGCCTTGCATCTGCTGTAAAATGAGACACGTTTGCATGATTGTAACATCCTTTCAGCCTGATGGAGCTTGCACAGATTATACCCCAACAAGGTCATCTTTAGCCATAAAGACATGTTTATGTGATCATCGGTGTACTCATGGGACCTCCTGGAGAAAATCAGCTGCTGCTGCAAACGCTGCTGATGTGCCTGAAGGGGACACTCTTCACTGTGATGGGCACACTGGGCCGTAGGAGGTATCATCATTCCTGACCCTCTGAGGTAAGGAAGGCATGTATTTCATGGCATGTATCTTACTATCATACTGGCTTTCCTGCCAATTATTTTTATCTGCTGATCTTTTAGTTTTAAATTACTGTATTTTATGTTCATATGTTCAAAAATAAAGAAATAAATCAATAATTCTCTATTTTCTTGCAGACTAGTTTAGTTTGCTTACCATGAGTTTTAAATAATAATGATGATTTTACTTAAAACAAGTAAAACAAATCTATAAAATAACCATCGATAATGGCTAAAACTGAACCCCAAAATCCAGGATTCTGCCATTTTGATTTATTAGCTATCAAATATTTTTTTATTTGATAGATGTCCTTATCAAGAGAGATGAGTTTAGAATTCAAACTACAGAAAATTGTGAACACTAGTCTTCAATGGTAGAGCCAACAACTGAAAAAGTGCTCTTGCCTTTCTACACATTGCCATATGACTCTAGTTCAATTTCATGTGAGAATTAAGCACAATCTTTCAGCGGGAGGCAGCTAAACCAGGTTTCCTCAGGCTTCCTCAGGCAAATGCAAAGCGTGAGTCTTTCTGCCTCGCCTGTTCGCAGAGGCCATGCTGAGCGGTGCATTAAGTGGTGTTTTTAAACCATTAAAAGTGAAAGTGAGATGGAAGGGGCGCAGCAGACACTGGGGCTCTGCCAGAACGCCTGTCAGTCCTGAAAGGATAATGGTCTTTGCTCCCTGCCGAGAAGCTATCTTCCCAGCATCTGCACTGATGTGATGTACGACAACTGCAAAGCTGTAATAATGTCCAGCAATCATAAATGATATGCCTAAAAAGGCATCGTTCTACCATTGGCTCAATCTAAATGGATCAACTTTTCAATTCACCCTCTCCTGAGGCTCACAACTTCATTCATATTGAAGCACTTTACTGTAATTGTACTTATTTTCCATTTAGCTTTAATTGTTTTTTGCTTGTGAACCTCATGCATAAATAAACAGAAAGCACCATACTTTTTAATCTTTACAGAAGATTGATTCTTGTACGTGAAGAGACTGTAAATTTTGCCTCCTCAGCCTTTAATGTCAGCATTGACTTATAACTCCATCATTAAAAATGACCAGTGATCAAATGACAGGGAACACAGTGTTCTCCAGGATAAATAAGATTGTTTACATGCAGCACTTCATAATAATTGTGGTGAATTATTTATGATTTGCTGAATATGTGTATTTAGTATCAGCTGTTTCAGATGCCTCCTGTTCAACCCAGATGGTCAAGTTTTCAAGTTTCAAGTTCATTTCATTTTGGGATGCATTTCCCACAGCTTACAAAGGGTATAAAAGAAGTACATTCACATTTTCAAGGGGGAACACTACAGATAATTGAAGTGACAGACGTATGCAGAGAATCATCATAATCAAATCAAGCACTGAGGATAATAACCCCATTATTTCAATTGTGTGTGTGTGTTTGTATGTGTGCATGTGTGTGTGTGGCTAAATTGCCCATAGCGGTAAGGACACCAAGAAAGTACTCAGTAAATGATTACAATTTTGGCAAAAAGTTGCTTCATTGCCAATCTCCATTCTTAAATTCATCTGTGGAAATGAGATGGTTAATTGGAAGGATTATTGTGCTGTAGTGGGTACGATGACAAATGAGTAAGAATGAAATGAAAACAATTACAACTGCATAAAATAATGCAAGAACATTAGAACATAAGAACATAAGAACATATTATGATGAGGACAGGCCATTTGGCCCAACAAAGCTCGCCATTACATTATTTAAAGAGTATCCAAAACTGCATCAAGTCTGGACTTGAACACAGCAAGGGTCTCTGCCTCAACTACATGACCTGGCAACCTATTCCAAGTATTGATAACTCTTTTTGTGAAATAATACTTCCTTACATCAGTGCGGAACTTACTCTTAACTAGTTTCCATGTACGTCCCCTTGTCCTACAGACTGAACTCACCTTAAAAAACATTACATTGGCCAAACATGAAAAAACTTCCTCCAGTGCTGTTTATCACTGGAGTAATTCAACACCGTGAAACAAACATGGTCTAGAATTTACTACTGAAGGCAGCTGATGGGCTAATTACAGGGTTATTGCGCAGTGATAGCTCCTCTGAGGTTTACACTGCACTGGTTTCACATACACTAACAGTGTTGTGAACCCATACATACTTTTCTGTTTGAAAGCCACAGCGATGTCCTTGATTCAGTCCCTCAAGAGATAACTGAATGAATAATAAAAATGCTTCCTTTTTATAACAAGCCATAATAGCCACCTCATCAATGAGTCCTGTGAAATCACCATGGAAACTAAAACCACACTGCACTGTTTCCCATGTGAGGTCAAGGACAGGGCTGATTGATAAAAAAGTTGTTTTGTTGAAAGCATTTATAATTACAGTAATAATACTTTTACACTTCTTGTTCTCACTATTTGTTTTACCCTCCGCCTACTTATTTATGCCCCCCTCCAGTTTATACCAACTGGAATTCATTATGAATTAAGGCATCTGCTTCCTTTGATCTCACATAGCTACATATATGTATGTCTGTATGAATGTATGAATATGAGTCTACATTCTTTCAAGGTACATGTCTGTGTAGGCTGTAACTACTTCACTTTCAGATAATATGGAGCTCTGAACATAACAAAAGATCACTCATGCCTTCCATAAATTAACACTGGACCTAAACAAACTGTGATCGTAAAGAAATGTTAATAAAAAGTGTCAGACATCTTCTGTGTGTTGTGAAGCATGAATTATGAATTATGAAATGGGAATAAACGGGTTTCAAAGTCCAAAACGTTTGACAGTCTTTCTTTGTGTGGCATTTCTTAGAATTGCCTCAGATAAAATGAGCAAACCTTGTGCAATGCTCTTTCTCTATTTTGTTCAAGGCTAACCTCACATGCACATGCTGGTCCACCCACGGGCACTGTTATGAATTGACGTTTGCATTCTGCCAGCTTGCTCAGTTGAGTGGACGGTCACTGCAGGGCCAAGGGCCTTTTTGGTATGCACAGTGCCGCTCCTCATTTCTTCAAGGTAGCAGCAGTTGTGATGTCCCAGCGTTACCCTGCAAACCTCTGCAGATCTACCTGCATGCCTACACCAGAACCACATCGCTTATTCTTTATTGGCATGATGCTTGTGCCATTTCTCATCTGTGTAAGTATGAAGAGAGTGAGAGAATGTATTAATCCAGAAGGCTAATGCTAGCTGAAGTCAAAGATTACCTGTGTAGAGGTCGCAGGGTGGCTAATCTTGTTAAGGCACTGTTTCTGTAAAGGTGCTGGATTGGTATTGAATCTGGATTGTGCCAGTGTCGGCAGCGGCTTTATAATTTGTGCCTTTATGTGCCCAGGGGAGGGGAGGAGGGATGAATTCTAATACTATCTCCTTTCCTTGACTACCACCTCGTCTCCTCCCTCCCTCCAATACTGGGATATTAGAGGGAGGGGATGAGGTGGCAGCAGAGGAAAGGAAGATACATATTTCAAGTACTTGAATGCATGCAATAGCCACAGTCTGCCTGCACTAAATTGCACCTACAGTGTGTTTCTCCAATAATGTGGTGTGAAAAAATGGTGTGGTGTCGTATGGTGTGGCGTGACTGTTACAGTGAAGAGAGAGAGAGAGAGAGAGAGAGAGAGAGAGAGAGAGAGAGAGAGAGAGAGATGCCTGAGGAGCAGATGCTATAATGTATTCTGCGTGGAGAGAAGGCAGGGTTCATGGTGAAATGTTGAAGCCTCTCCATGTCTGTCACTACCACACACACACACACACACACACACACACACACACACACACACACACACACACACACACACACACACACACACACACACACACACACACACACACACACAATGCATGTGTATGTCCACACACATACACATACGTCAACATCTCTGATGACATCAGAGTAGCTTGTAAAGGGATCCTTCGCCAAGGGCAAAGGAGGGGAAGAAGGGTGGAAAAGACTGAAAGCAATTAGGAGGCTTCAGCTGAAACACTAAACAAGACACTCAGTGGGAGAATCTGAGGAACCACCCCACCTTGAGGATGAGGCCGCTGCGGAGATCAACACAATCACCAGCAAGTAGAGATTGTTCATTCTTCCAGAAAACTCAGGTCAGAAAACCCTCCCCCTGCTGTGCGGTTACTGGATTAACACAAGGAACCGTTCAGCAGCTCATCCCCTCTCCTTTTATCATACTAGAGACCCCATTTTCAACTCAGTCTCACTACCATACAATAGTTCCATTTAATGAACCGCAGATGAGATATACATATGTCTTTGAGACATGATGACAGGGTTCGTCACTGTTTCAGAGGAAAACCTCATACAGCACTTTTGAGAGGGTGAAAACAAGTCATTTCACCGATCAGTGAATCCTTACCCATGTACTACAGGGTAACTACAGCCTGCCCAGCTCAAAGGTATCTGTCTTCCTCTACTATATTCTATTGGAATTGTTCAAAGGGAAAGGGCCTACTAGAAGTCACTTTAGTGTGAGAATAAACTACTAACCTTTATGCTACTAACCAAAACCACCCGTGTTCTGGCTTTGCAACAATGAATTTATTTATATGGAATTATGTTTTCCATCTATTTCTTTCACATGATACATATAATATACTTCAAATGTATCATGACTAATAAAGCCATTTGTGGCTTTAACTACTAATGATAAACTGTAATATCCACAAAGTTTCTTTATGAATGAGTGGTAAATGCATAGTAAATTCTATTAAAAGTCCATTGGTTTGAATAGGCTACAGTATTAAATTGTTCTTGTTTGTGACATTTAAACCTAGAGCCTTAAGATGCACATGCAGACTCAGACAGTGGAACAAAGCAAATGCTAATTACACTCAGAGGGAAGTGTGGTAATATTTCAATGATTACAGTGAGACATTTCACACCTTGACACTTCTGTGAACAGATCTTGGCACAAAAATATAGATACAGAGGGTGGGCTTTTGAAGTTATAAAGAACAGTAGGAATGACTCAGTTGTCTCAGTCCAAAAATACACATTTTTTTCTTTAGTTAATGTCTCTTTGAATTCCCCTGCATGTCTGCTCAAGAATGAGGTGTGCTTTGAGCCAACTATAAATAGCACTACCTGAGAAGAAAGGCTGAATTACATCTCAATGCCCTTCTTTCTACATCTTTCTTGGCCCTAAAACACATTTTGCCGTATAATGAAAGGAATGAATGTGGCAGCCAAAAACAGCTGCCTTTCCAACTATTAATCATTGTGGCAAAATACTGCCTGGCTGGTCTCACAGTGAGAGAATGTGCTGCGGGACTGACAGTCGGATTGAGGCGAGGCTAGGATGTGCACAGCGTGGGGAAAGAGTGGTGATGTGCTTGCAGACACAGAGCAACAAAGCAGCCTTGTTATCAATGGCCCACACAGCTGCTGGGAACAGGAAGCTAGGCAGAGCCGACAAACCAGGAGCCGATTCACTCTGTCACCTGTGACTGAGTGAGGAGGAAAACCTTCTGTCTATGTGTGACAGTGTGAGCGAGGTGGTTGGGTGTGTGTGTGAGAGAGTGTGACTGTATGCGTACTGGTGTGAGTTTGTATGGGTGTACAAATCTGCATGCTTGCATTTAGTTTGTGGATGCCTGTGAGTGAGTATGTATGAGTGTCTCTGCACATATCTGTGGGCAGACACAAGCTGTTGTTTAAATATACTACTTGTGTACATGTGAGTGTGTGTTTGTATCTGCAGGAGCACCTGTGCGTGTGAGTGTGTGTGTGTGAGATTATGTCTGTGAGTGTCTGTCTGTGTGTTTGTGTGACAGTAGGTGTGCATATGTGTATCTGTGTTTGCATGTGTGTGTGTGAGTGAGTGAGTGAGAGACACAGCCAGGCTTTGCTATCTTACCATCCATCCTGCCTGCTCTGTCTCCAGACACAGACCAGCTTCATCTCTCCCGCATCTCTCTCTTCAAGTGGCTGCTGCTGCGCCGTAACAGGCCTCCATCTCTGTGAGAAAAAGCGCTGACTGACAGAGAGAAGAGGATACGGGAGGAGGAGGAGGAGGATATGGCGCGGAATTAACTGGAAGCGGGGCTTCAGTCTCGTCGGGAGAATAGCAGAGGCGCTGTCGTCCTGGAGCAGAGCAGGAGCGGGAGCGGGGAAATAAAAAAAAGCAGGTGAGCTGTCTGACTCGTGCTCGAGCGCTCCGCGGAAGCCGTTAGACAGGGAGAGGCGGCGTGCTGGGAGAACACCGGCTCAGAACAGCGAGCATGTGCCGGAGCCGCCGATTCCCCATGTAATGACTTCCACGGCTCCCATCCGGTGGTTTTCCCAGGAATGTCGTCAGTGTTGTCAAGTATGTTGCCATGGTTTTCAATATCTTTTATGCACGCAGCCATTTCAGTTCAGTCGCGTATAATCAGAATACCAGAGTCTTATATTTGCGATGGAAATTGACTACACATGTAATATTATATGTCTTCAAAGTAATTTTTGTTATTAAATCTAAATGTATTTTGATGAATCAGTTCCTCTTCATCAAGTCTTTCCAATTTTGGAACATTTTAAGAATGTTTAACTATTATTATGTTTAACACATTTGTTTTTCTCATGAGTGTATCATGTCATCCACAGAATAAGGAAAGTAATGAATCAATCAACATTTAAGGATTAAAGCATGGAATATGCCGCATAAAGTACTTTTTCTCCTTACCATCATATGGCATTTGGAAACGAGGAGATGAAAATCAATTAATTAGTTGAAGACGTGACATTATACATTTCTAATCAACAATATGATATGAATAGACTCTTGACATTTTACCGAGTTACAACCCCGCCACAGAAATGCAAATGCATTGTTTAAAGCCAGCATTCCAGTTTCTAAATATCATGCCCTTCAGCATTGCCAGCCGAGATTAAATTTAGCTACATGTTGGTGCTTTAGTGAACATTTAGCATAATAATCGGAAGCACTTTAGACACGATGTAACGTATTCATTATTCAAACGAAAAATAGGGGAGGACCTGGATATACTCATAACTAAATAACTGAGATCATATCAGAATGGATGAGACTGTAAGCACATGAAACAATATACATTAATAGACTTTTTTGCTTTTACAAGCGAAGCAAACTACTTAAAATTCAATGTGCACTTATCCTTACTTAATATTGAGCATGGAATGACAGATTCTCAAAAATGTTCGTGTAACTTGGAGAATTTACAATCTGCCGCTCGAAACATTTGCTAATCATTTCTCTTCCCAGTATTTTTTTCCGTTAACATTTAACATTGAATAGTTTCTCCCTTCAGAGTCTCATTTGAGTTTCATTGAGGGGAATAAGGAGAGCAAGCATTTTTCAGAGAGGAAGTTGTCATTCTACAGAAGTGCACATTTTACCTGTTCGATACTGGCAGGAGCAGCTCTGTGTCTGGGGTTATATTTAGAAGGTTTTGTAATAACCCAATAGAACTGCTGCTGCTGTTTACTTGGTAACTCAATATCCCTCCCTGTGCTCAGCTTTTTGTGCCGCTCCTGTTCTCTTTCCTCTTTCCTTACACCTTTCCCCCCCTCAGTGTGTTTTTGTTTCCTCCAGCAGAGAAGGCCACTGGGTAAGAACGTTCCCAGAATATGTATCAATTTATTTAGTCGCAGAGTTGGGCCTCAGAGCTTTGCAAGCTCCGCATACTAAACACACATGCCGCCTCGGACTGTGCTGTGTGGGAAACGCTTCAGCAAAACTAGGTGCCGCATTAGATTCTATTGCAGTGAATGATGGAGTTCATCCTTTATTGACAATAAATAATAAAACTATTCATGAAATGAAAAATAAATTCTGTTCAATATGAAGATGTTGAAGTTGATCCGGGAGGATTTAGCACAGCGTAATCTATTATGAAACACATTGTGAGTTCTTAAAAGTATAAAGTACCTAATTCTACAAGAGTGATTTCAAAGTTTAAACAAACAGTTTACTTACCAGAACAGATACCAAAAACTGAATCATACCAAAGAACAGTTGGGCGAAGACAATCTTTATCTTGTCTTTATCTACATAAACTTTGCTCTGCCATTAGATCTAATATGGATTTCTGATATAGATTAGACTCAATAGGATTTGTGTTTTTAAACCAAGTTTTAACTTGTGAATGTTCTGAATGGAAGCATTATTGTTTTAAAAAATGTTTTTTGTAAGTTTAGGCATCTCAAATCTCAGATGTCTGGTATCAAAGCTTACTAATGCACCATGCTCAGTTTGGCATGTGAGTGACAGCCCAAAGCACAGACTGATGGTGTCAGAGTTCTCTGCCCACGGCCAGGGAAAGGGAGTGTATTTTCATTTGGCTGGACGCAGCCTTTTAATTAATCAGGCACAGAAGGCTGCCTTGGCGTTTTGGTCCCATAGGTGTGTCACAATATTTCATCAGACACCTGTGTGCCACAGTAAGCCCACGGATAGAGCCGGCACATCTGTCTCTGTCCCCCTGGACTGGGGAGTACAATCTGTGAGGTGTCCGTGTATCTCTCAATGACTTGGCATCACCTGCTAAATCTGAAATCAGGACACTGTACTCAGGGGAACTGTTACAGTTTTTAGTAATAATGCAACAGATGCATGGAAAAAAAAACTTTAAATAGCAAATAGGAATAAGAAATGCAATTGTTTAACTCAAATGCGCATAACATGCTGAAACACATTTGTGCTTCAATGTAAGAAAACACATGTTGTGTAAAATGCTCGTTGTGTGGACAGTGCTGAAACACACACTGTGGCTGTCCAGCTGTGTATCCAGGGCTGTGCATCGCTGCTCTGGATAAGCACAGACTCAGCTGAGGGCAGACACAGGCAAACAATGCTCCACGCCTCTGTTTTAGGATGGAGACCGAGGCAGCTCTGCTGGAGAAACAGCACGTGCACAGTGTGTATGAGAAAACGGCTCCCTGTCTCGGTGACCTCCAGGCCAAGGCCTGGCCTCGGGTTCGACAGTTCCTCCTGCAGCAGAAGCCAGGGAGCCTGGTGGCTGATATCGGTAAACTCTACCTCACTTGGTGGAATGATTTCACTGTTAAACTCTTATGGTAAACTCATCAATATACAGATGTGATGTCAATCAGTGTAAATGTGTCTGTGCGTAGATATGGGTAACTCGGGTCTAGTCACATTATAGTATGTTACATTACATTTGTCTACCCCTGATACCCCTGTCTTTGTGAACTGATGCAGCTATCACTGAGGAAAGACAGGGCTTAAGATATCATCAGTTCCATTGCTCTCCAGCAGCCAGAGTGACTGCACCTGCAACCATGTGAACTGAGTATATACTGACTTCTTGTATGTAATTGGTGGTGCATCTGCAGTGTGAAAGGAAGCAAGGGCCAATCGTCATGTGAATAGGAGGAGTCAAAGAGCTGGTGATGCCCTCTTAATGACAACAATATGGGCACCTAGTATTTTGATACAAATCCAGAGAAGGCAAAATGTCTTTTGTGGGGGGATTTATGCCACACAGAATTTTTTAATGAAACCATGATGATTTGTCAGCAGATTATATTTGACTCATATTTGACTGTTTTAATTGTATTGTTTTTTTGTTTTGTTTTGCAGGCTGTGGAACTGGGAAGTACCTAAATGTCAATCATGACATTTACACTGTGGGCTGTGATCTATGTAGCCCTCTAGTGGCCAAAGCCAGAAAGCAGGGGAATGAAGTCATGGTTTGTGACAACCTGCAGCTTCCCTTCAGGGACCAAGTCTTCACTGCCATCATATCCATAGGCGGTAAAAGGACTTCCCATCGCACATTAAACAACACATATAGGCGGACCTTTCATGTCATTGATGTCATAAAAAACCCTTGTATCTCCATTTTCTGTTTTTTACAACAACAATGGCATCCAGAATGACATTCGTCTAATTTTTTTTAACAGTATGGTCCTGAAATTTATATTTACCCCATAGCATTTTTATATACTAAAATGCCCTCTTTGATACCAGAGAAGCACTCTCTGCTATTGCATTGCATGCTGGGAAAATGTTATTTTGTATTTTGGCAGCCCAGATGGACATCCTCCCCATGTTCTCTTTAGGGAAACTTGTTTTCCCATCCAAAAATAATCCTAATGCAAATGAGTTTTGAGATGCAAATTGAGGGGGTGGGGTGGTGAATGAGAGAGAGAGAGAGAGAGAGAGAGAGAGAGAGAGAGAGAGATTTGTTAATGTCTGCAGATATTTGGCAAATAATGGATTATGCTGGAAAATAGGTAATGATTACCATTCCAACATGCAGTTTTTATAGTTTTTACACATTTGAAATCAGTACATTAGTCCATGGTAAATGTGTGTGAGTGAATATTTGTATGTAACCTTCACGTACAGTACTTGAATTGTCAAGAGAAAAGTGAAGTTATTTGTCGTGACAGGATCGATCCTGTCAGGACATCGATCACTTTGGATGAGTGGAATGTTGCCCTCGAGTCAGCAGGCCACGGAGAGGGAAATGACTTAGTTTGCCCTGCTAAGAGTGCCAGGACTACTGCCTGCGTGCCAGGCCTTGACCCCAGCAAACATGACCCAGTTGTCCAAATATTGGCCTTATGTAATTTCTTCTTGTGGGGCCAGCTTTAGGTTTGCTGTTTGGTGGCTTCAATCAACAGGGTCATAAGTGTAAGCCTGACTAATTTCTCAGTCCCATTGCGACCCTAACTCTGACAAACATTCAGGTATGTGCTTTAGTAATAAAGTGGGAGTTTGGCATTGTAAACCACCTAAGCCAACGAAATCCGCCATTAGAGATGTGCTGACACCAGAAACGTCAACAAAGTCATCCAGCCTATATTACAGGACTGATCTGGAGTTCAGATGAGTTCATCAAACCAAATGAACAATAAGCTACAACAATAGGCACAAGTGGAGAGATTTAGATTCAATTCAGTTTGTATTTTATGCATAACACTTTCACTGTGGAGGAAACATATTACATTTCAGTCTACCATGGATATCTAGAGTGGGAAGATGTGTGAATTATGAGCTCATTTGGAAAATGAGGTTCACTCACTTTGCAGATGCTGTCTGAGATAACATCACACCTAAAGAGTTTTTACACTGAAACAGAAGGAGCATGGCCAGATGGATGGCCTTTTAGAGATTCACGGGGAACAAAGAAAGCAATGAGAAGGGGAAAAAGGAAGGCATAGAGAAATGAAAAAGAACATAGAAAAGTCAACACAAATAAACTGAAGGAGAAACTAAATTAAAAGGAACAGGGTATAAAAATAAAGAAAGCAAGGCTCAATAACAAAGCAAGAGACAAGGATACCAGCCTGCAGTTGGCCTTTGATTTCCTGTCAAGAAATGAAAAAAACCCAGAGAGTTTGGTGGTTTGGTACATTGATACTTGTTTGTTTGGAGAAGACTGAATACAGAAGGGGACACATTCTTCAAACACGCCAGCTGGGATAACCTTCCCTAGCCTGTATACTAAGATACCTGGGCCTACAATGCCTGGCATTCATCAAAGTATTAAATAACGTTGTGCCAATACAGGTATATTATCATATCCCCAAGTTAAAGTAAAATAAAGGTGTTCATGGATTTACAACATTGTTTTGAAAACATTCCTGAATGCTAATCTCTTTTGAAACTTCTTCTTCTCTCTCGTTTTATTTGTAGTGATACATCATTTTTCCACGCCAGAGAGGAGAATCTGTGCGATAAAAGAGATGGCGAGGACAGTCGCCTCGGGAGGGGAAATCATGATTTACGTCTGGGCTCTGGAGCAGAAGCGCCGCCGTTTCCACAAGCAGGACGTCCTGGTGCCGTGGAACAAGGCCCTGTGCTCCAGGAACTCCTCTGAATCTGGGGAGGCGGTGTCGGGGCGTGGTGGTGGGTGGGGGGAGTGTGGGATAGTGGATGACCTTGGTAGCAAGGCTGGGGGCCAGCGCACGCACAGCTTGGGAAACTACATGGCGGTGGGGAAGTGCTGCGTCAAAATCTCCTCCCAGCGTGGGAGGCCATCTCGCGCCTGCCTGGGGGGCTCCTTGCGGTCCTGGTTCTTCTCCAAGTCCCTGGACGAGTCCGGAATGAAGCGGTACATCGAGAGGATCAAACCCTCGGGCGGCCCGCCGCAGTGGGTTGAGAGTACGGTTCTGGTCCAGCCCGCCAGACACAGCAGCATTGATCTGGGCCTCAGTGGGCCTTTACCCAGCGAGCCGAGCCCCGAGGATGACGAGGTGTTTGTGGAGGCTGTGAGCCAGGAGGAGGCCAAGTGGCTGGAGGTGGCGGGCGCTCTGAGAGAGATGAACAGCAGTGCTCAAAGAGACATCGCCAAGGGCGGCCACGACACGGGAGATCGCAAGTTACCCCCTGCGGTGAGAAGCACGAATGACCTGAACTGTGTCAAGAGGAGAGTCATGCCACTCAACTCAACCGACTCCATCCTGGAGACCATGGCTGTGGATGGACAAGACAGCGACCTCATCGACTGCAAAGATCTGATGCGATACTACCACGTTTTCAGGGAGGGGGAGCTGTCCCGCTTGATAGAAGAGAAAGTTCCAGAACTCACCGTCCAGAGCACCTGTTATGACCATGGCAACTGGTGTGTGATCGCAAAGAAAAACCTCTCGTGAGAACCCTCTATCTCCAATAACAATCTCAGTATTTATCAGTATTTATCATTCATGATGAATATGAGACTAATGCTCGACGCCATTCAGTGTATGCTGTTTTCATATACCGTGATTGACTTGACTCCACCATCATACAGCAAGATAAAAAGTTTACATTTTTTCATGAAATATTAATCAAATAATCTCTGATGTCATAATTAATGTGAATTTAAATGCAAATTTATATTTTTATATAGGTTTTATCATCAATTATTTTGAGACAAGGAATTACTCATCTTTAGCTTTAATTTTTTTAATATTCTTACACCATTACTGATTATGTATAATTTTATAACATCATATGAAGACGTTTTGGAATATCTTAGATCTGTAGATCATGTTTACCTGTGTTGACAAAGGCCAAGGCGTTGATGTGAAAGGAGAAATACATGCTGAAACTGTTGTACTGTATGTGTGAGCTGTAATACATTATGCAAAGCCCACTTAACTCACAGGGGCGCAGGTGCAAAGTGCAGTGAACACATTATTTACAGCACAGGCCTGGAAAAGCAATGTGGCTCACTGATGAATGAACACTATGTGATTTGAATATGTGCCATGGTTACCAACGGTCCCATAGGATAGTCACTGCAGGGCTTGTACTACACTGCTCCTGCTTTATGGAGCATTGTAAAGACACAAAGCCCCTGCTCTTATCAGGCCAGCACAGAATAGCTAACAGTTCCACACCATGGGTTAAAAGCTTCTGAGAAATGGGCGTTCTTATTTTTTATGCTTCAAAAGACAGAGAACAGTCCAAGTGTTTGTGTTATATTTTCCTCCAGACAGCATTAGTCCCTTTACCGCATGCTAGCAGTTATTTTCAGCAACATCTGCTTTTACTGGCTTTTAATCAGACCTCCATTGCCAGATTGGCCAATGGTGCACAAAAAAGCCAAAGCCAAACGTTTGCAAGGCAAAGTATACAGTGGCGAGAAATGGGTGAGATGCAGTTCTTACTAATGGCCACTAGATGGCAGGATGACAATGTTGAATAATCTATATTCAGAAAAACTTCATTGGCGCTGCCGACGAGGACGTCAATGATTGTAGTGATTCTCTCTGATATTGTACGAGGGGACTGAAACTGAAATGTTATTACACTGTAGGTAAGGCGATACCTTATAGATATAATCAATAATAAACAGTTTATGAAACAAACAAGAAATGCTATAACAAGATATGATTTGACTTTTGTCTTAGATATTTAACACTGCACTGGTCAAAATACCACCTCCAGTTGTGACAAATGGAATAGAAATGGACCTTTATTAACTTTATGGTCTCAAACCTGATGTTCATTTTTTTCCATGCCTAACAAGTATACAAATATAATTAATAATGTTCATCAATTCGTATTTCATTATTATATATGAAATGTATAAACATTGCCTTTGAAAAGTTGGTGCTGCACATTGGTGGGCATTGAGGTTAACTTCTTGACATGAAGTGAAAGGCACTATTTAAATGTGTGCTTGATGATGACTTTGATGAAGGTGAAGGTGATGAGGATGATGACGATAACAATGTTTATCATTATGATTATTAGTATTAGTGCACTTTGTGTATTTGAAGGACAGACAGAACTGATCTCCAGTCTCTTTGCCATAATCAAAATGATCAAGTCTTGGTCTTTAATAATTAGTATTATTTAAGTGTGTAATATGTAAAGTTGATAATTCTAAGCATAACCAGAAATTTCAAATTGGGTGTACAAAAATCAGTGTCAAAAAAAAAGCAAAACGTTATTTAGATTGAGATGGTGGGTGCTGCTTCTTACTTGACAAGCTCATGGTAATAAAATAACAGTTTCAAAACAAATATCTTGACAAGCTTCCTTGACGTGCTTCTGGTGATAAAATAACAGTTTCAAGACAAATATCGATCAATGCCAGTTTAAAGAGCAGCAGATCTCAACTGTGCTGCCTGTGGATAGGCTGCCAGTGACTCCTAAAAATAATTCCCAGACTGTAAGATCATCATTCCTCATTACAAATGCTGGGGAAAATCATGCTGTCAGCAATTCCACTGCTAGTAATCATTCCATTTGGATTGGGCTTACAGTGTAAAAAAAGGCTGGAACTTATATCAAGGGGATTTTCTGTTTCTCCTGGTGGGAAAGAATCTGACTCAGGGTGTTGGGACTACAGACTTGTGACGCCTGTTTTTTTTTTACTAATGTAATGTAATGGTTAGGGAACATGCATTTCTAACTCATAGGCTGCAGGCTCAACTCCTTGGTTGGCCACTGCTGCAGTAGCCTTTGCTTAAATTGCATCAGCTGTGAGAATAGACAGGGTAACCTGTAGACGATTTGATGGGGGATGAGGGTAGATCACATCCCCCTTGTTAGCAAAATGACCAAAATGCATCCCCCTTGTTAACCTGCCATCCCCATTTGACACGTGTGTGTGTCTGTTGGTTGGTGGTGTGAGGGTAGGGGGGGTGCTCCCATTGGGCCATCCCCCCTGTTAAAAATGAAAATCACCTACTGAGGGTAACCACTGCTGAGACTTCAAATGGACCACAATGCACTGCGTATATCATTGAGTGGGTTTACCCCAGAGGAAGCAGAACAGAGTGAAGTATCATGTTCTCACTGGCCAGTGAAGTTCTAACATGTTCCAGCACCAGTCCAGTTATGACACTCTACACAAGCTAATAAATAAATAATTTTAGCAACTTTACTGAGAAATTGTGGTAAATATTTTAAAGCACAGCTAATATGGTTGATTCAGAATCTTTAACATACAGTACATACCTCAACAGTACAAACTTTCACTTAAGTAGCTTTCTGTTCATGATACTCCAGTAAGTTTCATGTTTGGTGAGAACTATCCAATAGCAATAGAAGGCACTAGAATAAAACACTATATGATTGCAAAGTAAATAATTTTCCACCCCTTTCAGCACAGTACACATGAGACACAGAAAACAGGTGTAGCCCCCTTGTGATAATTTGTGGTACTAGCACAAACAGAGTGTGCTGTTACATTTGTATACAAATTCAATCTTTGGTTGAACTGAATTATTTTGAAAAATGACTTACAACAGTAATTTTCCAGTTGTCTAAAGGATTAAAGCATTTCATTGCAACCAGTTTTACATCAGAGTTACCCAAAGAATTTTGGATGAAATTCTGAATCATGTTGCAACCAATATTTGAGGTTTTAAGCATTATGTTGTAAAATTGTGAACTGTTCCTCTGTCATGTACAAAAATGTGCATCCTTATCTGAACAAACTGCACAAAAGCAATACCCAGGTCAAAAACAGGAAGACGAAGAAGACTAGGGCTCTTGTTTCCCCATCCGTCCATGCAGTTATCAGTGTGGGAAAAGTTTCTTCCCAGACTTCTGTGAAGAATCTCTTATTTATTGACCCTTTTTGACTTTATCTACTCCACTTCTCATTTGCGGTTTCATTTTTTCCACATTGTTCACATGCAATGAGTTTTCTTTTTCTTAAAAATAATTCAGATCTTATACTGTCATAATTTAAATCTTCCAAAGAACACAAAAAAATTCTGTTTACATTTTATACACAGCAGAGGACTTGCAGCCATATATGCCTATTTACTATATATTATTTATCTTCTATTTACATACTGCACTTTATCTACTATGTGCTGCTTTATCTGTTATTTATTATGCACCTCCAGCATTTGCAGAGGGTCCCTCTTTCAGAGCACAGACTTCCCTTGCAGGTTTTGATGGGCATGGTGCTTGAATAACATCTGCAGCCAAAGCGAGGTATGATTAAAACAGGTAAGATGATACCCTTGAAAGAGAAGGAGGTGAAATGTGACATGGGGAATGACTAATGAGCTCTGTTAATGAGGTCCTGGTCTGGGACTGAGAGTGGGCCTGAACCCTTGTGAGAGATTGCTTTCTCGTGATGTCTGCTTTGATGCCCACTGCACTAATGACATCTGCCTTTGAAGATATGCGCAGAGAGAGGGCCTCTGCGACGGCGTGGCCCAGCTGCCAGTGCAAACGGATGGGGATCAGTCCATATTCAATTTTTAAAACTTGTGACTGTCCGGCAAACTGTATTACAAATAGGCCTTTGTCTAAGCAGCTTTGAGCCATAATATCGGCAGCAGGTAAGTTCATCTGAGATCACTGTCCTCACAGATGCCCCACACTAACACATTTTTATAGCATTGTTTTTTTTCAAAGATTCTTTACAGGACATTTACAAATGATTTACATATCAAATTAAATTTGATGTGAATATTTTTCTCATTTTTACACTTATAAGAACCAACCGTATTTGTAGTATTCGCTCTATCTGCTGTTTTGTGGTGAAAGAAAAAAACAGCTTTCTTGAATTTACTTAATCCACTTTCAGGTTTCAACATTCAAAATAATGCAAACTCATAAAAGACATTAATACATTTCTATGATTCCATGACCATAACTCATCCCACTGAATATTCCCTTAACCCTCTGATAATAAACAGAAACTCTGGAACTCTATCCTTCTCACCGCATATTTATTTGGCTCATTTCATTTTATGCAATACAGCTGTTTGGAATGTGATCCTTACTAAAAATGTATTTGACTCACTGTCTGGTCATTTCTTGCAATTACACTGCAAGTCTAATTTAACAAACCAGACATCTGAAGATTATACTCATTCAGATTAAGAGGATCCTAGAATGTACATGCTGGCAGACTCTGTATAAACAAGTCAGATTATGTAGATTAGACATAGAAGTTACTCAATAAAAGTATGTGGGGCAGGGCAGATTTCATTGAGTATCTGATTGTACTCATCTTAAAGCGCACTTCTCTGAAAATACATTAACCCCAGAACAACAGAAGACAATAACAAACAAGAATTTAATAAACAATATAGCTCTGTTGGAACACAAACACAAAGAGGGAAGTTGTCATTTTAACACATTTACTAGTGCATTTAATATGGGTAATCTGTACAGAAACAATACAAATGATAAAACATTTTCACCTTACCTTTCACAAAGCATTCACAATAAAATGACACAAGGTACAAAAAATATTTGAGGTATAAATACATGAATATGTTAAATTAATCATTATTGTCATGCATTACTCTTATTTGGCTGTATACAGTTAATGTGTAGGTGGTTGTATTACAACAGTATGTACAGCAAATTATATGTTTATTTACCACAAGATTTTTGAAGAACTGAAAATGTTTTTCAAAAGCTTATTTTGAATTAATTTCATTTTAACTTCATATTATGTAACACTGATAGAGGCATTTAAAAAGCATACACACAGAATTTTCCTTCTTTTAGTGATATGAATGTACATTACCATTTGGCTGTTCACCTTAAATACGATACAATATCTTTATTTTCTATATCTTTGTGTTTTACAGTAAAACCTGTAAAAAATCACCTTTATAAAAGGACAAATTCATTTCGTTTTCAAAACCATTAATAACAGAGATGCTTGTAAAAGAAGACTGAACCGTCTTTATCTATTGTTCTAAAGGCAAGCAGATTATAATTTTGTATATTCTATTATTTCATTAGGATGCACATCTATCAAACATTTTGAAAGCACAACTCAATGTTTTCCATCATGCTGAATGTTAATGGATCTGCACTCATGTAGAGTAACATAGATATGATGCACAACACACCGTACTCTGCTGAAATTGGGTGAACTGTAACAATGAATATTTGTATTTGGTGCTCAAGAAGACCAGTAGTTTGGCTGCTTGAGTAAAATGAGGATTGTCTTAATATTTATATTACATTCCCTATAGTTTTCTTTGTGCAATTCCTGTTGAGACTATATAAAGTTTTGCTCTTGTCATAACAGAAGGGAGTCTGTTCTTTGCAATATTAAAAACACTAGATATACAGCTTTGGTCCCTCTTGAGTTCTAATTCACTTACATGCCTCAATGGAAGCCCAATCTCTACAATGCTTTACCCTCTAACCTAATGGTGACCCAGCCACCTGCTCCCCTACCCTGCAATCCTCCACGCAATCTCAGATAACGAACACGCAGTTCATCCTCCGTCTACACGTTTCCTCTCAGCTTCCCGCACCAAAGCACGCTAACGCTAACGCACAGCCGCGACTTCATGCACAGGTCGCGTGGCAGTGGAAAGCAAAACAAGCGTTTGTTTTTCACATCATGTGGGAGCAAGAGAAGGAGCGTCTGTAAAAACGCTTTGATCTCTCGCCCCTGCACAAGTGTACGAGTATAATCTGCTGCTTCCCAGAAGCAGCAACAGCCCCCTCTGTGCGGCTGCTCTGTTGCCCATGGCAACACAGAAGCAGCCAAGGTCCCAGGTCCGTTTCCCAGGTGGGGGCACCAGTGACCCGTTACTCAAACTAAGCAGCTTTTAGACAAAACACAGAGAGAGGGGGGCGCTGTCGCGGTTTGGGCCTATGCCTTAAATGGTCATTCTTCTGCCTCAGGCACATGTGCAAACGGCGGAGCGCACGTCTCTCCGCCAGCCTTGGTTACAGCGGGACACGCCCCCTCCCCTCCACACTTGAGTCAGCAGGGGACGGAGTCTCACAGCGTGGCGGCGGACAGCTCGGCCAGATCTCACTTTCCACTTCCTGCCGTGCGCCTCTCTCATTTCTCAGACTGACTGCTGAAGGAGTCTCTTATTCGCACCACTTCAGCTGCGCATGTGTGTCCGAACATCTTGTTATACCACTCCGGAAAACGACCCCTGTAATCAAGAGAAATATATCGATCATGGAGGGGGGAATCAATTCTCTCCCATGCATTAACCTTCTATCACAGAGATGAAAGCAGTATATTTATATGGGAATAATGTGGCACACTTCTTGAATATGAAAATATAGCATTTTCCTACTCAAATCAGCTGCATGATTCCCTTGACTTTCCAATGACATTTAAATGTGAGAATCTGAATGATTTCTTTTAGTGAAATTGGCCTACTTTTAACAGTATGATAACAATAAGAAAGCGAGTGTCAGACTCACCTGCAGTCTGTTCTGCAGGTGTAGGTGAGCCGGGACTTGTTGGAGCCATAGGGCTCGATGAAGTAGCGGGACGTTAGCACGTTGACCCGCACGCCCATCAGCGCTGCCCCGTTATGGTCCACTGAAGTGCCGAATATGGCACACGCCCCTTTGGGCAGATCCGTCGCCCATGTTCTGCAGCAAACAAAAAAGAGGAGAGACAGTGATAACCAGTCCTGCCTATGCAACACCTAACAACAACAAGTAAAGATGCTGACACAGAAGCTTCTGGTGCTCTCGGTTGTTGTGCTAAAACATATAGCCACTTTGGGTTGTTTTAAATTACTTAATATGTGCCATTTCATTTTATTCATTATTATATTATTGAATCAATTTATTTTATCTGACCTTTCATCCTACATTATAAAGTATGTTTTCTTTTCATGTTCTGTTTTCCCTCCTTCATTTTTAATCACTTATCTATGAATCTCTTTGGGCTTCATTTACATATGAATGGTGCTGTTTCTGCAGGGGAGGTACCAGCAGCGCCGGCCTCCTGGCCCACAGAATGGGGGATGTGGGAGGGGGAGGAGGGGCTTTGGTATGGGCTCACCTCAGTACCACATGGTCGCGGGTCGGGTGTGGTGCCATGCTGTTCTGGACGTATTGATAGATCTCTGTCTGGTTTCCCAGGGTCTCCACCACTCTGGACTCCAGCAGGTCCTCATCCCATCGGTGCTGCTCCCTCAGAATCCGGTTCAGGACCTCCTCTGGGGCAGCGGGGACCTCCACCGTAGCCTTCCACTGGCGCAAGGGATATCCATCATGCACCTTGGGTAAAAAGTACAAAGAATGAAGCTCAACTCCTGGAGCAGAGAAGGTGGTTACATATCAGACACCTTGTTAAAATATAACTTTGCTAACCAGTCTAAAAAGCCACTGTAGTTTTTTCTGGTAGTTTCTTTTCTTGGAATGTGTTGAAGGCTTACTTTGTTTCTAGAATCAAATACTCTCAAATAACTGTCAAGGAATTTTATGAACCAGCATTTGGCGTATCCACCCAAATTGACCTCTGACCCTGAGTTCCCAGAATTCCGTTTGTATCTGTGGAGTGATACTTCCACTCACTGTGTTTAACATAACATGGCAAGCTACCAAATTCCACTTTATGATAATGTTGGCTAACAAGATGTGGACGTGCCGGTCAGTGTATTTCTCAATCGACATAATGGAACACACATGTCACTCATATATCAATAGGACGTCTATGTCAAAAAATAGAAAGTTTTAGAGATATGGTGACATTTCTAGGGGATTTTGGGGTGACACAGGAGTGGGTACCTTCTTGCAGGAGAGCTCTGTCTGCTCGGGTGTGGAGTAACTGTCGTAGCCCTTGAACTTGTCCTTGGCCTCCTTCTGCAGGCTGTCCATGCCCTCTTTGAGGAAGCTCCGGTACCCAGCAGGCTGGTCCGGCTCCGACTCTCCCAGGTCCTCCAGTTTGGGTGGGTGCAGACCCTGCTCCATGTATGAGTTCCTACAGCGGCTCATTTCCTCAGGAATCTGGGACCGATAATAGGACAGGATTAGATTAATCTTCAGCGGAAAGCCAATGGTTTTCACGGTTTCCAATCCAAAGACGAAAAAAACGCAACCCTTAGACAACACCTTCTTTTCTGTTCGCATTATTCTCCCACAATGACTAAAAATATTTCTACAATGATCATCATCATTTATCTCTCTGAGAACGGGTGCTACATGAAATGAAACAGCACAGAGCTCCCCCTGTTATGTCATAATCTTTGGCTCATTTATTTTTGTCCGTTTAATGAAATTATCAAATTCAATTTACTTTGCCTCAGTGCGTTTCCATACCCTTCCGGTTTTGATTTTCGGCCTTTCTAGGGGGTGAAGGGTGCTCTGAGGTTCGGCACATGCTCTGGCACCACTCTGCACTGAGAGCTTTACAGTTGGGAGGTATGAGTGAGACTTACGCAAGAGAGGTTTTGCAATCTGATCAAGTTCAAACCTCTGCACTAACAAACTATTAAGCAATGTGGTCATTTTTTTTTTTACATTTTTTAAAGTGAAGCAAATGTGATGGTCTTATGTAATGGTCGAAAAGCCAGCTGGGAGCAGAGTCATCTGAGCTGGTCTTTCTCAGTGTGGGGCTGCTTTCCCCCCTCAGTGTTTTAGAGTTTGGCCATTGCATTTCAAAATCTGACTTTTCACACAGTGTTCTTTGTGTGTTTGTGAAGGTAATAAGTAATTTAAGAATAAGGAATAATAAAAAAAAAGTGGCTTGCACTCAAAAATGAACCATTTACATAAGGCCATGGGCCTACTGAAGTAGGCCTTAGGTTCAAAATAGTTGTGATGGTCATTTTCCTTTTGTTTGATTTCCTTGTGCTTGTTTTCAAGTTTATTTAAAGCATCTTTGAGTGCAAACCATTTCTTCATCTCAGAAACCCCCCTTCAGTGTTTCCCTTGAGCCTCTGGGGACAGCACACCTGGAAGAGTTTCTTGCACTCTGCGATCATGTGGGCCAGCCCTTGTGTGGCGGCTAGGTTCTCATTCAGGTCCTTCTGGTCGGGCTTTCCGAGGCTGTGCTTTCTGTGCATTACCCTACGGCAGAGACAGCAGAGAGACAGCGTGCCTGTCAGACACCGTTTTCCTTAAACAATGGAACTGGGTACTGAGCAGGAATGTGGATATACAAGCAGCATGAAAACAGAGGAAACATCTGCACCAAGGCCGCATGGCCCACAAGAATGTGTGTGTGTGAGACAGAGTGAGCGTGGTCGAGGGTATGGTGTGTTCATATGCGTGAGTGTGGGTGAAACCATCCATGTAATCAGTTTACTTTGTGAGGAACACCGTGTTTTGCTACAACATTAGTACACAATGATACAAAACAGAAAACTCAGCAACTTTACTCAACTGCACTTGATATTAAGCGGTGTCAGGGCTTAACTGACTGCACTCATTGTGAATGGTTAATTGCACAAACCGTAAGTGTGAATATGGTGTGAATATCTGATTAATCGTTCGGCCCTTGAAGGCCCGTGCTGTACCTGGGAGAGGAGTTCTCCCTCTTCAGGGTGTTGAGGTGGAAGAGGGAGGGGGCCAGGCACACTGCCAGGTTTGTGCTGGTCATCTGGTTCTCGGCAACATTGGCCGTGACGTCGCTGAGGAAGAACAGCAGCGTCTGCAACACCTCCCTGTTGTCATCAGGAAGCAGCAGAGTGGCTGCCTTGATGGCCTGTAGACGCTGGTCTTTGGGTACGTCTGTAAGGGAGGCATGGAGATGAAGGATGAGTAACGCAAGCACCAAGTAAATAAGCACTGCCCCCTTGTGGTTGGGGGAGCCCCTTGCTCATGTAATTCGGTTTGAGTTGTTGTGAGTCGGGATGGAAACCAAAAGCCTGGGGTGACCCCTGCTTGGATGCTTTTATTCCAGCCTCGCACTAAAACACCAGATTCAACCAATCAAATAATCATGGTCTTCAGTCATGGCTTAATTAATTCAATCAGGTATTTTAGAGTTGGACTAGAACAAAAGCCTGAACCCACACCGGCCTCACTGAGATAATGCTGATGACCCCATCACACAAAAAATGCGGTAAGTAATGAGACAGAGCATTTAATAGAGCCTTGAGGAGAACTTGGGAATCAGCAGAGAAGGGTGGAGGAGGTTCACCTTGACTGCTTCCACAGATTTTGAACAGTGTATCAACATCAGCATGTTGATGTATATGTTAGTAAAAAGAATAGAGGAAGGAGGAGTATATATGTATTTAATTTGGTTCATAAGGCCCAACTTAAGTAAAATATGTCAGCTTGAATTACAACAGATAATTTCACCTTAAAATAACCACCTAATTCAGGTTCAACAGTGCATAATGGCCGACCAAATTTCTGGCAAAGATGTAGGAGAGAAAAATCATCTATTGTACCCTAAATCATCCCATGGATAATTTACAGTGGCTTTTTCCGCATTCAATCTCTCAACAAAATCCACCAGGCTGGTCATAAAAAATAAAATCAAAGTAAATCTGACAGACAGGAATATGTGTGCTTTGAACTCTGACGTTAAAATCAGGTCGAGAGCATGGAAAATCACAGCTTCGCCTTGCCCCCTTCCCTGCATGGTGAAGCATCTCCCAGGTCATGGGAAATAATAAACATCTTTGTCTGGGCGTGGGGGGGAGGGGGTTCGTTATGAAAACCATGAGCTGAACACATGATTGATAGAGCTTGTGAGAGGAGTTCTGTGTAGCTGCAGCGCACAGATGGCCTGCTCTTCCTCTTCAGCAGTGGAACACGAACATAAAAAAAAAAACCAACATGTGATCAAACACTGGGATTCTTCTGCTCACCAGCCGCCTTCCAACTGCTCGCCAGCATAACATTTAATCTAATAAGCAGAGGTACGGGGACATAATTGCCTGGATGAATGCAAGGCAAGCATTTCCTCACTATAAAATCTTTGAGAAACAAAGAGTACCTGACCTTGGAAGACAGTGAATATATAACTATGGGTTATTTTATCAGACAACTAAAAAAAATGTTAAAAATGGAGAAAATTGCACATCGAGATTAAAAAGTTAGACAACACTGTTGGTGAAGGTTTTCTTGCAGTCTGTTTGGTACCACCAGTTACTATTTGGTTGGTTCTCATGCACTTGCTTCAAAGTCTGTGACTTCTAACAAAGTGATGTTAGAACTAACCACTGAGAGCTTGAAATGTGGTGGACTTACAGCAGGTCAGAGTGAGGAAGTGCAGAGACTTGGTGATTTGGATGGACTTACACTGGTAGATCTGCAGGAAGGTCTCGGAGAGCTTGCTGGTGAGCAGCGGCTCGGGCAGGTCCCTGAAGTACTGCTTGAGCATGTCCGCCACGTCGTAGGCTGACTGGCCCTCGTAGCTGATGCTGTCGGTGCACGCCTCGTTCATCTGCCGCAGTGCCTGGATCCGCGACTTCACCCCCGACTTCCTGAACAGGCCCACCTGTAGCGGGAGATAAGCAAGCGGTTGCAGGTCTATTTGTTTATTTACGGATATTTACTTATCCTGTCATTTACCCAGTAAAATCAACTGGAAACCAATTCTCATTTGCAATGATGGCTTAACTATCATCAGAGACTTCCATCAACACAAGAATTCAAAAGCATACAATCAAAAGCAACACAGCCCAATACAGAAACACAAACAACAGTATGCTGTTCAATACAAAGGCACAAAGCAAATCACACCCTGAGAACAGGAAGACCGGATGGCAAACAGGTACAGTGATCAAATTGGGGCCTCCTGTGTCAGTCTCCTGAAGGAGGCCAGTTGCCATGGACACGCTGGGAACGACCGGCCTTTGTGAAGCAAACAGGGCCTGGTATCCAAGCAGACGGGTGGGCTGACATGACCCATCACCCCCTCCTTCAAAGCCATCAAGCGGTTTGTCCTTGGCTCTTTTGTGAATACAGGACGTAGCGCCGCATACTGATAAAGAACGAGGCTCTGTCTGGATCACTGCAAAAGCGTTACGTAACGTGGCGTGGAAAAAGGCTGACTTATGAAAAGGAACACGTCTAAAAATACTCAGATGACACAATTGTCTTCATCAAACTTCTCCTTGCAGAGGTGTGAACTTTTATGTTTAAGCAACAAATACCTTTGCTAGTACTCAGAGGCGGCCATTAGTCTGGGGTGACAGAAGAAACACAAAACTGCCGCTCAGCACTGGCTTCTGGCTCACCAACGACCTACCAGGCACTGGCTGCAGATATTTTTAGGATATTGTATACAAAGAGATATCTTCAGCCGAAGTTAAGAGACTTTGACACTCCACTGTTTGACACTCTACAGATATGACAGTTTAGAGTCGGGTCATCAGATACTTTTGCGGTCTAGATGAACCAAGCGGCAAACTTCTGTGACAACTCTTTAATGATTAAGGACTTTCACTACATCTGTAAAAATATTGTATCTTACTTTTGTTTTTAACTATACCGCACATATATATGGGGGAGGAGAAGAGGTTTTTACATGGGGATGGACAAATGGCGATTATATCTCTTGGAAATCCACCACTCCTCACCAAATAAAAACTTAAGAAGTAAATAAAAAAGGATCAAACCCACACCCAGTGAGAGGTAGAGGGTGTGAAAAGGGGTGTGGATGTTAGTCTGACCTGGTCCAGGCACTGGTTGCGTAAGTAGCGCATGGCCTGCTGGATACTCTGTGGCAGGGGCTGTCCACTGCGCTGAACGTTCACTTGGAGGGGGAACCCGAAAACGTTCCGGTCCTTGTAGTCTCGCACCTTGATCCTCTTCATAAACTTTGGCACAGCCCTGCAGAAGACAAGCACAGCTGAATTGCTTTTTTCCCCCACACTTTTGGTTCACCAGTTGTGGACATTAACTGATTATTCAACGCTGATTGGCTGAAGGTTTTAACAGAGTTTCATTTACTCAAATTAACTCTGTTTTTTAAGTATTTCACTTTCCAACGGTACTGTTTGAACAAAGGTCATATCCAAGAACACTGAGCTATAGCAGGGACCCTCAGCCCTTGTCCTGCTAGGCCCCAGGGTATTCTGGGATTTTTTTTCTTAATTGCTCAGTTAAAATAAGTGGTTGATTACAATGTTACCTCACCTGGATTCCAGGGTCTTACCTGGTTGCTTATTTGAAGTCTAAAACAAAAGTTAGGATCTAGGGCTGCAGAGATCTGATCTATTTTTTAAAGGTACTTCTGAAAGAAAAAAAACTGTTAACTGTTCAAAATGTGAACATTCATTGTTAACAATGATTGAACTGTTTAACTGGTAACTATGAAACTTTATTATGAATAATTAATGTAATTAGCAGAATAATCAAAAGCATGTAAAATGCTTCAATTTGCAGTCATGTTTTATTCATAGCCATGTTACTAGAATGAATGAACTGGCCACCTTCAACACTGTAACTCTCAAATTTCAAGTCTTGTGTGTTTCATGTCAAAATACATTAGGAGGAGGGTTGTCTCAGAGCTGGGAGAACAGGGCATGGAGATGTTTATAAACTGACCAGTTAGAGACTTGTACAGCATTTAAAAAGCCTGCAGATAAACAGAAAATAAACCAGTAGGGTGTGGGACAAGTGTATAAATCACATTGTGTAGGACTCAATGCCCTGTGGCAAACCAGGATCTTGTATAATGTGCTAGATGTTATCCAAAAGGAATTCTCTTATTCAAATGAAACAACCCCCTCCCACCCAGTGGGGCTAGAGTGACCAGAAGTTGCAACACAAATTCATGCCATTTAGAATCAACCTTACAGAAATCAAATATACTGAATACTACAATCATGGTCTGGATATCTTGTGACACTTCACAACATATGAGGAAATATACATGGAACTACACATGTCGGGCATTGCAATGTATTTAAAACATTGCAGTTAAATATTTATCATCATGTTTTGCAAAACCATCAATACATTTATAAAACCCAGAGCATTCTTTTTCCATACAGAAATCTCTGTAAGAGCTTATTCCCAATAAAGCACATTTACTCTCTTTAAGGCTGAATGCAAATCAAATCAATATAGGCTTTACATTACACCATATGTTTCTTTGAGTATTTCCTAATTTAGTGTAGACATGCAGATCCTTTGGAATGTGTTGTTTCTCACTCTAAAATAGAATAGCTTGTGCCCTTAAAAGACTTCAGTCTGTTCTGATGGAATAGCATATGCCCAAAGTGTGTTTGCCCAAATCTAGCGCAGTATCTACCGGAGTGAGACAGAGGCCGTCACACTTCTCACCCACACGTGCCGAATAGCCGAAAACACAAGCAGGACAGGGACGACAAGTCGACTCGCGCGGCCGAGTCGTCGGCTCCCACACAACGGCCGTCCTGTTCACACATCTCAGCAGCAGTTTTCTTGCTGCTCCTTCTCGTTTGTCCTCCCGTTTCTCGGCATAGCAACTCAAAATAAATCTAACCCTCAAGATTTTTTTTCTCCCCAAAGAAGAGAGGCATGGGTTTATAAGCGAGCATAAAGCGGGGCCTGTGAGAGACGGGGCAGGAATTCGAAAGGAACACACTACGATGGCCGCTGAGAATCCGAAGCATGTGGGGACCACCGTCAATGCTCACTTCTGTCAGCGGCTAACAAGCAGCCTCTGTATTTAACATGGCTGACATAATAACAGCCTTTGAACAGTGGTGCTCTTTAAAGCGAGGAGGTACAACTCACAGCAAACGGGTGGGGACTCTTTGCACAGTTGAATTCCTGAAATGGCTGCAAATGGAAAGGTTTTTTTCCCCCAGTTGCACCATTAGAGTAACAGAAGGGGGAGGGAGGGCAGCCCACGCCTGCATTAACTAATTGGGTCTTATCTGGCAGCTTGGGGACTCTAGAAATTGGAAAAATCTGAGGAGGAGAACTGGGTCAAGCTACCAATTTGATAAAAACGGATGAATCATTCTCTGCTGTCCTACTTTATCCTCCATCCTACCCCATACCAAATGACATTAGTGTCACAAACCCTCAGGGGTTCACTGGGGATCTTGTTGTTTTGGCATGTTTGGCTTTGGCCTGTGTTTTACAGGCCTGAAGACAAATTGCTGAAAGTGAATCTTCAGGCTGCTCCTGCCTGCTCTGTGATCGTATCAGAGAGCTCAAGCTCTGTTTGAGCAGTCCATGCTCCACCATCCCACCTTTAACAAACATCTCTCAATGTCCTGGCCTCAGTAGATGGATACTTTCTCAGTGTGATATAACTCTGCTTCTGGGGGGGTGTGCTTTACTAAATTAACCAATAATTGGCCACTGCTTCTGATGAATGCAGCAATAGAGTGTGTATGTGAAGCTGCCCAGCCCAACCAAACCTGTTATCAGTAATTTGCTGGAACCAATCAGATTGCAGGAGGCCTAAGCTGGAAAATGACTAAATTTTCCATAAGTTCTGTCCAGAGACAACTGAGCAGACTCCGGTTTTTACTCACCAGCTGAAGCCATGCTTGTTGGTGGGAGTGTACTTCTCCAGCAGGGCGGTGAGCTTGAGCAGGGAGAACTTCTGCAGCAGGTTCATCTGAACCACGGACTGGCAGTTGATCTGCAGCAGCATGGACGAGAGGCTGGGCCGGTGGGAGCTAAGGAAACTGTGCCACCTGAGCTTCTGCGGCCTGCTGGGAAAAAGACACAAATGGCAGGGAGAACGGTCAGCACCAGGAGCCTGTGTCACTAAGGCCCTCATAGTATATGGCAGATGAATTATGCATGTATTTTCTGTTATGGAACAGTGTACCCCCAGACAATGAGAGAAGAATCAGCTGCTCTGATTTTCAGTCTAAACCAAAAATTTATAAGACAACTTTTCAGCAAATGTTGTTGATTTTTATCCTCCATTTTGGTTTTTATCACTAGCTACTCATTTGATTTTTAATTTGCCCTTTTTGGGAACTTTGTGCTATTCAAATAAAATGTATTGCTATTGTTATTTCCCCCCTGAGAATGACAGCGCTCTGGGATACCTCTGACACACCGCTGACTCTGGGCAGACTGCTGCAGTCCACCTCACTGATACACAACATTCCTCAGCATGAATGACTGCTATTAGCAACAGATTGCACAACTAGGGGCCACAGTTTTAACCAGCTACTCTTTTTAAACAAGAGCAGTGATAAAGAGATAAGGCGAGATTAAACAGGACACTGAATAGATAGCTACATCTTTATCGCAGCCTCACTTGTCAGGCTCGTAACTGTGAGCCTGACTACATTTTCACTCCTAGTGGGTATGTGAAATGATTAAGCTGATCACCAAAACCAATCAAATCCACCCTCAGGAATCCATGGGCACCAATCAGACTGCAGGAAAGCCTTGGCCAGAAAAGATAACAAAGGTATCCAAAATGTCTATCAAAGATTAAGGCTTTGGAGTAAAGACCAGCACAGTTTTTACAGATCTGTACATATAAGAACAGCAATTTCACACTAAAAGATACATTTTCAGCTGTATTGGATAAAACAAACCAGACTTAATCCACAAAGCATGAATGCTATGAAAATGCTATGAAAATGAACAAAAAGAATTAGAAGAATACATTCTAAATGATATGCTTGTTTGTCCTCAATAAAATATAACAATGCAAACAAAATGGTCCCATAATGTAAAGTCTGTTTTGATTGAATTGTATAAGGCCTTAAAAAGGCTAAAAGAATTTGATCAAGTCATAAATCTTCCCACTAAATGAGTGGTCAGGTAATTATTGACAAAAACGAGGCTGTACCTGTTGGATCTGGTCAGGGAGGCCCCCACGCCCGAATCCCTCCTCTCTCGGACTGTGGGAGGTCGTCCTGCTCGTTGACAGAGTTCCCGGTGCTGTCGAGGTCGCTGCCATTCTCGGCCTCCTCCAGGTGGTTCTGCAGAGGTGAGGACGGGCAGGGCGACACCGAGTCCAGGGCGGAGTCCGAGTCGCCCTCCTCGCAGGCCCGCTCCGACCACTCGTTCACAAATCGCTGCAGGCCGCGCACGTGCTTGAGGATGTCGTCCAGCTTCGGGTACGGCGGCTGCTCTGTGTCTCCTTCCTCCTCCTCATCCTCCTCCTCCTCGTCCCGGTCCAGGAGTAGCGGGGTGGGCACGTTGTCATAGAAACTGAGCCTGCTGTCCAGGGAGCCGGCCGAGTTGCGGCGGTTGCGGCCGCCGTAGCTGGAGCCCTTGGAGCTGTCGTCGCTGCTCTGCCGCCGCAGCCTGAAGCGAGGGCTGCCGCCCCGCAGGGCTTTGGGGAATGTTCCGGGCTTGTGCCCTTCGGGGATGAAGAAGATCACCTGGGCAGACAAAAATGTGGAGATGGAGGGGTTAGCTTTTTATCTTTCATGCTCCAAAATGGTCTGCTTCAAGATATTAAGAGGACATTGAGAAGAGTTTCCTTCTCAGTTTTAGTAATGGATATAGTATCTGATCACATTTTAACATTGTATTGAGTCTCAAGTTATTTTGTTGAATTTTTTGCTTGTATTGTTTTGTACTTTTATAATTTTCTGACTTTTATATAAAACAATTTGGACTGCATTTAAACACTAAAGGCATTAAGTATCAGTAGTGTAGTGACCGTGGGCGTACTGATATTAACAGTGGCATGAGTATTAGTAGTGCTAGTATATAAAACAGCAGTATCACCTCCTCCTCCTCATCCTCTGCCACTGGCTCTTTCCGGTTCCGCCGGTTCCGCTCCGCCACATCCCCTGTTGTGGCCCTGGTTTGGCTCTTGGCCTCGGTCTGGATCTGGGCCGGTTCCTCCTGCAGCTGCTCTTTCAGGGGTGGCTGCAGGTTGAGCTGGCTGAACGGGTCAAATCCCTCCAGGTACATCCCTCCCCGCTTGTTGTTGTTGTTGGAGCAGGCGGCGCTTCGGCTGCGGGCCCGAGCCACGGGGCTGGGCGTGCTGACCGCGCTGCTGCCGGCCTCCGATTGGCTGCTGCTGCTGCTGGTCTGGGCGGAGTAAGAGACACTGCGGCTCCGTTGGGGCCCGTTCAGGCTGGAGATCTCCACGCAGTTGAGCTGGCGCAGCTTCTCCTCGTCCACGCCCTCCTGCAGCACCGGCCCGCTGATCATCAGCTTGGACACCGCCACTTTCTTCTTCTTGCTGGGCGAGCTCTTGAGGCGCAGACTCTCCATCCTCTTCAGGAAGCTCTTGGCCTTGGAGCGCGTGCTCTTGCTGCCCGCGGGCTTGCCGTTGGCGTTGACTGTGAAGACCGACAGCTCCTTGGGTGAGGAGAGGCCCTCGGAGGAGTAGTCCTCGTTGGGGCCCGAGTTTCCTGACGAGCAGATGCTGGTCACGGAGTCCGTCCTGACGGTGGGCGTGGTCAGGCTGGGAGGCCCCGCCCCCTGGCTGCCTGTGCTGCTGCCACCCATGCTGTGGAGGGAACTGACCTCCGGCTGCTCGCTCAGGTCGGTCAGGACGCTCTCCGTGCTCACCCCGACTTTCAGCCCCCCTCCTGTGCCCTCCTTGGGGGGGCCGAGCTGAGATCCCCTGGGAGAGCGAACACATCCAGCTCGTCCAGGCGGGACCAGCGCTTGCTGTCCCTCTGGAAGGTCCACCTGCCGCTGATGGCGCATGGCTCATCCTCATCCGAGTCCTCGCTCTGTGGATTGCCATCATGGAACCCAAATCACGGTCAGAACTTACAGAACAGCATGTTCACACCACTCCCACATATTACATAACACTAGCAATGAATACCTCCTTTAGAGCACAAAGTTTCAGTCTGACACACCTTTGTCAGGCTTGACTAATGACAGCCTGTGAGACAGAAAGGTTGTACTTCAATGTAATTTTTCTGCAAGTTTGTCTGTTTCTATGAGTCTCCTCTGACTTTCCCTTGTGGATTTCAGTTTCCCATGAGGATATTATTATTTCTGGTGTTCAAAAGGTCTTTTTCTATTTAGAATACAGAGGACTGTACACTTTGTACTTGCTGAATCAACATAGATCTAAAATCTCCACACCAAACTACATTTCAAAACATTTTCTGCATTTAACAACAGACCACGAAAAACTATGCAGGACATTCGACAATCAATGATATAAAAGCTTTTGGTGGAAAAAATATATCATTGACTGCTCCTTGGATTTGACGGAGTGGACTGCCCTGTATGCGGGCTATATGATGCACTGTTAAGCCTGTATAACCTGTATAATTGATTCTAAAGTTAATTTACTCATTTGGGAGATAAGATTACCAGAAAAGGCCATTGTGCGTTACTTATCCATGTCAAAAATCACAAGAGGCACATGTGGCTTCAGTTAATTTATCACTACCCCAGAGGCAACAGGAAATTCCATCCTTGCTCGAGTTTAAAATCTGCCCGGCCGGGGGTGAGGAACTCCTCCAGACCCTTTCCTATGGCAGCTTCCTTTTCAAAGGGACTTTGTGCGGGGATTCTCTGGTCTGTGACTGAATAGCAGCCGCTCTCCCCGGAGGCGGTCCGGCTCTTAAAGCGTAGTGAAAACCGTGAGGGTTGCAAGGCCTCAGAAGTCTCTTCACGGTCACTAATAACATGGCGACGAAAGTCTGTAAAAACCCGACCCAATTTACCGCCACTGCTCACGCTCTTTTATCAAGGGTGGCTTTGACCAACGAGGACCCCGGGACTCTTGTCTGCAAGAGTGCCTGTGTTAAAATAAATTACCCCCATCTTGTCACGCATAAAAACAGCTGGGTGGTGTTTGCATGTTGTGTGATTTCAGGATAAAATGCTCTATCCCAGTTGGATACCAGTCACATTTCAGTGACATCAAGGTCATAACATGGAAGGTCTTTGCACCTCTCTCTGTATTTCAGAGATCATGACATATAGCAAATGGATAGCTATGCATTATTCATACTAAAAGCAGGATTGTAGGAAACGGGTTACACAACGTTGCATAAATGCATTCCAATGCTAGGCGGAGTTGGGTCTTTATGAAGAGAGCAAATATGCCCCCCTTTGGTGTCTTTTGACCTTCCCTGATCCTAAAGGTCAACAGTGACATTGTTGGTCACTCAGCCCCATTCATCAGAGGTCATCTGTATGTAGACAGATTGGCAGATTTGCTGAGAAATGCACTCCTGAAACTTAAGGACAAAACCACACCACTGGGCTGACTAAAGATGTACATGACAAGCCAAATATCTTTCGGATAATTTATTAGGATAACTTTCAATAAGTTAATTTCATTTCAATATATTTCAGCAGAGTCTTTTGAATTAAAACAGCTTCCTTACAAATGCTCAAAACAACTTCTTGTTTTGTGAATTTGTAAGAGAGGAGCTTTAAGCTGCTCCCTTCCTTTTTGCATTAAATCTAAACTTCCTTTGCCTCAAGTCTGACAAAAATAAAAGTTCCATTAAACATTTTAAAAACAAATCAGCACAGAAAACAACATTTTCTTTTTAGGTGCTGAGCAATAAATACATTAACAGAAAAAATAAAGTAATTAAAAAAAAAACTTACTTGTTTCCTTTGTGGAGTAATCTCCAGCCTCATAACAGCACACTTATTGAGGGTGTTTAACCGCCTGTGAAACACATAAACACACACACACAAACACACACAAGAATTAAAAAAGGACATTCCAGCTTTCGACCCCAAGCTTCTCTTCAGGGGCCATCTTTATTCTTTTACTCGTTAACAAACACAACCCATCCTAAAGAAGTAGGCCCTTTCAAAAGACGCCGGGTATGAGGGGGAGAAAAAAAGGCAAGCTTCTTAATGAGGTGGCAAAGGATAAGCTTAGAGAGAGAGGGAAAAATGACAATAACACAAACGAAAACAGAGAGAAAGCTTATCCCCACCAGCACCTGGTAGGTGTCCTTCCAGCCCGCTTTTCAGGAGATCAGCCGAGCTGAACTCAGGACCCTGCTTAACACTGATTAATGCTTTCCAGATGCACTTTGCCAGCTGGGCCAGCATGCCTCCAATCAGCTGTAGAATGAACCCGTCTCCAGCTACGGCACCCGGCACTGGAGTCAGTCGTCTCCTCCGCGCACAAATCCCGAAAGACCCCTCAACTCAACACTCTCCCCCAAGCTCATGAACCACACGTGGACATTGGGAAAATGAACTGTGATATAACCCCTCAAATGGGTGTTCCTTGAATGCCGACGTCACATGTTCGTTCGTAAAGTGCAGTGCGTGCATCTTAACACGCTCAACTCTCTTTCAGAAGAATGACAACGTGAAACTAGCGTGACAGGAGAGAGACATTCCTAGATAATACCGATGCTTCCATTTGATACACGTTAAAAGGGGGTAAACAAAATGGCCCATGACGCATTAGCTATTTGGAGTACTACCTAGAGTAGGCCTCATGCATGAGATAGGAGAGAAACACTCATTTCAGTGGCTTATCATCTTGCAGGCAAATCTTTTTTTCTCAGTTGTTTGTTTTGCAGCATGTGACCTCTGAAGCAATCCTTTGGTTATCATTTGACAAATTAGCTTTTTGGTTGCAGGGCAAAAAAACACAGCTAATTACTTGTCAGAGTCTGAAGCACATTTCAATTTTTGGCAAGAGGAAAGGGATGATGTTGTTGAGATTCTGAGCACCTTACCTGCATAGGGCCTCGATCGCATCCCGGTCAAGGAAATCATGGTCCCGGGTCACGGAGGAGATTTCAATGGGGAACAAGGAATCTGGGGAGAGAAGGGGGGAGAGTGGGGGCAGGAGGGAGCACAGGGGTCAGAAAAGGGGGCACTGGAGGTGTGGTCTTGCAGGGAGGCTGGGGGTGTTATAGGGCGGGATCATTCGGGGAGACGAAACCCAGAGCCAGAGCCTCTTCAAAGGGAGGAGGCCCACTGCAGGCCAGGGAAGGAGGCCTGACCCAGATTAGGGTTCCTGAGCTGGCAGAGGAATGTGTGGGTACTCCTGAGCCAGGAGGATCTGTCATCAGATCCCACTGAGCCCCCCACCTTCCTTCCCCCGCCGATGAAACAGCAGAGGAAGTGCATCTCTGCCGAGCAAACAAACACAGCTGCCCAGCTCAGGACTCAGAGCCCAGAGCTCCCCTTTGGCCAGCAACATGAAGGCTTCCTGGAATGTCCCTCCAATTAAACAGTCACATCAGGCCTTTGTCTCAATGCAAATGAGCTTTAAGTCAATTAGCCACATCGTGATAACAGCGTGGTTGACCTGACCGGAAAGAGGGACTCACGTGGCAAAGGGGAAAGCTTAATGACACGGCAACCCATTGTGTCTCTTCACTATATTTATGTAAATTACACTCTATTATACCATTTCAGGATATATGGTTACGTTGCTGACCAAAAACCAAGCAGAAGCACCTACAGATGCTTTCTGAATTTGTGTTTGTAACCGAACACTTGTACTTGAACATTTCATCAAGTGGTCAAATGTAAAACAGAGACCACAGGCTCTTGGAGCACTGGTGAAGCAAAAGAGAAGTGTAAGAATCAGATTATCCTGATATCTGATTTACACTTCACATTTAAAAACTACACTGCCAATTCCCCCACATACAGCCACACGGTATAGTGCTGATGTGGAAAGCTCCAGCCATGAAGACATAAAAGGTTAATCAGATGTAATCTAAGTGGTGATGATGGTGCTGATGATGAATTTATATTATGACGTCATCTTCATTGAGTATTCTATATTTTGCTGGAGTCAAGCAGGAATGCCTTTTAGGGAATGGGCTCTTCTTATTTTGAAGTAGAACAGCATAGACTGAAGTCCATCTCGGTGAAACTGCAGATGTACCTACAGAGCCTAAATGCATTAGATTTTATGTAAGCCATTCAGAGATATAACTATCACTGTTCACACACTGGTTGCCAAGGAGAGCCACAAAGCACAGCCATGGATGGAGACGATGGCACTTACCTTCGTAGAGCTGCGCATACTGTGGGAACCCAGCCGCCCGCAGCCAATCACATGCCTCCTTGGCTTCGATCTCTGTGAGAAAAAAAAAGGAAGTTGGGGAGCATAAAATGACCCTCTGTTAGATATTTACAGAGCAGGAAGTTCCATTGTAAAACTGGCCTCTGCTACAGCAAACAAATTGCCAGCAGCACCTACCATCTGACTGAGGCAATACTGCTCACTGACAAAACCCTGTTTACAGCTGAGAGTATCTACTCTTTAATTGACCTTTATTTTTATTTGCCCTACTGTCTCAGAATTCACATTTTGAACCAGAATGATCTCACATAAAAACAAAAACAAACCCCCAGGCTAGGACCAAGTCAAATGCATTTATCGCTTGAAGGGCATATTCAATTAAATCAAAACAGACATTCGTCTTTTTTTATTACAAGAAAAATCATTCCGCAGGATGCTTGTTTGCATATGCAATTGCATAATATAATCCCAAATGCCCCCAGAGTGTGAAGAAGGTCCATAGATAAAATGTAGCCGGTGTAAGATAACTGATAACCCCTATCCCTGTGCAGGGTCTGGGGTTTGAGGTTTCGCTCTAAAAAGGTTTAGAATGTCAGAAATCTGAATCTGCTGGCAGCTCTGAAGGCATTAGCCAGCTAAAGCTCATAATCCAGGAGTGCTGCCATCATTCACGGCGGAGATGGTCAACAGACAGCGACTCCGCGCTGTACCCACACAGCTAATCACTGAGGATAAAAGGCAGACGCTGCTGAGAGCTGCACACCTCCACTGCAACGCCAGGGCTGCGCACAGACATTGTGGGGGGCAGGGGGGTTCAGCAGAGAAGGGCCTCCCCTCATTGGGCAGTAAGTGCGTTGTCTTTTTGTAGATACCTTGTCCTCTCTTTAGTGATGATGATGATTAAAAAAAATATAAACTTAATGCAAAAAAAAAATCTCCAAGCAGCAAGGCACTTTGGAAGGGCAAAAGGGCTGGGATCTGAGAGCCCGTTTACCCCTAACTGGTCACAAACCGGCTCTGCCGTGAGTCTCCTGAGAGACTTCTGAAAGAGCATCGAATTCAGGGACATTCTCGCAGCATTTCATGGAAAGATCATGGCCATGACAGGAAAGCCTTTCTGTCACAGCACATATTTACCATGCACACTAACTGATATGAACATCCACTCCATGCCCTATTTTTATGAAAAGTTAATTAAAATAAACAGCCGTTTATGTGTGTGCTCTGTACTTATTTCATTGCCAATGCCACCTCGTGCAGAAGACTGGAGCGATGGTGACAGTCTAGAGAGCACTGTCATTTGCATTCCTCTTGTTTTCCAACGAGCCCCAGTGAACTGCCCTTAAGACTCTGACGGCCGTGCTACATTTCTGACAGCCCCGCTAACTGCCCGCAAACGCCGTCAAGCCCATTGTGTTGCAAGAAGACCGCCGGGGACAACTGCATTATTAACTGTGAAGGGACCCTTTAGAGAGCGCCTGCCAAATGGTGCCACCGCGGCCTGCAGAGCAAATGGCTCTGCCTGGCCTCCGGTGCATGGCCCCGAGGGGCCTCCTCCCCAGCGTCTGAGCCCAGACCTTGGAGCCCAACCCAGGGGGCTCCCAGGAGACCGCCTCTGGTTGTTGTGTGAGTGAGAAAGTTCGCACAAGAGCTGTGAGATTTGGCAGTGACAAGACCCTGTCAGCAGCATCACGTGCAACACGCATCACAGAGACTCTGACAGATGATCATATCCCTTTAATAACTGCATATGATTTTTTCTCCATACCATAAATGAGTGCTAGAGATAACTGAATCACATTTGAGTTGAGACTGAAAACTAAATCCCATAAGTTTTTCCATCAAGATTTCTTAAGTCAAAACGTGGTCTACCACTGAGCTGAGCAGATCACCAAAAGGATATTTAAAGGTCTGAAATATTGCAGATAACTTTGAAATTATGAATGACAGACAAAAAACTTTGCTCTTTTAAGCTAAAGCTAAAAAATAGATAGAAAATGGAGGAATGAGTTCTGCCAGATTTGCGTTGTAGTTAGCATTATGTTTGGTATTTCACCACTGAGATTACAAATCAACAAGATTGTAAGAATAAAAAAAGATGGTTTTCCTCTTGTGGGGTCAGGTTAAAGAGGAGGCAAGCAAAATAAACAGGGGAGAGAGGGGGTGAGTGCTGACAGGGCAGGAAGGGCAATGTGAGAGGGGCAGCGTTAGAAAGGCTACGTGACTTTCCTCGAGCAGGCTTGGAACAAGATTCCACACCATGCAGCTATGCAAAGAGGCCGGGCGCAGTGAATCATTATCCACAATGAGCCCCGACATCGGTAAACGTGGCGGGAGAGAGAAACGATGTACACAGCAACGCCACTCAGCTCAGCTCTCACCAGGGCCAACCTTACCACCGCTGGTTCATGGAGACACAAGAGCTTGTTTTTGAGCAAAACAGAAAAAAATGGGAATAAATTGCCTAATTTAGCAGCTTATATTAAATTGCCTTACTTAGTACCAGCCTATTAAAGATCAAAATAGAACTGACTACATCTGGACTACTCTACATTAAATCTTAATATTTATCAATTTTTATCCACCAGATCACAGTTTTGAAAGCTATGAAAAAATATATTAAGTGACAACATAATTTAAAAAAATAATGATCATGTTTCATGTAATTTAATAACAGTAAAGGAATTATAGGTAGTGCCTTTTCCTAGGTATTAGCACCCCATGGTTCCCTGCTGTACAAACAAGGAAACTCGATCTTACATAAGCCCAATAAAACATGACAACATGTAGCTGTAAATTCTCAAAATGCAGATTAACTGTGTGTCTGAACTGACTATTACCGACCCCAGACACACCGGTTTGTATGCAAATGGCCCTGACATTCCACTGGGGGCTGGGGGGTGGGTGTGGGGGTGGGGGAAGGGGGTTAGTCAGTCATCTCATTCCACTATTCTCCAGAGTGCACACAGTATAGACTCATTGATACCTTTAGATAACATATCCCTCACCGGATTCAACACATCAACGAAAACATAAAAGATACTAATCTGATCTATGCACAGTTCTGAGAGACAAGAAACACAATACATTCAACACAGAAGTGCCTACCGACCCAAGCTTACCCCCTTCCGGTCACCGAACTCCCCCCCACCCCCTCCCCTCCCCAAACAAACAGACTCTGCAACAATAGGGCCCCCAGTAGTCTCCATGTAGCTTTGTGATATCACAAACAAAGAGCTACAAGCATGGCAAACAATAAACAAAGATGTTCTTTTCAGAAAAAAAAAAAAACCAGACACTCTAGAGGAGTGCTCTTCAGTTTGGGATTTGCAGGCAGCATTGAGGAGCTTCTCTCTTAACTGTATGGTACACCAGATCTAAGACACAGACAGGGTTACATGACCCAGCCACAGCCTGGATCCATTACAATAAACGTAAATAAGACTTTCTGTCTCTCACACACTGTCTTGTGATCAAAATGTTGAACATATTGAACAATGTTTATGTGCAACGATGACCTCAGTGACACCACACATCAAAACTACAGTAGATATCTAGAAATGTCAATAACGCAAACTCCTGACCGACATTCTCAATGCTTCCAACACCATGAAGCAATTGACAATGATAAGCAACTTCATAAAAATAAAATATGTACTTATTTCATGAAGCAGGATCTAACACTTAACCAGCTAACTTTTGTAAATATTTTGTATTAAACCCAGGATTTCATCCAATTAAATTACACCCATGTCACCAAAATGTTATTATGAAAGAAGGCTCTAGTAACAAAGCAACCCCGAACATTAACTCTCTGTGTAATGCCTTCAATGTGTCGGCACAATACAATCGCTCCTTTTGGACTCAATAACAAATATTCACCTTCAACAAGATATCAACAGTCTCCAAAGATGTTATCTACCCATAGCAAATCCACTCTTCCAATCCAATCTACAATCTTGTGAATCAAACCTTGAGACCTCATAAACAACATTAATGTATCTCAACATTACAGAGATGTATGATTGTATAATGTTAATTTGAAATATTACTGCGTACAGACAGCATTCATATTATCATGTAGCTCATGCACAGCCTGAACCTCTTGTGTGGGATTGGCGTATTGTCTACATTCTTCCAGGGCCAGTGAATTACCTCATTTCCCTTTTCCTATTGGTAGGAAGCGTGTGAACTTGTTTACTGTACTAAACCATCCTGTATTGAGAATGAGCCCCCCTTTTTTGTTCAAGGCCAGATAACAGACCTGTCATGTCCAACAAAAACACAGACTCCGGCAATTGTGTCAGCCTCAAGTTTTAAGAGAGCTAAAACTGCAGAAGAGGAGAACAAGCTACCCGCTCCCCCAACACACTGGTGTTCGCTTCAACCGGCAAGACAGGGCAGCTTTTAAAAGAGAAGTTTAACAGAATGTGAAGCTCAACTAAAATGGGCCACAATGCAGGTCCAATGCAGGTTTCTGTGTATGAGTGCGTAAGTGTGTGTTTGTCTAATAAGACGTCCAGAGATAAGAAGAGGCAACCAATTGTTCCTGCAGAGTTTTTAGCTTCTGCGCGCGGGACTCTGGTAATCCATTAGGATTGAGTTTGGATCCAGTAATCCCTCATGTCCATGTGAGCACGCTGAAGTCAAACAGCACCGCAAGCTCAGCGGAGCCAGACCCCAGGTGAAAACACAGGATGTCCCTGAGTGGATCCAGAGCAACACTTCATTCTCTAAATTTCTACATGGAGTACTTAGAGTACTGGGGCAAAAAAAGCACCCAATCAAGGTAGATGTCTGTTCTCTGAGAAACAAATGTGTTACTTTTTCTTTCAAAGGTACAACAACACAACACAGTAGCTTGTTTAAGAGTGTGATCACTTCAACAACTCAATATCATACATGTGATTTATTTTCCTGCTCTTTTTCAAATTCTTCCCATCTGCTCCCCCCATAATGAAATACAGCTGCAGACACCTTGGTGACTGTGCCAGAGTTCAGCACTCCAAGCCCAGTTTCACATTAGCTACACCTAAAATTACTCTGCATCCCCCTGCTCTCTGTCTACCCCTACCCCTTCCTGTTACAGGAAATTCTCACAATTGGTGGCCAATATTGACTTCAGACAGGACAAGAATATTGAATGATGTATGGCTTCTTGCACCACAAAACAATGCAGTTAGTAGCTGTGGAGGACTAGTCAAACTTTGAATTTCAATGGACTGTGAATCTACATATAAGCAAATTAGGGAGGCCTTTTAGGGCTCTTTGTTAGTTAAATATTCAAAGGTAGGACTGACTTTTTCCTGCATTAGTTCAAGAGGTACAAGTTGCTTGAAATCACCATATATGTTCCTTTGTAGCCATTTCAGGCAACTCTAACGCATGTGGTTCCTTCCCTTTAACCTAAATATAGTTCATGTATAACAACTTGCCGGCTTATTCTTTGAATATGATACACAGGAATGCTTTAAATCCACAGCAGGCATGCAGTTTTCAGATGAAATCCATGCGTTTTCCATGTGCTATCTGTGAAACCTTATACCCAGATCACATATGCTCTCTGTGCAGTTATATACTACACTGCTCCAAAACTGATAAAGAATTACTCAGGCCAACAAGCCGAGACACTCTATACAGCGCCTGCTGTCACCATCTGCTGTCACACAGACTGCATGGAGAGGACACACTTGTAGGAATAACGGGAATACCTAATGGCAATTATCTACGCCATGGACCAGAAACAGGCTGCTGACCAGATGGAACATCCAAATGCATGTCCTAACTGCTCTTTCTACATGGCTGATAGATTTACACCCCTTGTCATGGCACACTCAGGGCAACTCTTCCCAAACTGAGAAAGACATCTGGCTGAGAAAGAGAGAGAGACAGAGAGAGAGAGCGCACAGTATGGATATTCTCTTTTAATTTAACATTGCGAATATTAATAAAAAAAGAGTCAGAAGGTTAAAAACTGAGCCTTTTGATAAAATTAAAACAAAAAAGACATGCCCCATTAACGTACAAGCAGCTAGCTACAAACACTCTTAAAATGAAATCATGAGTATTATAAACTAGGGAGTAATGCTTTTTTAGTGTTGAGATACATTTTCTAGAACTGTATATTTCTTGTTTTAAGATATCTCATCAAATATTTTTTCGTATCCCATTTGCACATCATTTTTGCTTATTTCATTCAAAATATTCAATGATCATGTTTGTTTTGTATGTTGCAATTATAGTGTTTCATGTTTCTTGAGGGGGTACAGGACTTGGCCGTCTCTCGTCGCGAGCATGCCAGGTTCCTATTGTATAGGCAGAATACAGGAGGTGTTCCTGCCCCCGGGAGATCAAAGGCATTTCTCACCCTGAAACAGGCAGCCCCTAGCATCTCCAGTGTTCACCCAAACCCACAGATAACCTTACAAGCCAGCCACATTTGAATGGTGCCGTTACGAGACACCGAAGCGTTGGCTGATGTTTTTGAGGTACATTTTCAGTTTTACCGAAGCTATTCAAATTCAGTAACTCAATCAAGAAATTAGAGGTCCATTACGCGACATTGTAGAGGTTCATTAACGACACATGCGCTGTATACAGAGGCACAAATTAAATATAAGATATACCGCACACTGCAAGCAATTGGCCAAAATTTGGATTTTAAAACGGGTGGCAAATACACAGTTTGATAAATGACAGACATGCAAATGTTTTATCCAATCAAGTTCATGGTATCTAATTGCTAATTGAGAAGCTTTCGAATTATTCTGATATATTGGCTATGTGGGAAGAAGCTGGCGTCACGTCCCTCATCTCAATCGCTGTGCTGAGACGACACGCAGACATGTATCTGGAAATCCCGAGTGTGGTGATCAATGTGGTTAATACTCAACGTACGGAGCATAATGATCTCAAGACATTATTTTAATAAAAGCACAGGTCTTCTTATTCTTCACAAAACAATACAAATGTGTAAAGGCATACATCTAGAAATTAAACGAAGCCATTCTGAGTAAAAATAGTATACAGAACAGTCTGTATCACTGTAGTACGCACAATAATATAATGTACAAACACATACTTACGGGTTAAGATCATTCTTTTGATTTTAGTTTTTTCTGTGTTTAAAAAATCCAGCTGCACTAAGAAAGTCCAGTGCGTCTTATCCCGATGTTAAAGCAATAGGCTCATCTTATCCATTACCATGTTGACCAGTAATTCACACAGAAATGGTAAATTAAAAAAAAAGATCAGACCGAAAACACCACAAGTCCCTTGCTCTTTACATCATTTAATAAATCCATGATACAGTTTTCTTTGGACATTTTTGTCCACGCAGTCAGTAGATTCTCTGTACTCGCTACACCAGCTGCCCAAGATGAAGCGTGAATGAACTCGACTGCTTCAGTCTTTAGGAATGGAACGCTGCGGCAAAGCCACGCCTCCTTCGGCTACACCAACTACACACCTGATAGGGGAGACCCCCTGCCAACACACAACAAGCCGCTACAACCGCCGTATGCAAAAGGCCATACGTTGCTTCTATCAAACTAATACACCGCGCGCGCGCGCGCACAAAAGCCAGTTATATGAGCAAACCTACTTAAAGTTATTCCAAAAAAAAAAAAAAAACTTTCACTACATTAGTTGCAAACATTCATTCATTCAGAATAATTCAACTCCTTAGTTTTCTTGAAGGAGATGAATGGCAATATACATATCAATACCAAACGCAAACAGCAGAAAGTGCAATCTGCACCCATACACTACACATCGGAGTGTCACCCATATCACTGACTATTGCTGGATGTGGAGCGTGCTCCCTGTTGAAGTAAATCAATACCAAAGCAAAGAAATTAGACCCAAAGTATCTGGCCATAAACTGGACTTGCTTCAAACCTACTTTTAGAAATTACAGGTCTCTGTGCAGAAAGCACCATCTGAGGGAGCTGCAGAGAGAAACGTGTTTACGCTTTGCTCCTGGGACACAGAGAAGCTGAAAGATTTCCCATACATGGCTAGCAGCAATTAGAGAGAAGCAATGGCCTAGTGGAAAACCAGACCAGAAGTTCCCCAGCCAGGTCACTTCCTGACGTTTATTTTGTTTCAGCTGCTTGAATGGGTCAGATATATTAGTTGCCCAAAATACTTTTGTTTCTCTCTTTTTTTTTTTTTTTTTGATGTGTTGGGGGGGATGTTGAGTGGAGTAGCTGGAACTTCTCCTATCATTCATAAATAGCTGTGGAATACAAATGAAAAAAAAAAAAACCCAATTGATGAAAAATATAGTTGGTTAGTAGCAGTGCTACTGTCCCATATCTCTTTCTCTCTCCCTCTCTCCTTCCACTCTCCTTCCGGCACCTCCCCACATACTTGCCAGATTGAATCTTGAGTGGTGAGCTACACTTGTGATAGCTAATGGCAGTTGGTTTATGAGTCCTTTTGCCTCAGGAGCCCAGATAAAACAAGCCTACTGTTATCAACCTGATCTGGCCAGCCAAGCTTTCCAGTGAAGGAGAACCCATAACAGTTACCGGAGTGGGTGAGAAAGGGCACTGAGAGGACAGATCACATGACACAAAGATAGATCTGATCTCTTCATATACACATTAATGGTTTCAATTCAGAGGAGCACAGCTTTATTTATGAACTCAAGATGTTTGAACTGTGCAACTTGCTATTGTCATTACCATGATGGAAAATCCACTGTATTGATATGTTCATTTTTCATTACCTTTCTTATATCTTATATATCTATATCTTATATCTATATCTTAACTCATAAAGTAGTTTCTTGTCGTACCAAAACATGGTCACTTTTATCTTGAGGCAGGGCAGGTCACAGAGAGAATATTATCCTCTAAATAAGGACAGTGAGGTTAAACACAACACCCTTTTCTATGACCTTGCCATAAGCAGACATGCCTTCAGGCAGAGACCCCACACATCAAAAAAAAAAAAAAAAAAAAAAAAACTGGATGTGTGCCTCTATTCTTCAACAAGTCTTGGAGTTATACAATAACGCATGAGTTTTGTAGAGCATGAATTTCTTATAATCTATTACATATACCAAAAAGCCTGCAAACCAAAGGCATGATAAAACAAATATGGCAAATGTTTAGGAAATCATACATACATACATACATACATACATACATACATACATACATACATACATACATACATACACACACACACACACACACACACACACACACACACACACACACACACACACACACACACACACACACACACACACACACACACACACACACACATAACCTTCCTTACAGCTTTACACCATTTTGGGAAACCATATAAATACAGACTAAAAGCTAATGTTGTGATAACAGCTATTAGTGTCTTTTGGCCACGTTGAAACTCTTTATCCAGCTAGCCATCTCAGACTTCCTCTATAGTTAGTCATTGTGTCGGAGGTCTGGAGGGACATATTAATGTATCATTTTAATATCTTTCACAGGGGCCCAACAAAAACAACACTCTCTTCATTGTTCCTGTGATGAAGAGGGAGAGCACTCTTGATGAATGGCCTCTGGTGCTCTTTAAGACATTGTGACTGTGTAGGCAAATGAACTGACAAGGGGCCTCAGAGAAGAGGACATGACACACAGTGCCTTTTGTTTTTACTTCCAAGCTGCAAATAACTGACTGCAGCCTTGATAACTTTCCCTTTTGATCTCCTCCTCTAATAAACAGAGATAAATATTAACCCTGTTTCATGCCTGTCTCAAACCAAGGACGGATTGAAAATACTGCTACAGAGACACATGCAGACAAAACTTTCTTTTTTTTTTCGTCCTCAGACAAAACAAAGACGTGTTGAATCCACAAGAATGTTTTGATTTTCCATTTTTATAAAACCTTTCTGTGTTTTCTGTTTCTAAATTCCATACTCACATAATGTTTAAATGATCAAAAAGAATACTTTAGATTTCTTCAGAAGTTCTCAAGGCAATTACTGGATGTACTTGTTTACTTCCTGGTTCTGTTATGACCAGACACTGGCATTTATCTTTGTTATTACTCTGATGAACTCACTTAACTGCAAGCATAATGACAAAAACTAACACCATATACAGTCCTGTGTCCATGATGCATGCATTATACATACATATAAAAATAAAATGTACTCAAAGTAAATGAAGCTATAGGGATGACCCTTTTGACAAGAAATTTAATCAGATCTACAAAACCTTCAAGATTCTGATTTTACAAAAACAGGATTGGTATCATTGTTCTGTCAACTCACATGAAAACTTCCCTTCTTTTTCAGCCTTAGTATGGAGATATAGAGATGAAAAATGTTTGAAAATTCAATTGTAGTGCATTTTTTCAGACCTTTTCTTATTCCATATTGATTAATTTCAGTCGCTACCTTGCTAATTTATTATTGTATTGCCCAGTGAGCCTACCTTGTTGAAAAAGGGATAGAAAAGGGACATTAAAATGACTTTAATGTTAAGAACATGGAATTGTAGTCAGATAAGCACAGGCTGTATTACCATGATTTATGAACAGTGCTTTCATTTGGATCACAAATGTGGGTCACCCAGTGAAGAACACAAGCACAAGAGGACCAATGATCATGTTTGCAATGAAAGTGTTCTGATCCATAAAAGACAGCTATATCATATTTCTTATTAGTTGCAGGATTTTAGCAGGCTGTCTGTCCAGGTTGTCACTTGATAGTGGCAGTGAGGACACAAGTGGGACCCTCTTCAGAGCACTGGGAATTTGGGTTATATTAAAGAAATTAATCAAAGGGAATGAGAACTTCGGGGTGTGTGCTGTCAGCATATATTGATTGATATCTTTAAACCTCCTTACCCTGTCTAAGTATTTTCTGATTACTCACTTTATATACCTATAAGGGTAACTGGAAAAGCATGTACAATTTTAGAAATATGGTGAATGATGGAAAAATATGTTAAATAATAAATAATACATGACTGGTACATACCAGTGTATTTGGTTTTTATTCATTCTTGATGTATTGTTGTAAGAGGGAACAATACAACCTGACCATTACCATTGCTTTCTGTGCCAGCTCTACAGCAATCACCTCCATGCACATACCAGTATTGCTGTACATTTGGTATTAGAACACAACAGACATTGCCTGCAAAGTTACTCTGTAAAAGTGGACCTTTACAATTTTCCACTCCTTTCCTCTTATATGACAGGAGGACGCAGTTGCCCTTTTCAAGACATTTCCCCTCTGAGCTACTCTCATGTAGTTAGAATCAGTGCTTTAACAAGACAGGAGGTCAGACAGTGTTAGATTTACTGTAGGAAATACAATGAGAAAGCCTGAATACCAAAAACTTAAGAGAACAAAGTCTGCCACTTACAAATGGGTTGACTTCTGCCACAGCGACCATGATCCTTGACCCTGATTGGCATCAAACATAGCATGGCTAAATTTCCAACTTTTATTTGTACTAATTGTACTTATATTAAAATATAATATTATTTTCAGATAATAGTACAGAAAAATTACTGTTATGTGTTCATTAAACATACAACTAAACATAGATTTATGAATATTGGAAGAATATTTGTGAATTAAACCAAAGATTATATGAAAAAGGTGTCTTGTAGTATTTCATTTCACCATATGATCTTAAATTAGTGGTTTTTGCACAATAGTTGGTGAAATCAAATTAAATGCTGCATGCAATGTACAGTCTACATAATGTTTTATTTAAGTACAACTATTCAACATCAACTTTTCCTTTTAACTGTAATATTATACAGATTTATGGAATGTTTTCATGAGATATTCTTTCTCTTGATGGTATGCATTAATAAATTGAAACCTTCAGAATTGCATTAATTTAAGGAAACCAGATGAAACAACCGGCACAAAGATAACAATCTACAACCCCCTTAAGTACTGGAGTAAACGTCTGTTTCTTGGAGTTTAGAAAGCTCACCTGACACACTTTCATACTGCAATGTTAAAAATGTGTGTTTCTCATCTCGACAGATCTCCATCTTGACACAGGTGGTTTTGGACTTTGTTCTTGAGGGCAGACACATAAACCCCAGAGACAACCTCTACAGCCGACTCAATTTCTGCTAATGCCCAGGAAGTGACTGGAGCCCAGGGAAGTGACGTAAGTTCCCATGTGACACAGAAATGCCACACCCACATTTCAAACAGCAAAGTGTGCGTCCTGAGGATTTGAAGTACAGTTGAAGTTCTGTGCAACTGACGATAGGATCTCTGTATACTGTACGCTGCTTGCTGCATTCCCTTGATATTATCCCTGTGATGGTATTTAAAGCCACAATGTTTATGAATGATAAATGAGTTGGAAACGAAAAATCAGATGGGGATAAAAAGATTTGCTCCAATAAATCATTGTAAGTAGGGACTTTTTACAGTTAATGAAAGTGTCAAAAGTGGACAGCAAGACAGGACTGCTTTCTTCACACCTTGCTGTTCAGGATCATTTCCCATTTGTCTGCAGTTTGCATAATACACTGCAATACTCATGAGTTGAGATTGATTGACATTTTTGCGCTCAAATTAGGTTTGTCGACTTAGTTGAAATTTGTCTCATTATAGTATTTACCATGATGACCTATATTAGCTCAGGTACTATTACCTTGACCTGGCCTACTTATGAAAAATGTATGAACAAAGTCAGAAGGTTGTGTAACTCCAGTCTCCTTCACTGCCACTGAAACTAAAAAATGGCGATAAACACAGAGGAGGTCTAATGGAAGTAGAGAAGCCATTTAAGTATTTAAAGAAAATGTGTGCACTTTAGCCAAGAACTTAAATTTAGGAACTTTAAATTGAAGAACTGAAGCATACTAAAAACCAACAAACACTGCTGGCCTCTAGGATTAGTGTTAAATGCCCTTGCTCTTAACAATCCAAAATGGAGGCTATTTTTTCCCCCAGAACATCAGCTTTTGACAGTAGATGCGGTTTAATTCTGGAAACACTACACTCAGAGTGACATAACAAGCTGCCAGCTATGCCAATGAATAGCAGTCATGTTGTACAGGTCCAGCATATTTCAGAGCCATGGCTTGTGAACATGCTTGGGATAGTTTATGCATTGCTGGCGAGCTGATGTTGAGCATATTTGCTAGATTTTTTTTTGTTGTATGTCAATTTACTTATGCATGGGTAATGTCATACTTGTACAGTTTGTTTCTGTCAAAGACCTTGTGATGTCTTTGTGCCACTTAAAAATGTAGTGCACCCATTATTTAAAAAGATATTTAAGATATTTAAATAGTCCAAATGCAAATATTTCAAGCTTGTGCTGTTTTTCTGCATATATGTTTGATCTAGCTTCAACCCTATTTCTTGAAATAAAAGGCTAATATTACAAGTGATTAGCTAAATAAATAATACCAATAATTTTCCTCAAACACGCTCCCCTAAAATTATCAAGAATTTTGGGATGCAATTACAAATGTCAAAATGATTTATAAGGAAATATATGTTGTATCTGTACTACAGAGGGGTAAAGAAAATGTAAGGAAAATTGTACAGTGCATAAATGATTGTCAAGTCAATTTTCTCAGTCGATCCTTATGTTTGTGTTACTTCAAGCTACGGTGATGACTCATTTCACGCAGATGAGTTTGTGACTGAGCTCACGCTAAAGCTCGAAATGTTTCGCAATGAAGCCACGAGTAACATTAGCTATTTCCAAGGGTAAAAGAACCCTGAAATGTAAACAGCTGAATGACCTGGAACAGGTCCAGCTCAGACTCTATATTTGTTATGTGTGGATAGGGAGATGAGAGACAGATTGATTTAGTGGATGGAGAGAGAGAGAGAGAGAGATGGAGAGGGTGAGAGAGAGAAGTGATTGGGTGGAGGTACCCCTAGCCTGTTAGGCTAATCCAGGAGAGAATATCAGTTTGCCTGCATTCAGCCAGCATAGCCACTGATCAGCTACCCATTACCAGTCTGAGACTCTATCAGTTTGGACTGGAGAAAAGGGTAATTATTCCAGTATGGAGGAAGATTTTTTTTAAAGAATGTGTTTAACACTGTACCAATGTATGTTGTTTTTGTACGGTGAGTTGTCTATTGATCACATTCAATGTGTAATTATGGTTATTGTGTGGAGAAAAATGAACACATCCATAGGTAAAAAAAAGAAGGTGCTGTCACGTCAGTGTCAGACTCTTGTAGAAACATCAGGGAAATATCAATCACAAGGACTTATAAGCGGTTATAGGTTTATTTATAAATAGTGCTTTATAAATGATATGGAACCTACTAAACTCGCAACATTACAAATTTATTTGAAGGAAAGCGATGTGAAACACACATTTGATTTTACATTTTCTTTGCCAGTTCTGATTTTAAATGTCAATTAAACATCATTTCTTGCAATTTTCCTAGTATCTTCACATAAACCAAGAAAATATCTACTAGTATATTCGTAAATCAGCAAGTGAATAAGACCTACTATGTTAAACCTCTCTTGAAAGACCTAGTCGGTATAAAACCAGTTGTATAAGGCCTGGCCAAGAAACCATTCATTTTAAGAATAGTAAAGAAAACACCATGCTTATCACATTGATCACACAGAATCTGCTTTAAAAGTAATGTTTGTTTGGTTAGTCCCTGGAAAATTCCAGTACCATGATGTTGTTCTCTATAAGGTGTAATTATTGGTGCAACATTACTTCTTTCCTTGCCACAAGCTATTGAAAACAAAATTCCTGCAGCATTACTGTCTGACAATCAATCAGTCATGCTATAGCCATCTGTTTGTGGCGTTGTTTACTTGCAGAGCAAGAAAAGTTATGCCATATATCTCGGAAATGAATCTGAAATGTTTAAGTACTGGTATTATGCCGATAATTTGTGCTAGCTCATGGAAATAGGTGTCCATACAATACTGTTCCATCCTGTTTTTAATACTTGAAACAAGTTTTAGTTTCATTAATTACCTCACAACCCATTGTTGACCAATTGTGTTTTGCTATGCAGATAAATGTTGCTTGATTGGTTACTGACCCTTTTGATGAGTTTAAATGAAGTCACTGAATGACAGCTAGCGGTAGCTCCACCAGTTCCACCCTCCCTACTGAGAGGGATCACAAATTTTTGTTGTGACAATGTGATGCAAAGCATGAGAGAGGGTTACAAAACTGGCAACACACAAGAGGCAAGGCCTGGAAGTAGGATTATAGAATCTGAAATAACAGGGATGCTGTCAGACTGAGAATAATGTTGCACTCTGTTTTACTATCTGAGAAAGAGCAGGTGCTGAATGTCCAGTTACAGAGCACTGTAATGAGCGTAGCTGGTAGAGATTCCCTCATGCCACAGCACCCCCCATAATGCCCCCCACACAGGTGCACACGCACCTCTAAGACTGCTGTAGAATGTTGCAATCCACATTGAGTAAAACTCATATTCAAAGTGAATCATGCAGCAATGTAACAAGATGATTTGCATATTGAACACAGGTCAAGTAATTAACTGTGCTTGTCTGAACTCTCCTCTCTACTGATGGGATATAGAAATCAAACAAAAGTGACTGTGTTGCATCAAGAAAAATTGTTTATGACATTGGGAGTGGGAGAGAGCAGTAATTACTATGGAAATTCAAACTAGAAACTTGTGTGCCTATATGCCATAGACACACACACACACACACACACACACACACACACACACACACACACACACACACACACACACACACACACACACACACACACACACACACACACACACACACACACAAACAGTCCCTATGCAACCTTAGAATAATTAGCATTATTTTACTGTGGAATTATACTGGCCACAATGAAAATGTAAAATAGAGCAGGAATAATATGCACACAAGAGTACAATCAATAATGGATTCTGTGCATAAAATCGAGTGGAAGGCACTGTGTATCATTGAACCTGGGATTGCTTTATGCTGGCGTTTTGTTTATCATTTATTAATGATGGCACTAGGAGCATGGGGAAAAACCTCCACTGCACTGCTCATACTATTCCCTTCTCTAATTAAAGATTTAATATTGTCCTAAAAAGAAATGTGTAGCCACATTTCTGTCCTGGACATAGCAACGCCCATGCTAAACCCAAAGCATGTGTAACACAGAGGTGCTTTCACTGGATAGCTAGTCCAGCTGTTTGCAATTGCCAAAAACAGTGTTGTTACACCATGAAAACTATGCTACACTTTTACGTAAAAATAATGCGCTATAAAGTTATTTTGCAAGAGACATATGGCCCTGAATTAAAGTGTTAAAAAAGTAATGAATCTCAAAATAAGCCATTTCCGCTTAAAGGAAAAGTGATAACCACAAGTGGCTTTACGAGGAACTCAATATGTGAGGGCTTTAATTACCTTTAGGGTTTAGATATGACATTTAACCATATGCCAAACGAATGTCAGTTGCCTCAAACTGCAATATCAAAATCCTCACGGAATGCCTTCTGTCAGGATGATGTACGGTTTTGAGTAGTGCAGGCCTGGCACAGTGCACATGGGCCTGTTAGCAGCCAAACACATGCCAATGTCTTTTTTACAGCAGTTAAATCATACCTGTAAAGCCCTGAGTATGCCCTAAGACCATACACGAAAATATTTATGCATGTCTTTTCTTTCCATCCTGTGTATATATATATATATATATGCAGACACACAGTATATGCGACTCCAGCAATCAGATATCAGCTTAAGGGTAGATGTTTATCCTCTTAAAGCATGGCTGAACTTTCCTTTTATTTATGGCATACAGGGGACATACCAGAAAAAAGGCAATGTTTTCTGTGTCTTAAGTATGCCTTTCAACCATACAACAAAATATTTATACATACTTGTACGTTCCATTTTGTACATACGCTGTGTGCAGCATGAAACACCAGCAATGAAACATCTTAAGAGCAGATGTGTGCCTCTAACCTTCTACTTTCATTCACAGTACTCAGATGAGATATCAGAGAAAAGCTTTCCTTTCATTGATAGCATATAGAGGAGATATCAAAAGAAAAGCAAAGTTTTCAGCTTTCACCCTGTGAGGCTGAAGAGAGAGAAAGCTTGAACATGACATAATGGAGATAAAAGATAAATCCGTGCACTCAAGTGAATCTGTGGTTGTACTCTTTATCTTGATTATACGTGGGAGACATTCAGAAACATTTTGAAAATGCACATATTTCCTCAGTGAGATACATGCAATGGAGCTGAAAATGACAATTTCATTATAATACAAGATTGAACCATACACAGGTTACCTGAAGTTACTGGTCTTTGCCTTTTAATTGCCGTTGTGACTTTATTAAAAGTTTGCAATGATTAGCAGTGAAAATAGAAAACATATGCCTTGGCTAAACACTTACTTAATCTCACTGTTTAGAACTTCAAGTCCTACAAGCAAGGGTAATTGCTTTTGTCCTACGAGCTGTGGGTGGATATCAAACAAACCAATTTTTGTTCAGTGTTGGATTTCGCACCAGCTAGAGACAGCTAGCAGTCAATTGAAGATTTTTGTATATGCTGTAGCAAAACATAATTAATGCAAGTATATAAAAGTATCAAATTTGCCAGAACCAGAATTTGAGAAGTTTTTTTCAGCAGGTATACATGGTTTATTTAATATGTTCAGGAAGAGTTTTCACTCCAAACAATGTTAGTGCTCCACATTGAAAGAACATAATGTTATACATACTTCATAGCGTCATGGAGCAGCATTAATTACAAGTGACAGCAAGTTGAATAAGATGAATTACATGTAGTCAGACTGACGGATTTCAAAAGGTTATGTTGTGTGTCAGCCCTGACTACCTAATTCTGCGATGGTCCAAAAATGTTTACTAGCCCATGTACTGTGGTATCACATAGGGGCTTTTGTCTGCTGTCATATAAATAAACAAGACAAGAAATAATCAGTCTTCATCTTGAGAAAGAGGTGTTTGACAAAGCTTAAATTTGACACTGTCTATTTAGTGAGAGCCATTCATTTTTAGAAAATATGCCAAAATCTTAAGCAGCACTGTAATGGCCAGAAGTGTACACCCAACGCCATAAACCACCAGATGTGATGTGTTGGCTTTGTTGCTTCTGAAATGGGAGATATGGTTCGATATCTTGATTTTATCTGGCCCCCATGGTACAACAGCACAATGCAGAAGCACAAGAAGGACCCTGACACGGTGCTGACCGGGCGGTTTATCAAACGGCGCTGCCGCTGTGTCGGAAAGATTGGGGGTGGCTCAGCTGCTGTTGCAACACCACTGTTCCTGTTTTAACACGTACTGTACGGGTACGCATTTCCTTGATAATTTACAACCACTCTGCTAAAATAATGATGACAAATAACACAGCGCCTCTGAAAAAAAAAAAAGCTGACTGATAAAACACCTTCCCTCTGAACGGGTTGAGCGTGGTTAGCTCATTTATTTCCAAGGACAACCTGACCTACTTAGCAGAGGCCAGCGATAAAATAAAATATGAGTGCAGGGCGCAGTGCATGTTTAAAGAGCAAGCTGGAAGGAGGGAGCTCGGAGGCTCTGTCTTGGTTAACGGAGGAAGCCGGACGTTTTAATGCTGTTTGTGGCTGCTGACCTAAAACCCTCAAGCGGCAGTGTGTGAAATTCCATGAAAGGGGGGCTGACTGGATTAAGCAGCCTGCTGTGGAAGGTGCAGGTGTTCAGGTAAATCATGCAGTCAGATGAGGTTAGAAAGGGGCTCCGGTTGCCTATTGGACAAATTCACTGGTGGGTTTAACTACAGCTGAATCAACCCCCTTCCAGGGGAAGGAAAAGAACATGAAACCCCAGATTTCTCTGTGAAGTAGGACACGAGAAAGAAAAATGAATCCATATCACCAGGCATGAATTACATTTGAACTGTTTGGCAAACTTAATGTGTAACTGCTTCTGTTGAAAGAACGAATGACAAATGACAACCTGTCAACCTGTTTTCTTCGAAAAATGGACACGGTGGTCTTTCAACACTTTGAAGTGATTATTATTTTTACTTGACAGATTAATCAACAGCATATCAAGATGATGGTCATTATTCTTTATTAAAATTTAATTCAATAATTAATTTAAACTAACAATAGTGTGTGTAGGGACACATGGTTTATTTTGAAGCAGCTTTGACTTGAATTGGGAAGATTTCTATCTGACATTCAGAAAATAAGGACAGTTGAAAAAGCATTTGGCACAATCGTTAAAATATACATTTTGCACAATGATTAAAATGTTTTAAAGCACAGTTCCCTGTTCTGAAATCCTAAAAGTGAAACTACAAAAGTGATGAATGGTTCCAGCCTTGGATGTGTCTCAAAACACTTTTTTAAAACTTACAAAGTGTATAAAATACCACTTTGGATGTATGTAAGTGGTAGCTGCCAAGATAAATGCCTGTGACTCTAAAATACGCACATGTCCCAGCATGCATTACTACAGAGCAAACGTCTGCTGTGGGACTGACATTCTGTATGTTTTCATTTAAATTGAGTGAGGTTAATCATCCTGCAAATGTAGGCCATTTTGCTGTTGTCAACATAGATGGTGATATTTAGTCATGCATAACATTCATATTTTCCCAGTTTCCCAAAAATATGTGACACTTTCAACTTTGAAGTTGCCATTGGCCTATGTCTGATTATTGAATATTATTTTTGAAAAGATTTTTCCATTTGAGCTCTTCGTTAAGGTCTTGGCACTTTACAAATGTAAACAATGCGCAGCATTTGTTCATGCCAGTTAAAAAGTAAAAATTTACAATGAAAAAAAAAACGTTTTATTAAAACGCAAGGTTTTACTGGGGTTCTCAGTCTTCTCCCATTATTATTAGAAACCATTTAAACTATTCAAATGACTTTGACTTACCACTGTGATACATTGATAAAATGACACTTTAGCAAACAACACTTTAAATATGAATGTTTTCTCAATTAATAAAATTTACAAATTAATATATTGACTAAACAGGTAACCTTTGAAACCATAAATGCTGCCAGCTTGTTAAATGCCAGTTTCTGACTGACTTATGGAAACAATTTTGGAAGACTGCTCCTTGTTTTTTTTTTTTTTTGGTTCATTTGGCGTGACCTGATGGACTGTCAATATTTGGGTGACTCGTCCCCCATGCCAGCGACCTGCAGTGTGGCTTTATTTGCTCTGGAGTTAATGATCGGGTGACAGTGAACAGAAGCCTGCTCAGAGAGAACTCTACAGGGTCCAGCACATCACAGCTAAATCCTATTGTGTGCGATAATAAATTCCAGCTGTAACCCCCTGGCCAGAAGGACAACAGGGACATATGTTCTTAGATTGAATCTCTGGATTTTTCTTCTCACCACCTGCCCTTCTGCCCCCATCCCCTAAACCGAAAACAGAGAGGTGAAACTTGCAGCCCCCATGAAAGGTGCACTATGAGCTTTTCAACCCAGCGATATTTAGTTTCAAACACTTAGCCTGGTTTTGTCCTGTTATCTGCATGTCTCCTGAATGTTATATAAGTGGAATGTTTTATTTTTCTTTGAGAAGTTTTTTGACAGTTGGGAACAATATAACGTTCTGAGAGTGTTTGTGGAATGTTCTCCCCTTAATGTTTTCTCACATCCAACCAGGAATCCAATCCAATCCAATCCAAAAATGTTACCCAATCATCTGGAAATGTTTGTGTGTTAGCAGAACTGCTGTTTGCACCCAGCACCAGGGCCCCACTGTTTAGAAGGTTCTGGAAGTGGATGGCAGATAACAGTGCCTTGCTTCTGTGTTTGAGGCCACGTGAATGAGAGCGGAGCGGGAATGTGGTAGCTGAGGGCCTCATCCAGGGGTTACAGGCAGAGAAGTAAATCAAAATACTCCATAAAGTACATCTGTAGCGCTCACCCCAGACTCTACTGGGCCCTCTCAGTGCATTCTCACATGCTGTTCTTCCCAGTCCATCTGTTCTGGTGGATTCCTGATAATACACTCCTTGCATGTTTTGCATGACGGCAAAACTAATCATGGGAGCCAGAGTTAAAAAAGTTAATAATTAATTGCTGAGGATGTAGGTTTAACAGTACAAAACCAGTCATACTGGGGACCTTGGGCTAGATTCAAACCAACGCACTTACTCACTTTGCGGGCGTATGCAAATCAATCAAAAAGACTTTACATGAACACAAATTTGTCTTTAAGTATTTTACATTTTGGTGAAGACAATCAAACTTGTCCTTTGGAATAAGTTCTTTTCATTTTAGAATAGAACGGCATATATGTCCTTAAATATTATAAAACATTGAATTGCATATGAACCCAAAGAGGCTAAGTGCATATGCTTTAACCTGGCTCTTTCCCTTTTCCTGAACCTGGCACACATCAGCAGTTCACACACCGCTTTCATGATGCCATATATCGGTGCAAACTCCCCACGAGGCTAATGGTGATGTAGCTGATGGTGAAAATTGTGTGATAAAAGCCATCCAGTCCAAAAGGCCAAAGGGAGAGTAACAAACAGTCTTTTGTTTTGTTTTTTCTTTATGACGTACTGAAAGTTATGATGTTAGAAACAATTTTAGCAATTTGCTGAAAAACAACAAGCCACATGACCAGGGAAAGGAAATCCTAAAAAATACCCAAAAAATACCTCCTTCTCCCCTTCTCTCTCTCTCTCTGTCTCTCTTGCTTACATGGTAAAGATGCATAATTTTAAGCAAGCTGATTAAAACAGATGATAGAGAACTCAGACTCTTTCAACAGCGTGCTGCATTCAATGTGTGCTCCAGTGGTCCAGCCCAATGATCTTTCAGCTTCATTTGTGTATTAAAAAAGCTTGTATGACCTTGCCCCATTGAGGTTAACTTCACAATTGACCCCAGACTCATGGTAGCGTTTCTTTGAGCAATCTGGGTGGGCAAGAGATCACAACTCCCTGGGAAACAATATCTCTGTTGTGTGAGCTCAAGATTCCTGCAAGGCCTCCAACTCAAGGAAATTCAAAACATGCATTTTTCATAATTACTGATATGAATCAGTATTGGAGTATTATATATATGTAAGTTGTATATATAGTAATAGTAATACATTAGTAATACATATATGTATATATTTGTTGTAATAACTCACAGACAAGCCACAAGATAAATAAATGGAAACATTTGGAAAAACTATTAGTTGACTAGTGCTTATCGCATCTGCTGCAATTGTTGAGAAGCAAAGAGAAGGATTTTGACCCACAACCTCCAACAAATTTATCAAAATCAATGGCGCATGAATGCAAGGGGAGAAGGCTCTTTCAAACATCTTTTTGATCTCAGCTTGGCCAGATATATGCGGTCATTTACGAACCCTGCACATGTTTTATTTGGCAGTGTTTAGCCCTCGTTTGTGCTATGACGTCAAAGACAGTGCGATCTCCTGTCAAGTCAAAAATACTCTACTCTGTGGTAACACTCTCTCTGTACAAAGGGTAATGCACTTATATTAAAGACAACAGAGTATAAAGAAAACAGAGTGATGCATACCACCTCCCCAAAATATGTCTAAAGCTATGATGACTGCAGCATACTACCTTTCTTAATACTTTGATTGGATACACATAGAAATTCTTAATGATATTAACTGTTCATCCCTTATGTTCAAAGGCCATCCAATAACAGCTTCGGAACACAAATCAAGTATTAAAATGAAATTTTACATACATTTACTAGTACACTTGTAACTTAATGATGCCATCTGCTTGCTTATAAGTGATCTTCCTTCATCTTAAATGAACCCATAGAAGATCATTTTCACCAGTTGTGTTCACGGTATCAACACAAGAAAAGTTAGCATAGAGTGCTTGTGTCATTAGAAGTAAAGGGTACCAACATTTATGCAACTCCATATTATGGAATTGCAGAAGGCATAAACTTTGACCTCATTCTTTAATTGTGCCATTGCAGCAGTTAGACTATTGGACAAGCTGTCTGAGAAATATCATTCCCATGAACCACATTAGATTGGTAGTCACAACTGAAATATTACAAAAGCCCTTGAATATGAAATCTCTAATCCGATTCAAACCATGTTTCTTTTTGCCTCAATCATTACAGTGGCATTGTAAAGTTTCACAATGGTTCGTCATTGTTCAGTTACAATGCATTTTCATGGCATTTGTAATTAAAGTAAGGGATATTAATTAGGTTGGCCAAGTCACTTGCCACAAATAACTCAGCGATTTGTGGATAATTCTGTGGTCAGTCGCTGAAGGGAAAAGAAAACATTCATCTGCAAAACACAGGAAATGAAAGGAAAACAAATCATACTATCATAAATAATCAGAGAAAATTCGGTAGGATGTTAGGAATTTCACTAGTTCACTAATCTAAGAGGTTTTCCATGGATTTTCTGAGAAGCTGCTTTTTTCATATACTTTGATTCTTTGATAAATCTGACACGCTGTGAAGAAAATGTATGGGTAGGTACATCCACACCTTGGTGTTATCGTACCCTGTACTGACTCTCAGGTGGCCAACACAAAACCCATCAAAGGCCCGAGTGTGCCGTAACGACCATGATGGCCTTTCACCACCGCTGCACAAAGACTCTTTCATCACCAGCCCCTCGCAATTCCTGCAAGGGCTGGCTGATTTTCCAGCTCCCCATGAGGACCTCCTCGAGCAACTGTCCAGCTGACTTCCTGCTCAGAGACTTAATCCCCCTCACTTCAAAGATCCTCCATTTCCTTTAACCAGGTGGGAAACGCCCCCTTCCGCTCTCAATGGACCCTCTTACCTTTCACAACCCCTGTCGCCTGGAACATTGTTACACCCCATCCATGCCAGCAATAACACCCCACATAGAACTTCCCTCCTGCTTCAGGATGAACCAACCTCTATATGACTGTGGACAGGACACACCGCCGATGTGGCAATGGGCACTATTTCATACGTAGTTGAGGATTTAGTCTAGATTTCTAACAGTGTTCTTACCTTCTAACCTCCCCCAAAACCCTTATTGAAAATGATGATTCCATAAGTGAAGTTGACCGTTTCAACCTATTTGTGGATAAAGAGTATTTTTGGCAGGCATTGAGCAGTGAATATTTTAATTGTTTCCTATTGTTCCCTTAAAAAGATTGAGACAGTGAACAGGAGTCTGGAGACCAGTGAAACCCAACTCTACCTATGCTTCTTTTTTCAAAACATGTGGAGGAGGCTGGCTGTAGGCTATAAGCCAGAGGCTATCCGGCCGAGTTGGTCTTAGTCTGGTTAAAGGTCAGTTCAAATGATTCAGCAGATGGGAATCTGGAGTCTGGCCCCCACATAGACAGATCTGCCCACGCTGCATTTCAGGTCCCTGTGGTCACAGGATGTCTCAGGACTCAGTCACTCAGTATCTCTGCAGATACACAAACAGTATCGAGACTGACCAATGACAAGTCTCAACCCCACAGTGACTCACTAACATGGCGAGTCCAAATCGAACCTCTTTCCCAAAATTATCATGTTGTTGCCTTGTGACTCGGATCACATTTCTTTAACTTGCCATCAGAGGTTTGTTCAATGCTATAGGCGGAATATAAAGCAATCTGACTGGCTTTTACTCTTGCTGTTCACAAGATAACACCTACTTCCATTTGTGTAATCAATTCCACTTGTGCTTCTTCCATTTTGAGCACCACCTCCTATTTTCTCCTGGAGCGTTTTTGTAGTGTTATACTAAAGCAGGCATATATTGTACCAGGCTGTGCTGTCCAACATCCGGCCAGGACTATACAATGTAATTCAGACAGTTTGTGTTAAAAAACTATACAGGTACACTGCAGTTTGTGCAAATATAAACTGTAACAAGCTCAGAGGTCATTGAACTCTAAATTATAATGTTTTGATGTTACACTCAAGAGTTTTTATATTTAATAAAACTGTAAAAATAGACCCCAAACCGACCCAAACCTTTTCAGACTTCTCCACAGTATTCTACCAAATCTCTTACAAATTCCAATAAAGGATAGGCTTTCAATACTCTCAGCCAGAAGGCATTATGACCTGTTTGCACACAGAAAGCTTTGGAAACAGTGTTTTGTGAGGTAAGTAGATAAGAGGGGAAATTCATAGAATTATTTTGAAAAGTATTACTAAATTGACTACCACAGGATATGAACCCTGGCGCTGGCTCGGAATGTCAACAGCAGCTAATGGGATAACATTGGCAACATGTCCACAAGGCTCAAACAGTCTGACACACTCTATTTCAGCGCAGACCGGACTGTTCTTCACCTCATTAACAAGGTTGGGTCTCCTATATTTTTATATGTAATAGTTTTATATTATATGAGTAGTTTTACCATTTCACCATTACCCTTTTATATCATTTAGTGTTTTGATATAAAGGTAAATACATTAGTGCCCTAGGTTAATAGTGCTGACTGATTTTTGATGTTCTGTTATGGGACTATAGGCAAAAAATTGATTATACATGTTTAAAAAACAAAGTTATGAGGTGGTTCTAGTTTCAAATCACTTTCAGGGTAGTTGTACCATCGTGAAGCTTGGACTCACTGATGCTTACTGAGTAACTAGTCACATGGGGAAACTTGGGCAAAAGTAACTTGCTCTCCCACCAGTTCTATGATGCATATAGTGCGCTGTCCTACCACTTCCTTCCTTCTAACCAAATGGTTTCTTTTCACCAGCCATTGACGCTCCCTCATAGCTCTTGGAACCCAACAATTTGCAAGGCAGAACTTCACTTGAAACATCAAATTACCACAAGTATTGTACATACAATACAATCATGCAAGCTATGGTGAACGCACTGATGTGTAGGCCTAAGATATAGTGCAGTGAGAAGAACTCAAGCAGGAGAGCTCTAATTAGATTAGAGCAACAGGGAGTCTCTTGCGCAGGATGCATTGTGCTAAAGAGGATTTTAAATCAGGAATGGCATACACAGAGTCATCACATACACATTGTGCGTACTCTCACTGAGACAGCAGACACTAATGATACTCATCTATGCCAATTCCTTTTACCTGTACACTTATCAAGCATTAGTTTTCTTTGCCATTATACCTCCACAAGCTCGGATGTCTCAGGATTCAGTCACTCAGTATCTCTGCAGATACACAAACAGTATCGAGACTGACCAATGACAATGGCAAGCATTAGTTTTCTTTGCCATTATACCTCCACAAGCTCGGATGTCTCAGGATTCAGCCACTCAGTATCTCTGCAGATACACAAACAGTATCGAGACTGACCAATGACAATGGCAAGCATTAGTTTTCTTTGCCATTATACCTCCACAAGCTGAGGCAATTCACTGGTTTGGTCATACACTTAAAAGGAATGACAGGAGCTCATATAGATTTACGTTACCCTGACACAGACCAATGGGGGTTGGGTTCTACCCCACACAGACTACAGTTAAGCTGAGTATTTACCTATTGAGTTCTTGAAGTTCCCGGAGTTCATGGCAGGTGGTGTAGGGTTTCTTTCCTTCTGAGGTCAACCAATAATTGAAATAATGACTTTTTTTATCTTGTTAACAATGTCTGGGGTCAAAAGGGGCTTTTCCTGCACTTGAAGAATGACGTAACTCCAGGTAGAGGTGAGGTGCTGAGAGGCGTTTTAGGGATTACTCAATTCTTCTCAGGCCTCCTGCGACTCAAACAGCACAAAACAAAACAACACGAACAGAGGATAGACTTTCACGTGCAGGTCGGACAGGTATGCGGCCTGCATTGTTATGGAACGGTTTTCATTTACTCTGTCCCAAAAGACTTCCAGTCTTACTAGCGTGCTGTGTGCAAAACAGTCAACAACAACGGGATGAATTACTTTCGTGGCTGTGCGTGAGACCCAATCTCTACCGCCTCACTGACCTGACACTGGAACGTGACGTTCGTTTAGGCACTTTGCTCCATAATTAGGGCATGTTTCTTCATCACTGCAGCAGTGCATGATATTTGAGTAAAGGAGCGAAAGGCACTTCAGGGACCATTGCGTTTCATAGCCTTAGGGGTCCCCTGGGTGAACAAGGAGGGGGCGTGTGCATTACTGTTTTATTACTCACCTGCTGACATGTAAATGGATTTATTTCTCAAAACAGGGGGCAGAAGGGAAGGAGGTAGTACTTTGCAACATGTCCCATATATTACTACCTGCCACGGTTGAGCTGAGTTACATCTAATTTAAATGGTAAAAAAGCACTGTACAGAAGGTGTTTAAAATGCCTTTTAGAATTTAGTGTTTAAAAAAACATTTTACTTCACCTTAAGTAATGGGTGTTCAGATCAACATGATTGCAATGAGCTAAATGTATAAGGTACTACCACTTGATTACTTGCCTTTTACCTATAGAATGAAGGTATCCAATTGTATGATTCCTTGTTAGCCAGGTGTGTAAAGAAATAAAGCGTGATCCAACATGAGGAGTAAACAAAGACAGCACACAGACATTCCTATTCGGCTCTCCTATAAACCCCCAACTCTGCAGTCATTCAAATGCCAAACAAGATAAATGCAACAGTATGTGCCTATCAACCATGGCTTTCATTAGCACAGACCACAGCCTCATGACTTTCAAATGCAGAATTCAATTCAAGACTAAACACGTCGGGCTAAACTTTAGCTCCCTCTGCTTTTACATTCAAAACAGCTGAAGGGATGAATGGACTGAAATGAGCCATGGTGTCTGTTCATTATCACTGAACAAAAATGTATTGTATTTCCAAATTTGCACCAATGGTATCAAGCATTGTTTGTTAGAGGGAATATAATATTGGGCTTGTCAAGGAAATGTTTTTTTTATTTTATTGCATAAGTATGAAATGCCCATACATATGAGTTTTCCTCAGAGCTGGGAAAAACCAAACTCATGATAAATTACAGTTTAGACTTTTGTAATGACCAAGTTACTAACAGTCTTTCATCTGATAAGCAAACATTATAATACATTCCTTCATACTCTTTCATGCGTTCATTTATCCACATTTGTCTTTCTTACAGTTTCTTAAAGTCTGATTATTGTCCGGCCACAGAGCTGCTGCATTAATCTCCATTAGTTCATAAGGGGTTTGACTCCCAGGAAGGGCCCCTAAACCAGAGGACCCCTACATTAACTGGCACTTCATTTAAATTTCTGAAGCACAAAGAGCTGCTAATGGTTTGTAATTAGATGCTTAATTATATTAACATTTATAATGAGAGATGACTTACCCACTAAATGTCATTGTGCCGGAAACAGTTATTGATGTTACAAGAATAAAAGGCCCATTACTATGGATGGACTTTCAGTGAGATTAGTTGTCAGACAACAAGTGTGTTTTCATTTTTTAAATTGGGGCTGTTGAATGGGTTTCCATTTTAAAATAGAGATTACTTTTGTATTGATTAACTGAAATTCCTAATGCGTGGACACCTGGTAATTAAAGCTAAACCATTTGTGGAAAATATGTTCAAACACAAAACAAATGGTAGTAATGCACTAAACCTGCACTGAGTTAAAATCTGTTCCAGCAAAAAACTTAAACACATGTTTTCAAACAACCTGAATCAATCAAGTGATTGGTTGGAATGAATATTCCAGGATCCAGACTGTGGAATGCAGCCCTAAAACACATGAGGCATGTCATCTTTACTCTAGGTCAAATATATGAGCATTTGGTAAATGAAAGTTTGGCCCAAAAAAAAAAAAAAAAAAGGAAGACGATGAAACAACACAAAACCTAGAGTCATGACTTCCCCAAAACCCTCCTGAAAACTACTGAAATGAAGATAAATATGTTTTATGTTGAATAAAACATATTTTGTCAGTATTATGAGGAATATAATTTGTGTTCTGCCTTTGTATCCCTGCTTTGTCAGTAAATTTTACATCATGTTACCATCTACATCTAAAGTGGACATTGATGCTGTCTTATTTTGTGTCATCACTTGTTCGGTCTTTCACGGCACCAGTAAGAAAAACCATTCAACGTCTGTTACATCACCAAACATTCATATATTTGACCTCCTAGGGATACCCTGCCAGCTGAAGCCTTGTCTTCCTAGATGATATGGCTATTTCTCCTATGGCTGCCATGTTTCACCTGTGAAAGTCACAGCTATGATGGAAAGTGGTATGAACGAGGTTTGATTCCAGGCTGTGGGGGGCTTTACTGTATTGCGGGCTGGTGTCTTAGTGGGAAACATTAAACTGGAGCCCCAGGCATTGACTTGTTTTGGTGTATGAGCTTCTCTTGAGCCCATACACCCTGGCCCATGGGGAAGCTCTCTGGGCCGAAACCTTTGATATGCTTAGGATTTTACTGGGTGAAGCTGGCAGTCCTACACAAAATAATTACACTGTCAGATTTTCCATTTAAAAAGCAAATTAACTGTCATTTATAGAACTTCTGTTTATCAAAATACATTCAAATTCAAGATACAGCATGAAAATACATTCAAATAATTGTATGCACATTTTATGAATGAAGACATTGAGAAAACATTAAAAAACAAAGATATTTTTACAGCAGTTGTTTTAACATATGTTTATCTCTAGCGAAATATGATAGGCATAGTAATATCTATAAATCAGTTGGCACTACACCTGAAGCAGGATTTAATTTTGGCAGGTGTCCCACACCACGTCTTGTCAGTTTACAGAGCAGTGCTGTTGTTGACATTTCTCTGTCAACATTGCTTACATGTTGCAACCATGTCCCCAGAGATTACTGATCCACTGCCAGAACTGGAAAGTCCATAAAGCAATAAAAGCATGTGACTTTTAAATGAAAAACATCCAGCTGAAAACAGAAAAGTCGATGACACTAACTTGAGGAAACTGAGGGCCAAAACTATTCAATACGCATATGATTTTTTTGCAAGTGCTGTGAAATGATGTTTCATTTATAATAATACGGTAATAGTAATAACATAAAATGTTTGTGTCTATGTGCAAAAGTAAAATGTTTCCATATCCAAATCAATTAAAAGAGGTAAATAAACTGATCTGGCCATGACCTCTTCTCCAGCCCTAAATCCAAACAGACTAGTCATTGCATGTGAAGGACAGTGGGACTGGCTCAATGCCATTGGCCCTTTCTGCGCCTCATGTATTTACCCATGAAAAGCATTCTGGAAATAGAAACAAGGAGTACACAAATATTACACACAGACTAAAGCTCTCAGTGCTGAATGAGAATGTGAGGGGGCTTGCAACATCTGGAAAATATATCTGAGAGGAAGAGGAATGTTAACTGTTTTAATTATTCCCTGAGCCCATTACCACTGTAATTACATGTCAACCACAGTCCTCTTTAATGCAAACATCTCATTACTAATGGATGATTGAAGTACATAGCTGATGAAAGATTAAATGTTTTCTTTAATGCTATGTGTTCACTTTAAAAAATCATGCTCAGTTAAAAAAATACTTTCCGTCACACAGAGATTAAGAGATTATTAGAGAACATAAAACGAGAAAATGACTCATTAATTGGTAGATCTGTTTACATTGTGCACTATAAACTGTGATGTCACAGACACCTGTGTTCTTTTAAATGTCTGCTCTAATGATATAATTTAGCGATGCTGACCATCACAGTCAGGAACATATCAGCATTTGTGGAGGGACACCTGTGAGCAGTTTATTTCATGCAAAGAAGAGGAATGTCTGGTTTCACTGGAACGGGCTTTGCTTCCCTGCTGCTCCTTTTCAAAGACCACAAGAGCATGTGGATGTCAGTAAGCACCACATTTGGGTCTGAATTTGGATACTATGGAGTATTTGTGCTAAAGAGCTATTTATTCATGTCTCTACTAAAAAATTACAGATCTGGACTTTCTGACAGATGTGACCTCATCTTGTACTGCTTATTCACCATTTTTGAAGTGGACGCTCACAGAGGAACAGAGTGTCTGCAATAGCATTTCATATGCATCCCATAAAGAGAACCAAAACCTACAGGCAGTGTTCATTTAGCAGGTAAAAATAAGTTTAACAAGTAACATCTCAGATCCTAGGCAAGTGTAATCACATATTGCAATGCACTTAATTAACATGCATGGAAAACATATGAACCTTATAGTTAAACCTCTCCCTGCGTCTTTTTACAGGTGAGGGCATGCTGACATTCCAACATGGGTTTTCAGGAATATCCCTTTGGCTACTCAGCGATAGATTTAATCCAGCTGAATATTATATTTCATCTCTTCTCTGAAACACTGCCTGCATGAAGTATTGATTGATAGATAGCTAGACATATAGATGTATAGATAATTATGAATAACTATATATCAAAAGGTAGGGGATAGGATCGCAAGTTATCTTTTTTAATTGAAGTGATTTAACATGGAGCTTTTTCCTATATATGTAACCCAGAGTTAATATGTATTCTTCCTCTTCTTCCTATTATTATTAACAGTAGCAGATGTATGGTGCATAATTTATTTGACAACTGCAATACAACCAGGAGACTTTGAGTCTCCTCTGTCAGACTTGACTACTAAAATGAGAAACACATCCATGCAACATTTGAGTTAGTTGTAAAAGACAACACAAGGATTTATTGATCAAACAACTCAAACCTTTCAAGTTACTTTGGTGTAATGGCTTCCAAATGATTTAGTGTTATGTGGATCTCTGTCTCATTATTGAATTCATTCTCCTCTATTACACTGGAAGTCACACATTTTTGGATGTGCGAATACTTCTCTCCATCAAGCTGCTACTATCATACAGTGATATTGTGATGAGACCAGCATTTAAATGTGTAGTTAAAGCAGTCTCCATGGCAACATGTCCAGGTACAGCACAAGCTGATGTGAATGGCACCATTTATGTGATCATAGTTTCCCACTGCTCCAATTATGGGTCAGTTGTCTTACCAATGCAGTGTGCAGACAAATGTTTAAAAGTGAACTTGAACTGTATGCACACAATAAAAAAAATGAGCATTTTGAAAAACAGTCAAAGTAACTGTTTTGAAAGATGAGGCAGCTATGACTGTTGCATGCAAACTGTGACTATGCTTTCTTTTCCAGGAAACACTTTCCTTTGAAGATCAAATAGAGAGTAAAAAATTGATTTGTCACATATAAGCTGCAGCTATTTGCCCTCATTGATGCTGAATGCAAATAGCCTGTGCAGCATTTTAGCCTTGGTTATTTTCATACCTTACAAAATCCAAGGGTAGACAGTGGTGAACTTAAAAAGACTGAGGATGACTTATCAACTGTCTGTATATAATTCCAGTTATATAATGAAATTACAGTAAGTGCAATCTGTTATGCTTCACTTTTTAGTGCTGCATTCAAGGTAAATGAGTAAACAAACAAACATTGTCAAAGGCTTGCTCCGCAGTAATGCGTTTTACTATTTCCACCATTTTATCAGTCATCATTCTAAAAACTTCATACTACAATAATAACATCAAAACCACCTCAGAATCCCTTCTGTAATAAATTCCATTAGTATGAGCTAGTGCTTATCATGAAGTGGAGCAGCAGCCACTGGTCATGAGAGGGGTTAAGATGGGTCAGGAGATAAACAGAGACAAATACCAGCCCTACATCCTCAACAGAGCAGTCTGTGCACCTAAAGAGACTAAAACCTTTTCTGAGGACATGGATTATGCCTCTGGTGAGACAAAGGCTGAGATTTAATCAACATTTGTCCTCGACTTTTACTTACACTCGGACGAGTGTGTGATGCTTTTTCTCTACAAGTGTTTGGAGAGTAAATCTTCATTATTACTGAGCTAGCCGAATTTGAAGAGAAAAATGAAGACTTGCACTGAAATTGTGAGATAGGGTCAATGTTAATTTAATCCTGACCTAAGTGCATATGAGTGAATCTAGCCCACAATTTGAATCTGACATAACTGGTGGTCACAGAAAATGTATTCGCTCATGGCCTGGCATAAGATCTGGGAAACACTGGCATAAGATACTGATAAGAATAAGACACTCAAGAGCAAAAGCTGCATTTGGGCCTCCTTAGAAATACATTGCAGTAAAAATGCAGGACCAGCACAGAGAGTCACACATGTTTTTCAATATCTTTTTCTGCCTACAGGACACTTTTTTTCCTACCGAGGATGTAATATCGATCCATTCACAGAACAGAATTTGCTTAGGAACAAGTTACATGATTGGTTTATTGCAGTAGCTGTTTTCCTATGAATGAGTCTTGAAGCTGATGCTTATGGTCGTGTTATGAAAAGAGCCCAGGTCATATGATCTTTCTCCTGATTTTAGGGCCTACCTTGTCAGAGCTATCTTCACAACCCATCTCACCACCCACTCAGCTCCACAGCTACTGACATCATCACTGACAAATACAGTGCCTTCAACACATATCCTGAAATTATGCAAAAATGAGAACAGTTTAAAGCTTCATAGTTTAAAGCATTACCTGACAACCCCCAGTCTGTGGTGGCCTCATGAGTACGTCAAGATTTGCTTCACAATGTGCAAATGAGTGCACTGAGGAGTGCCCTGATGCAAATATGTTATTGCACACATACAGCTCAATATTAGTTGCGCTGTACTTTGTAGATGGCTCTGTATGTTGTGTAGATGTCATATAGAACAGGATATGTTGTTATTTTATAAAGTAATGAGTACAATATATAATCAGCAAGATATACTGTATCTTCTGTGAAAATGGAATGACAAATCTCTAAACTACCTATAAAGTGATACTTCTAGTTTCTCATTACTTGCTCGACATTGCGCATAGTATAGCAATAGTGAGGAAACACAATCCATAGATAAAATCTTAAATAATATTTAAATACTGGGCTTTTATACAATCACCAATCAATCATGCACCAGTAGTAGCCTGTGGCAAATTATTATCAGAATATTTTAACAGAAAAAATATTTCCAAAAATTACAGAAAAAAAAATAATTGAAAGGTAATTTGTAAACCTGTACAAAAGCTGTAGCCCTGACAGCGGCTAAATTGAATGAAGATAATGTAAATCGAAAGCCCAAATGTTGAAAACATATTCCTTTATGTGGTTGAAAAGCTAGATGGAGGCATATAAAGGAATACATAAAAAGCTTCTTAGATAAGAACAGAAGCCCTGTGATATTGAGTAGCGTTAGCGCTGAAACGAGCCCTGACAGTCATTTGGCTTTGAGCATTATTCTGAATCGGGGCCAGCCTAAACATCAGGAGCTCGTTGCCTTCATCAGGAATATGTACGATTTTACAGCCTCAGTCCCAGGGAGTAACACATGTAGCTTGGCTTTGCTCTCAGCCGTAATGTTTCATTAAGACAGAGCCGTGAAGCCATGACCTTTGCTCTCAAAACATAATGACAGATGAACCAAACCAAAACACTTAGCGCGGCTACGTACACGAAAGACTACTAATGATAGCATGGTGGGAAGAATCAGACCTGTTGATTTTTCACAACAATAAAACACTTTATAGCAGTATAATAAAGATATTTATTAACACTTCATTTGGAATACATAAACTGAAACATATGAATACTGCTTTCTTTCCTTTGGGCCTCCATATTCCAAGTGAGTGTTTATTGATTTCCTAGTACTTCCCATTCATTGGCACAGACCAGAAGCAGGGCTGGTGAATATGGCCCCTCTGAGCTGTTACACGTGGCGTGGAGTCATTGTCATCCAAGACTATGTAAGTGGCAAGATCTGACATGTAATAATGAGGGCATAAACATAAGAAAATAAAACATACTCTTCATTTATAGCCATCATTTCAAGACAACCCTCTCTCTGGGTGTTTAATATCCGTTCACTGCCAGTTGGAAGATGACACAGCAATTTTAGTATCAAACAGCTCACATCATCTTCCATGTCAATAAATCAGAAGATGTTTATTGTGATCAAGAATATGCATTTGCAACACAAGCAGTAATGATGAATATTCACTGAATTTCACTGACTGATCATGCTTTACACCTATACCATGAAAGAAAAGATGGTGAAAAATAAGACCAATATAGGTTTTTAAGATTCAACATTCAAAAGCATCTTTATTCTAATTTCTCTCAATGTTTTCCCCCATGCAGAATGAAAGTGGCACTTGATAGGAACACACATAAAACGTGCAGAGTGGAAATTCCCGGCATCAGAGCAGGAGGTATTACTTATTGAGAAGCCTCCTCCAGCTGTCATTAACGGCCCAGCCTGGAGGACACGGATGAGCGTGAGGGTAAATAAACCGGGCTCAGTGGCTCACCTGCAAATCGCTTCTCCCTGGCGCTCCTGTTAAGCAGATCCAAAGCTCTGGATTTGGAGAATCTGATGTGGTCGCTGAAGGACCTCTGCAGCAGCAGCTTCACAGACTGGGACATACTGCAGCAGCACACCTCAGTGTAGGAAGCACCATTCAAATCCACTGCAGTGCTCTCATATCCCGCCTCCCCTTCTATCTTTGTGCCTTTTTAAATATGCACCTCAAGTTCAGCTCCTCAGAGTCCGCTGTGCGTTATACATCTTTTAGAGGGCTGTGGTTCAGTCAGCCAGGATCGTGAGCTCAGACAGAGCCTGACTGCAGTTTCTCCCTCTCCCTCCCTCTCTCTGGTTCGCTGCAGTCGGGAAGAGTAGCACTGCCGCTCACATCCACCCTGACATGGAAAATTGCCAAGAAGCCGGCAGAGGGGATACATCTGGAAGTGGTTACCAGCAGAGCAGCCGCAGCCATCGCATGAGTGGGCTCTTTATTGCAGGTTTAAAGGGGACTTTTCATATTGTCGCGATAAAACGAGACGCTAAAGCGACGTTTACACAAGCTTAGCTGCTGCTCTGCTGGAATTAGAACCGACGTGAGCAGAGCATCTGGGATAGCACACACGCACGGCTAATCTGCTGAATAACAGAGCTAAGGTCATTACGACTCACGCACCTATGGAGTCGGCCTCAGTGGGCATGGACGCACACTTTCTAATGAAGCCAGACTGTGTCATAACGAAGTGTCCTCAGAGCAGCGACAGCACAAGAGTAAAACTGCTTGACTCACTTCAACACTTGACGCTTTAAAGCTATTCCAAGCAGATGTACAGGTTGCAAGGGCATAAAAATGATAAACTGGAAAACTGGTATCAGTAACTGCATATAACCAACCAATGTATAAAACATGAAAATACAAGGTACCATACAAGCACTATGGATTCAAAGCATAAAGGTACTATGGATGCAAAATTTGTTTGTATCATCACATAGTTTATTGGTTTGTACTGCTTACAACGAAAATAAGATCTTTTTTACACATTACGCTATATTAAACTACAACAACGTCAGAATCTAATAAGTTGGACATAGTCCATTCTACACTGTGCAAAAATGACAAAAATAGCAGGTTAAATATGGAACATGATACCACAATGATGGGAGATTAGCTCTCTGTGCGCAAGCATGACTGCTTATACTGTAGAACATAATTTAATTTGCTAGGTTCCCAACAAAAGGCTCTCTCTGATGCACAGTGTGTCCAGCTGTTGGGTTAAAGCTTGGAGGTGAACAGTGTGTGAACGTCACTGCCTCCTCCTGTCTGTTTGGCAGCCTCAGAGTGCTTTGCTTTAGGGTAGACCCCTCTAGCGCACTCCAGAGCTTGCCGTGCTGCTAGACCTGTCATGCATGAACACGATAATTGTCGTGGGTCCAATGAATTTTTCACAGCTCTGAGAGCACAGTAGTACGAGATCTGGCTTTCATTGTAATGGATCCACCCCCACCCCCACCCCCATGCCCACGCCCATCCCCTCCCCGACCCTCACCCACCCACTGGCTACGGACCCTTGTGTTCTAATAACAGCAACCACAGCACAGGATTCAGTGAAGAGGAATCTGTGGATATTTGGCACTACTAACTAATTGTACATCTGCAGTACCTTTATGCTTTGAAACCATAGTGCTGTAATATGTGTGGCACCCTGTATTTTTATGATCTGATCGCCTCCCTTAAGCCTCTTTCTTGGTGGTGATAAAGGTATTGGCACAGCGTGGGTGAAATTATCTTCTGCTTCACTGCTGTATATCCTAATGGGGTGTGATTTCAGCATCAAACACTACTCTCCAGTCAATCATTGATTTATTGTGGCAGTTAAAGACTATTTGTTTTATTAGATGGCCGTTCAGGTGCCATTAACATGGCTGAGAGAACAATAAAAAAAGAGTCCTGACTCACGGAAAATAGTACAATAACATGTTTGATTTATGAAGACAGGGTATCTTCTGGATGAGATACAAATGACCAGAAACAGGATTTGGGCCAGTAATGATAATAAAACTAAACAGACCAGCATGAGGAAAAATAGTAAGTTACTGTTTCTGGAAAGACAAAGAAGACAGGAGAGAGAGAAAGATAGATAGATGGATAGAGTGAGAGAGGGAGAGAAAAGAACGTTCATTGACTTTATTTCCTTTCAGGCAACTTGAGAAGGACAAGCTTTACTTCCAAGAAAGTGTATCTTCCGCCTCTCTTTGGCTCTTTCATTTGGCCCCGTTCCTCAGGGTTTACCTTCCCCAGTGCCTCGGTACCCCTCCCCAGTTCTAAAATAGTCACACTCTGAAGATGGTGACCCAGTTCACAACACTTCATGAGCCCCATACAGGAAATGGCACATTTACAGTAGGACGAGCAGCACAATGCAAGGCATTCTCGGAGGTGAGGTCTGCAACTGCAGCGCACCGAAGGCCCTATAACAACCTTCAGGTTGTAGATACAGCTAAAGGATGTTGGGGGTGTAGTGGGGAGGTGGTTTAGGTTCCATGAATGGATGGAGCGGGGTGGAAGCGAGTAATTAGCTGCCAGTGCATCTTGACCTATAAAAGGAACCAGGAAATCTTTTCCAGTTTTTTTTTTTTTTTTTGTGTCTTGGATATGCGTGGCATGCGGCCTTTGATATAACCATCTGCATGAGCGTCTGGTCCTGTAACAGCGATATTGTCTGGGGATCAGACATCTGTGCTCTGTCCTTCTGCAGTAACAGGAGAGCCACAGGCACACATACCTCTGATTATAGCTTATCTCCTTAATCTAATATGGGACTTTACAATAAGGTTTAGACTTACAATTTAAAGATACGCACAGAATGTGCTGCTGACATGTTAGCAACAAATGCGGCTTTGTGTCTGGAACTGGGTGTTTGCTGTCCTTTTATTTAGCTGTTTCCTTCCAAGTCAGTCAAAGGAACCAGTGGCACATGGATGATACCCAGTAAAACAAACAAACCGCCTTTTTGGCCTTCCTGTTTCCCTTATATATATTTCATTATTCATAGTTATTCATTTTAACAAAGCCATTTCTACATCGATTTGAAGCGGACACAGAATAAGGGCTTCATATTTTGGTTCATTCTTATGAGGCTATGGTCAAAATACAGCATACTCCCGTGATTAACTGCTGCCCAGTTTATTTCATAAGTAAGTGGCAATAATACTGAAGAATGTCAAGGCATAAGGCATTATAATCCAAGCTGCTATAAAACTCATTAAGTCTTGACAAAGACATGACACAAATCTGGAAATAAATGATGCACCAACTATTCAATATGATTGAACCAGGTATTCAATATAAGTTTAACTTTCAAAATAAAGCTCTAGGTATCAACACAGAGCTGTAAAGTTATATTTGTTTGTGGTCAGCAGCAGTTGAAGGAAACTCACAAACAGCAATAACAGACCTAAACTTCCTCTTTGCATCTCTGTAAGTGGGGCATGCTGTTTGTTTTTCTATCACAGGTGTAATTGTTGGGAACTTCCTGGCAGTAGATATTTTTAGTTTGAATCACATCCTGCAGGTAACATGGTCGCCCCTTTAAATCACCCATTGGACCCCTCCAACTTCCTGTGTCTGGGTCTGAAAAGGTTTGACCTTCACACATCCAAAAATATGTTGGTGCAGGTGCTTGAAGCTCTTACAAAGATCTATGCAGCTAGGTAAATAAAAATCTAAAATAGTACTTGTTAGTTGCTTGGTTTTTTCCTAAAGAAGTGTTCCTCAGTGAAGGTATAATACTTTTGCATGAACCATTTCCTGTATTTTCATTTTGACTAATAAAAACAGCATTCTCATGGAAAATGTAAAACAACAGTGATTCAAATTTAGGGGTCAAATCAACAAATATAAGAAAATGACCATTTATTCACATATTTCACATACAGTACAGATTGTTTGTAGCAACTATGATTTTTAAGATTTTACACCTCCATCCCCTCAGCTAGAACTAATATTTATACTACATACTGTATGTGAGGATGCACATGCCATATCAGTTACATGTCAGCAATGAATGGGTTACGATTTCAATGTTTGCTGCCTCTTGTAATTCTAAAAGAATGTTTTTTTAATTCAACAGTGGCTGAATATAATGGGCCGCTGGGACAGAGGCGTGGGAGTTTTGTTGTGATGATGGGAAATCTGCCTTACATAAATACAGAGAATCTTCAGCCAATCAGAGTCCAATGGAGAATGATTCTCACAGCAAGAAAAGCAAACAACATTTAAACCAGCTGGGCAAAACCTGAAGCATTTAATAAAACTTATGAATGAAATATCTCAGTAAAAAAATCACTAAATGGTCTGAAAGCCCCCTTTTTTGGTTGAAGTTTGCATGATTCAACATTAGCTTACTTGAAGAATATACATTGTAAACATCTTCCTCTGTAATATAAACTTAATAATAATGACTGGATTAGTGAAGTTAAAATAAATGAAACACATTCTTGTTTAGCTCTGCAATGCCAGTGAATGTCTGATTAAACAACTCCTGTGGCAGAACTGTGAGAAGGAAATTCATCACACAAAGTGCATTACTGAGAGAGTAATGAATGAGTCCACAATTAAGCCAAAACTGCCCAAGACAGAGAAAAAAAAAACAAGAGACATCATTCAGTTACGTTGAGTAAGAATGTGTTCGACATAAGAAACTTTGTTCTTAAATCATTTCAAACCATTTTTCATAAAAGGGGAGGATGACATGAAGGGGAAGGAGTGCAGACAAGGCGTGCAAAACGAGCTCTCTTAAAAGCCGCCAGAAAGCAACCTTGCGCTGATGGACCGCACAAACCAGGAGTGCTGCAGACTTCAGTGCCAAGGAATGCTCTTCTCTCTTTCTTGTAAATTGGCTCGTTGTATCATCGGATGAACAATAAACAGTTTCCTTTAGGGACTTCTCCCTAGTCGCTTGAACAGCGATGGGGTGTAATATTGTCTGTCGGTCCCTGGTTGCTGGTGAAATGGCTCCTCCCACAAAGCAGCGAAGGGTCACAAACTCCGAATGATTGGAAAGTTGCCCTCATTGTGTTGTGTTTATATATTCCCACTGTGATATTTTTAGAATGGGCAGAAGTTCAGAAATGGAATTAGCTTGGAATTAGATACTGTCCCTTGGTCCCTATGCCGTCTCAGGGCTTATATCTGTTCACATGTTGGTTTATTTTCCCAACAGTAAAGAACACTATATAGTGCTACATACAGTGCAAACATGAAAATAAAACAAAATTGTGAGAACAACATAACATACACAAATGGTTTTACACATTCAGTGCCAAAGTGAAAAGGAACAATATCCATACTGCTATCATAACAGTGTCTTGTCATAATACCTCAGACAGTGTCAGGTTTGCACTGAATGGGAAATTTAATAACGCATGACAAAAACTGTCATATTGCCAAGGAAATTAAATACATTGAAATACTTAACAAAGGATAAGAAAAACTACAAAATAAATGACTTTCAGGTTTTCATATTTTTATGATGTATAGCATTGTGTTCCATTTCAGTATGGCTAGAAATCTTGTCTCTGATTTATGCATTAATAAACAGATCTTCAAATAGACACCCCTGATCTGTTTACAAGCTGGCACTGGCAGCTCTTCATTGTGGAGGCGGGGCCCCTCTGGGGCCCCAAACAGCAGACATCGGCCCATCAGAAAGCCGTGGGCATGTTTGTCAGGTCACAGCGCTAATATCCTGAAGCGCTTCACTGACAGGCAAGCGCCTTTCATGTCTTCCCCCTGAAGTGAGAGACAAGAAGGAAAGAAAGAAAGAGAGCAGGGAGAGAGAGAGAGAGAGAGAGAGAGAGAGAGGACCTGGGTTCTCAGGTGCAGGTGAAGGCAACCAAGGGCCCATTGTGTTTTGGGCCCTGCCCCGCTAGCCAGGGGCTTGAGGAAGCCCGGAGGAATGCTCTCACAGGCATGACCAATCACACATCAAAGGGAACCATCAGAGCGATTGAGGAGAAGGCACCAGGGGAAGGACAGAGAGAGAGAGAGAGAGAGAGAGAGAGAGAGAGACACGGTGCTGTATTCACAGACCCCCCCAACCCCCACCCTCTGCCCAGCAGAGTGGAGCTGTGGTTTGACTCAGGAATGATTCACCCCCAAACCCCGTCCCCTACCCCTGCAGCGTTACCTTGTCCCCTCATAACAGGGGAGCTTCTCCTCCTAATTGTGCTTAGTCAGAGACTGGGCCGCTATTGTGTGCCTCTGTCTGTCAATGCAATTATGGCAGAGAGGAAGAGGAAGTTGAAGCAGCAGGCCGTTCAGCTGTTTCAAGCCCACTGATCGGCCACTGATCACTGATTGATCCAACTCTCCTTATGTGAATAAGGGCTCTTTCTGTGGAGATGGCTGATAGCAGATAGACCTTAGCACCCAGTGAGTTTTAAGTACATTTATACTTTTGCTCATATGTGATAGTCCACCCGTAGGTTGAAAATGACCTTATTCAGCCATCTTTGTCACACGTCTGATTAATGAAACCCCACTCAATCACTACTAACTGAACGTCATTTAGAATTATGATTAGTCATGTTCATATGGTCACATTTACAGGCAGAGTAGGGACTGTGTTTGTCCTGATTTTTATTTTCCTTCATCTGAATCACAGGTTTTTGTGCATATTGCTGCATGCTCCTACTGTGGCAAGTTCCTGCCAGGATGACAAAACACCCCTGAAGCTTGGAGTGGCTGAGATATGACCTGCCTTATTTACTGTCCAAACCCTCTGCTCCTCAGGTCAGGCCTGGGTCTGCATTCATAAAGCATCAGAGAGAACAGAGCATGCTGGTCTTGGATCAGATTTCCTTTGGGCATACACCAACCTCATTCATTATGAGCTTAAAGGGAAAATCTTATCCTAGATCAGCACTGTCTCTTTGAGATGTTTTATGAATGCAGTGCCTACTGCTCACACATGCATTTCAATGATACATCAATATGCCTAAATAGCTCAATGATAACTTTGATTAAAGAGAGCATTGTGGAATTAACGTATTGTGGAAGTCCCACATATTCTCCATAACAATGTAAGAAGAATCAAACCGCTCCTAACCTCACACCTAAGCCAGCTGACGTTACAGGTCTCTCTCATATACTGGACAACTGCAAGTTCTGACCTGTGGCACCACAAAGCTTCATCTTATTCACTGTACAGGAATCCAGACCTACACATTACCAGCCACTGAGGTCATGTTTACAGACACATGCACACGCTACGCACAATAACACACACACATGCACACACACGCACCCACACACAGGCACAAACACAAAAGCTTCACAAACAAAGTAAACCACAGTTATGCTACAGCGTTTCCCAATGAGCTCCTGACTGGCCGATATGATAATTATGACATCACATCCTGTCTGCTGCCCACAGCAGGGGTAAAATCAAATATAAACAAACCAACAAACATTTGTTTGCGTTTGACCCCCTGGCCCCCACCACAGACACACAAACACACACAGCTGCATCAGCTAAGGGTGGGAACATGATGGCCCTCACTGAAAAAATGCAAATCCCGCTGTTTAGGGAGGCTCATTTCAGTCACTTAGGCTTAGATAGCGCCTGGGATTCAAGAAACCAAACCTAATCTCCTTAAGGGCATACGCAATTCAATTCAAAACACACTTTACATTACAACACACATTTTCTTTGAGTATTTTCTATTTTATCGGTAGGAAAGAAAACATAGCCCATGCCCTTAAACAGACGAAATCAGTTTTGAATTGCATATGCCCTTTAACAGACTAAGTCCATTTGACTGGGTCCCTGCCTATGTCTGCCCTGCCACTCAGAGTGTGGAAGTATTGCCTATTCGTATAACTTGGTGGTCTGAATATCCTATCATACATTTCCAACTAATAAGTATAAATCCATAATAAAAAAAAGTATAACCCCATTGAAATGAAATAATAAAATAAAGCACGTGTATTACAAGCTGTACTGTGACTGAATTACATGGCTAAAAAGGGTCTTACATGTCGAAGAGGAAGATTTACAGCGGGAAGCTCAGAGGATGGGGGAGGGGGGCGGTCTGGTGTTAGTGTTGCTGCAGTGAAGCTCTGATCAGCTCTATGGCTTGTTTTTAACTCTCACAAGCTGCATTTGAGTTCTCTGCACCTTATCAGCTGTGGCAGTAAAGCAAATGGACCGCAGAAGCCAGCAGACGTGTCCTGTCTCAACTACCAGAAACACTATTTACAAACTGAATGGATCTCCCGTCAGAGTCTTGACTGATTATAAACATTGTAACAATGTTAGTGCTTTCTGTCAAGCTACAGTGTAACAATGTCAGTGTGACCAGTCAATCTGGAATGCAGGGGAGGCCTCCAAAAACGCTATAGCGCCATAATGGGAACTCCAGTGCTCCTGGTAAATTACATTTCATTTACCCCATTAAGAAAATGGCGAGACATGTTAGCTATCATATGTGAACAATGCCTGCAAGTGCTATCATACATGCAAGTTGAAGCAAAGATGAGGTTCATGTACCCTGACTGTGGAATTCCGTTCATCTCAGTCATGACTAGCTTTGAGCAAACTTAGCACGCTTGTGTGATTCAACATATTATCAGACACATCCAAGACGTCTTCTGTGCTACACACACAATTAGAGGTTAACCATGCGAGAAGACCGGAGTGAGACATGCAGTGTGAAACTCTTTCATGTTGAATAAAAGTGTTGGGCAAATTCCTGACAAAAATGCATTCGATAGACAGACAAAGTCATGAAAAAAATACTAAGATTCCCCTAGTCATTATGTAAAGGTCAACATAAGATTTAATGTTCCAAAGAATTTTCAAAGGTTCAAGTGTTTACAATGCACCATACCATGACGAGCAAGTCTGAAAATTAAGCTGAAACAGGACCATTAAAAATGAAGAACTAAAATAATGTGTTTTAAGATTTATGGATGCTAGTAACCTGAATCTAGAGAAAAAATATGTAGCAGCTTAATCAAAATTACATTTTACAGAAGTAGTTAAACTTTCCTTGAACCAAAGGATGAAGCTGAAAGTCAGAGCTTATATAACCCAAATACTTATGCAGAAGCAAAGGATAACAAAACACTTACCAGCTTTATCCTTTTCCGAAATAGATGGCATTGTCTACGAAAAAAGAGATCAAAAGCAGACATTACTGGTTGTGTAATCACAAAGCGATACAGTCATCAGTGAGCATTGCCAGCATGTATGCACATTAATTGGCCTAAGAATGACCATTTTAATGTAAACTATCTTAATCTATTCCTAGCTGTTGTGCAGGAGCAGTGCAAAAAGCACTGCATTCTGACTTTATACTGATTTCCATCCCATCAAAAACATCTGAAATGTCATAAAAAATGAAATGAAGTGACAGGAAATGAAAACCAATTAGTCAGGCCGTATAACATGTGAAGGGGATATCTGCATTTTGCACAGCTTGATACAGGGAGTTAACCTCACAGCTTGGCACAGTACACTTGTTCATTTGTTGACCTTCACAACATTCAACAGTTCAGATAATAAGATACCTCTGAGAATTTTTTACATAGTTTGACTCCTTTAAAAGTGTTTTTGCACCACTCACAAGCATGATTAAGGTCTAGCACACTGGATAGATTTTGAGCCAAACGATATATTATGGAAAGCATTTAAAAAATACCATTTAGGTTAGTGTAAGAGAGGCAGAGGGAAGATTTAATGTGTGGTGTTTTAGTATTAGTTAAAAGGTCTATTCACACTCTTAATGTGTGAAATATAAACCACCACAGGGCCCGCTCTGTCAGTCTGTCATGCCAAATGCATATTTTGTTTGATAAATGGTTGAATGTAAGCCTTTGAACAACATAAATCATATACTTTAAAGCACCACGAAAACAAAGTGTAAAAGCAATGTGAGTATGAATCCACTGGAAAACGTAAGATTTGCAATGTGACCCCAATAACATTTTGTGATACAAAGCTAGAATAATGGAAAATTGACAGAAATATTCTTTTGCTTTTATGAAATATGTTTTGCTTTTATGTATTATTATTCTATATCCAGCAGAGGGAAATGCTGGTTCTCAGAGTGCTGGGGACATGGATCTGGGTGCATGTATAAGTTGGTCAACCAACACCAATCTGACATTTGACCTCAAAGTCTAACTTTAATTCACTTATTCAGTGTAAGGTTTTGAAAGCACCCGCTGAAATATGTGGGCGTATCTGTAAAATTGCCATGTGTAATATATCCAGATAACAAAGTCTTTGATCCAATCACCAAATGTTTCAGCTATATCTAATGTTCAAAATATCTTTTGATTTTTTCATGCAATTCCACACCTTTTGGGCCCTATTTTCACGCCACTGCAACACAAAACTTATTGGGAATTTTGCCTTGCACACTGATAAACTTTCACTCTAATGCTGTGGTTGGCAGTTTCCCAATCTAAAATGAATGTTTTAGCACTGGAACGAGAGAAGTGCTGATAACAGGGATGTGTTCATAAAACCCACCTGGCAAAGTGCTAATATCACCTGAGGCTAGCACATTTCCTTAAAGGATATCAAAACCGCTAACACAATGGTTTCTCTGCAGTTTTGACAATCAAATTACAGTATGCCCTCTCACAGGTGAATACAATAACTGGTACCACATTGGGATGATCTAGCACATGTTTATTTTGGTCACTCACCATGGTGTCTGTGTGTAAGGTAATACTAATGATATTTATGGGAAAAGAGAAATAATAAATATCTGGCTTCACAACACAGACTTTCACCCACAGCTGGCTACATGCTTCATTCAGGATCTCTGCAAATACTCAACTCCTTCTCCTTTTAGGATGAGGGATGACTTCCTCTCATCCTCTTGAAATGAGCTCCTCAGCATGTGCAAATGCCGGGTTTAAAAAAATCAGCAAAAAAAGAGAGATCTGCTGAGCCAACACGCAGTCACACCAAACCCTTTTCAATAGCTCTCCTCTTCATCTGCCATGAAAAAAAGCAAAATGTGATTCTGACACGTCCTCGATGAACTTGCACTGTTCTGTACTTTAAGACAGCATTATGGGAAGCCACACTGTATGCATTGTCAAAATAGAGTCCTGAGTCCGACAACCTGTCATTGTCTGTAAACGATAACGACCAAATCAGTTGCGTGAGGGGTGGATCAGGCCTGTTTTCATAACATGTGACTTGTCAGCGCTGGGGAGAGAGATTTAACGATGCAACATAAGTCAATCAACATGGAATGTAAAGCCTCTACACTGTGCCACTATGTTCTGGACATACTTGAGTGCTGAGCTGGCATGCAGTCCGTTCATTTGCCAAACAAAACCAACCCAAAGCCAGTGACATGTGACAGATGCTTGGAGTTATCACTGCGTGTTTGTGGAGAAACACAGTGAAGGAACAGTCAACAGTTCTCCTGCAGCTTACTGCCTTGCCCGATGCCCTGATATCTCTGAGTGTCAAACACAAGTATTGCTTAACTTATTCTTTGTGGTGGGCTGTAAAAAGGCTGAAAAAAACAGAGTGAAATAGACTTGGTAAAATCCATAATTTAGTTTAAAATCACACACAAGCAGGCATTTGTAGCTTACCTTCCCATTCTCTTGCTCAAGAGAAATGCCACTTTTATAGACAGAGCCACAAACACCAGGTTTCAATTAACACATCTCACTATTGACCATGGTTAATTAATACCAATTATCACGAAGCAAGCAATTATCAATGCTTCCACAGTTCAGGAAGGGCCACCCCTTCACATGGGCACTTAGCTAATGTTCAGTACTGAATGAAATGGCACTGGAGGAAAATGGACACTAACTTTGGATATCTGACTTGACATGTTTTTGATATGCTAAATATGTGGACAATTTCCAAAGAATACAGTATTTGCAGTTTTGTGATATGCTTCACATATAATCTATAATATCCTTGGATGTCATGCATAGTCATGTAAAGTAGCAGCATTGATGTTCAGATCTAAGTATGGGAAATTCACAAGACCCCACATGAAAGACATATATATGAAGTTAATTACAGACAGACAATACTCCAGACCTATGCTAAATAACATTCCCTATTCAGATGTATAAAGACCAGAAATATCTGTATTTTATACTTCCCCAGAGAGAATGAATGAAGGCAAAACTCATGTAATGAGAATGATAATCACACACACACACACACACACACACACACACACACACACACACACACACACACACACACACACACACACACACACACACACACTTACATCATAATTTACAGTCAGTTGATATTATGAAGCATATGATTTAGTATTTCAGAAAAGTATTGGTGGCATCTGTTCAATTTCTTTGCCAACAGCAGAGGAGATTCAAGTTGAGCTGAGAGCACCCATAATATGAGAACAATAGAGCATTTCTCATTTCCTCTGTCTCAAGGCCCTGCCATTGAGAAAAGGGTGGTCTGAGTTCAGATAAACAAACTGAATTCTTTACAAGAGAGCACTTGAAGGAGATTAACACAGCAATTCGTTTAGATTTTCACACAGAGATTCAACTTATTTTTTATTGCCTTATTCCAATTTAAGCAGAGATGAAGAGAATGTATTTCCAAATGGCATCTTGTTCATATCAGAGCTATAGACACACATGGAGTGGAATACCTTGTATGAATAGTTGCAGAGGTGCATTTGTACTTTTTTATGATTATGCTGGCATGATTTGAGAATGAAATGAAAACTGTAAACAGGTGATCCAGGGCTCCTCTGTGTGATGGGCCACAGGTAATGCTCGTTTTTGTTCTCACCTCAAACCCAGCAGCCAATTCGGACCAGAGAAAATGAGTTAAAAGTGTAATCACATGCTTTAATTGATAAACGTAAGCATGCACCCTGCAGCCGTTCATGAGCTCTCCTGGGCTGACACAAAGGCGCACATGCTGCTGTGCATTTGGTGATCAGAAGATAAAACGTCCTGCTCCCTATCTGTCTGTCTCTAGCGTTGCACAAAAGCGTGGCTGCACGCGCATTCCTATGTGTTTTTATCTTAATCCCATGCCTCTTCACAGCGGCTCACTCAGGGGGCACTTCTCAATGAACTGAGCTCATACCCCTGCATGCCGTCAGCCATTTTATCCTTGCATCTCCATCATTCTCTGAATTAGATCATTAAAATAAGCCAAGTGGTTGAGTGAAAATAACAACTAATTACAACTAATTACTAATAACAATTCAATTTCAGTTGCAATAGGAGCTCTTTTTGAAGTGTGGTATGTGGAAGAGAATTATGTTACATCCGGTTTTTGGGCAATACTTCAGCACCTTAAATTGTTTCAGTCTGTTACATGTCCACAGGAAGTTATTAAACGCTTTGCCAGTGATGCAACCGCATAGATGTTTCTCCCTGACTCATGAGGGTAAAAGCTGAGGCAGAAACCTCTGCACTTTTTGCAAAGCACCTTGGCAATGTGTAACGAGGACGTCCAGATTATTACCGATGAAAGTGCAGGCCCAGAGGCTTGGCTGGCAGAACACAACATTCCCCTTGCTGATGCGTGTGCTTAGTGATATTTAATAAGCAGTACCTAAATTCCCCTCTGTTAAATGAGATGGATTCTTTCCTCACATTTTCTCATTATCTCTCTCTGCCCTACAGTGTTCTATTCACATTTGCTTCTAGGCCGTTTTTTTTTTTTTAGCAAAACGATAAGCACCAAATTAAGGAAGCATTCATTATTTCACTGATAGTGTACGGCACACCAGAAGGTGTGATGAATGATTCATTAGTTAAAGAGTTCATCTTTCATTCACCACTTGGCTCTAAATGTGAGAAAATCCTATCTGTGAATGTAGGAACAACTTCCTTTGATCGTGTCTGTATCTGCTGCCTTTAAAAAGTGGGAAATTGTTCCATTCTCTAAGACAATCCATGTAATCTTAAATCCAAGTAAAGCCATGAACTTAGATTTGAATGTTTGGAAAAAAAGAAATTACAAAGGCATTTTCTCAGCCACCTCATTTCAAAGGCCCACTTGATTCAAGCTAATGATATATTACATCCTGCACTTGGAAATGGTGTTGCACAATGAAAACTGACATGTCAATGCAAGTATAACTTTTTCATTTCCACCTAAAATAATTTGCCATGTGCCATGACGTATGCTCTCCCACATACTGTGTTACAGATGTGAAGTGACTATCCTCAGCCTGTTTGTAACGTTACAGAGCAAATGAGTCAACATTGCTATTTTTCCAGCTAGTTCCATGAGGTCCTTTATCATCACTCTGCTTCTCTTCAAGGTAAGATCAGGGAGTAAAATTGTCTCCAGTAGACTCTGGAGTGCTGATCACCTTTCCGACTCCTGGCCTGCTGACCATGTTTCCCATCATGCTCTGGACAGATGGCTGTGGCAGATACACTGAATGGGAAAGTCAAAAGCCATCTGCAGTAGAGCATCTAAAAATAACCTAACTGAGTTTACATGCACTTTGAGGTACCTATTAGTGTCTGAACAAAAGAAAAAACATCAAGGAAGCCAAAGCCCAGCGAGCCTTATTACACACTTTGAGGCACCTATAAGTGTCTCCACAAAAGAAGAAAAAAACATCAAAGAAAGCAAGGTCTGTGGAGCTAGGAGTAATATCTACTGTTATTTAAAGCTAAATAACACAATTTGTAGTATTATACAACAAACATACATTTTGCTCATAAACTATAAAATTGTTCTCCAAATGGCTTTGTGTTCATTCTTTTATGCTTAATTCTCTTTCATTAATTTTTTATTGTTGCAAAGGTCTAAAAATTAAGATCGTTGCCTGGATAAGACATAATTCATTCACCAGAACTGTGAAAATACAATGAGTGAATGAAGCATGTAACCTCAGCCAGCACTGGAGAATTGGCTACAGGACTAGACTTTTCTATTACTGGCCATGGTGAGGAAGTGAGGAAACACAGCTATAAATTAAGCTTCTATTGAATTATAATTCTTTGAAATTGAAAATTCACAATACCATATGGAAGAAGCTTAACAGTTTAAATGACATTCCATATCAGTCAAGAAAGCTTTTGGTGACAAGCTAACAAACATAACATTCCCACCTTTTTTGAACAATTGTTTTCTGGTGATTTTTCACTTTGACATGCCCTTAATTGATCTGTCTGATCTGTGCTTAAAAAACCCATTAACAAGCACAAGAGAGTTCTGCACAGTATTTTATTTTTAGTTGCATTAAATAATCCAAAGGTAATTGGAACAAAAACAAATGGATTTCCTCATTGTAACCATGCTGATGTATGTATTATTGCTGTGTAAAGTGCTGAGGGGAAACTGTTGGTTTAAAATGACAGAAATATCATACATTTTCTGAGAAAATGTTCATCCCACAGTTTAAAATAACAGTAATTAGAGAAATGTTTAGAGCAAAATGCGTGGAGAATGTCAAAATATTTTGTTTATAATGTATTTTTATAATGTTTTTTATGTGATGGCAACAACCATCCACTTGAGGTAAAAGAGTCTGGCAGTGCTATAAAAGCATAACACTTAAGGTCATATATTTTCTCTCATTATCATTGCTTCTTGTAGCTAAATAATTATGTGTGGCATTTCTGTGAATATTTTTTTCTCCGCATTTCAATTTGAACTTCGCCACAGTAAAAATAGCCTCCTATGGCTCTAAGGCATCTTTCATGCTTTTCCCCATTTTCTCCCAATCTGGAAAACCCAATCACATCCACAGGCTGTGGTCATTGCTGAAACCTCTGCTCTCAATCATAGACAGAGAAAGGGAGAGCACAGACAAGCATGTGTTCTCCTCCAAAACATATGCCGTCATCTGTGGCTTCTTTTCATGCTGCAGTCCACGTTTTAATTTTGCACAGACATGAGCCAGGGGAGACCACCTCGTACACCAGCATGTGTGGACTGTGAAGACTCCACTGACCAGCAGGGAGTCGCTATACAGTGATGAGACAAGCACATCCCTGCTGATCTACTCCCTCCCTCCCTGGGAGAGGCTACATACAATTAGTTGGTGTTGTATCTTAAGTGTAGAAAAAAGCAAGGGATAGATGTCAAGTGAACCAGGGGAGCTGTGTGTGTATGGCTTCCTCCTCCCTATTCAATGGGAAACAGCTGCTCCATGGGAGCGGCAGTTCAATTTGGGAAGAAAAAAGGAAAAGGTGCAAAAAAAAAGAGGCGGATCTGTTCACGCCCATCATATACGTCCCATTACACAAAACCAGCTTCTGAGAACCAGCCTGTGACTTCCACATTTACAATTAGTCACAAGAGGCCATATGGCTTTTCCACATTTCTTTTCTTCTTCTTTTTTTTTGCATTTTTTACATTGTTTATTTATTTTTAATGTGCTCTGCTTTTCCTTGTAATTTTTTGGCAGCTTTATCCCATTTTCATTTTGTTTATTAAATTCACTAATTTTTTACCTTTTGTAGTATATTGCATAAGCACAATATGTAATGCATATGTATATAGTTTGTTCACCTTTTCCTGCATTTTTAAAATGTGAATATAAACTTCTATACCCATCAACACACACCACCTCACACCCATGAAAATAAAATAAAATTAATTAAAAACCATAAATAGTGTCCCTTTTATTCAATGAAATATATAAGTATATACACACAGGCAGAGCAGAGAACTTACACTTTCATTCCAATGAGTAACATGAGCTGTGGTACGCTGCGTTAACGTGAAATACAGAGTTCCCATTCTGCAATGTTTTACTGTTTTATTTATGACCGAGGAGACAGCTTGAACTGATTGGATATAAGCTCGGCTGTTGAAAAATCTTGTGTATTTATGACCTAAAACTGGCTGCAGATTGTCAAGGTCTTATGTATATTTATTTATGGCATTGTCATGTCTTCACAATTACCGCACATTTTCTCTACACCATGAGTGAGAGTATGACATTAATGAACATGGATACGCAGCATGCGCATTAGGAGTGGTTACTGTCCTTTGATCTGTACTATATTTGTAGAAAGAGACGCTGTTGAATGAATGCTATTTGTTGAAGTAAATCATTTCCCGCACGCACATCAATAACAGGCCTCTTCAATTGGGATTAGTCATTGGTATTAGATATGCACAAACAGTACATGAGAGTGCATATTTTCTGATCAGTGTTCTACCTTAAAATCAAACTGAGAAGAGAGCCTGTAATTTTATTGCGAATGTAATACAGAATGGAATAGTGGCAGGTGCTCAGAATCTCTATCATGTGTCAGTGAAACCAGTAAGAGGATAGGAACTCTTATAACGCTAAGATTCAGCACCCATGCTGAAAATGGTATCCCATAATTGGACCCTAAAATAACGTGCTGAACAGTAGGAGACTGAATTATCGCACTCCTAAGAAACTGACAGTGTATTCAAAATATTTGTTGGACACCCTGAACATGCTGCAGGTTTGACACCCACTTCAGCGCTGTACCACATGTATTTATTTATGGCGTTGTCATGTCTTCACAATTACCTCACATTTTCTCTACACCATGAGTGAGAGTATGACATTAATGAACATGGATATTAAGCATGTACATTGAGAGTGGTTACTGTCCTTTGATCTGTACTATATTTGAAGAAAGAGACGTTGTTGAGTGAATGCTATTTGTTGAAGTAAATCAGGAATTGAGGCCTGAGACCAAAAAGTACAGTTGTCATTTAATGGTTAAAGTGTAGATACTGGTGGGACAGAGTAGCCCCATTAAGTCACTTTATTTTGGTGTTTCTTTGGCCACTACCTGTACATTATTAGTACAGACTTCATAATACATGCCTTTTTATATATTTAATCTGTGTAATACATTGTTAAAAACATATTTCAGTCATATTTTGGAATAGAGAATGCTTCCTGAAAAGCAATGAATGCAATTTTTGTCTGAAAAGTCCAGTTTAATTCATACTGCCAGGGTGTGACCATCTGCAAAAACCTGTCACTGGGTAGAAGCATTTCATTACTCAAACCTATTTTTGGCCAACTATATAAAGATTTGACAAAAAAATGCTTTCTGGTATGGATCACCTAAACTGTGACTCAGTAAAAATGTGTACGTCACAGTGTATGTCAGTTGTGAAGGTGCCTACAGACCAGTCAATACTGTGCCTGGATACCCTATTAATACACATTACATGAACAAAGATCTTGGAAGTCTGCATCTTTACACATGAAATGAGACTACAAACGTTAAAGAGGCTTGCTGTTTAAATGAGCTAGCACTGTTAAACTGTGTTACATCCAGGGAGCGATTAAATCTTATAAGAGGCAGCAAACTGTGTCATTATTGCACTTCCCAATGACAGGGTTGGTGACAAAATCTGAACGTGTTAGTGTTAGGACATGCTTTGGAGCTTGGGGATAGTGTGCGGTTTTCGAAAAAGCCACTAAAGGCAAGCTTCCACTGCAGGAAGGGCGCTCTCAGGCTGCCGCGCCAATACTGTGATTTTACATAGCAGGTGAGTAACCCTCCATCAGAGGCCTGCTGTCGGCTTTAAGTTCAAGCCGAGTCATAACAGTTATCAGGATAAGCGAGCGTCTTTGAATGAAGTGTACCAATACAGCGGGGAGCAGTGTGTACTCTCACTTTACGACTTTGACACCCACTGCAAATGGAGGCGAGAAATACACAAGCCACAAACTGCTTCACTGTAGGTATGCAGAGCCCTTGTGATTCCAGAAATCGCTCGCTCATTCATTCTAAGTCTAAAGAGCAGTGGCTTCCCTCGCTCAGCAGCACCAGTGAGGTTTAAGAATTCATCTTGGCTGAGTGTTATACACCAGAGGAACCATTGCCAAGTGTGGCTCACCGAAAAGGAAATGCTGTTGTTATCTAGGTCACAGCTAAATCCTTAGCCTGTTATTCTCCAATTTGTAATAGACCATATCCATTGTCACAGTGCACAAATCGAGTCCTGTAAAACAAGTCATTGTTCTTTGAAAATTTTAATGGCTGTAACACAGTTTTAAGTGCAGTTGGAAGAAAAAATACATTTGGATCCATAGAAAGTGTGGGTCTAGCATTACTCGCTTTTGTTTTTTTTTCACATTTTGCTGAATCTGCACATTCTGTCCTTGGGATGTTCAATATAATATCCATAACCTTGAATCAACAGGAAATATGCTATTTCCCCTTGTAGGTTTTGCAGAACTTAAGGTTAGTTTTTTTCTGGAAACAAGCTCTCAACATTATTATACCTTTTTAGGGTTCAAAGATATACTCATTATATTCTGTGCAGCATAATGGCTAGAGCGTAGTTATTTAAAATATAATGTTATGATAATACTGTGTTTCCACGCAGAATAAGTGAGTGGTTTATAGGTGGTGAATTTAAAATGGATCAGGAATTTAAAGTCAGTCAATAGTGTGTTGGATAATCTCTTATTTTTTTAAATTGGCTACTCTGGCCCCAGGTAGACTTTTCTAGGCAACTGTCAAAATCAAAACACTTGAGTATGTGGTAGCACCTACTATTTTCCTTTGCTGATCATGTCTTCACCCCAGAGTTCCATGCTGGCATCACCTTAGACAAAATTGCTCATGAAACACTTAAGTTAAGCTGCTTTGGTCACTGAAGCTCCTGCTTAAGACACCCCAAATATTGCCCTTCTATCAGCTACCAAGATCTCCTCTTCCAGCAACATTGGCCATAATTACAGGAAATGAGAGGTATTTCCAGTGTTTGTGACTCACTCTGTCATTGTCAGCGGCTATGACCCACACATTTTCACACTTTTACATGAAAAGAGGAGAAGCTCAGCTTTCTAGCAAACACTTTCTAGCTTTCTTTGCTGTCAATATTAAGGGAATCATGGTGTATAAGCACACAGTGCTTTTTAGAAAAAGGCTGGCAGTGTTTCAGTACTTACACCTACACTTAATAACAGCAGCTCCAAGCATGTTTGCTTTGGCTATACAATTTATAGCCTTAGTAATCTCCTCTTTGTGTGAAACGTCCATTATGGATGTGTAATGACTGTGTGTTAGAAAGTGCTAGCTTGTTTGTGTTTTTTTTTTTTATCTTAGAAAGTTATACGATTAACATTAAGGTTAGATCAGCTATAGTGAACCCATTTTCTGCCAAATGTCTAGATCCATAAATCCATATTTTGCTGTGCCTTAAACATACGTTTACACCAAACATAAAATGTTGGGGAAATGCCAGAAAAATATTCTTACAGAGAAACCAAGCTACATCTCAAAAGTCTGAGTTTTTTGTTTAAAGAAAATTGTCATCTTTTTTTTTTTTTTTTTTAGCAATTTTGGATAAGGACTGATCTTTACAGAGCACATGACATTTTTATTCATTACCCACTGCAGAGGAATCATGGCACCAAAAATGGGTGGAGCTTCCACATGTTAACATTAACTTATTGATATGCACTAATCTTATAAAACCCTTTGATTGGTTGGTTGGTTAGCTGATTGCTGAACACATTTCACAAACATGGAATTGCTCCAACATGAGCCAGACTGTGGGTAGGTAGCTATCTAAGTGAAAATAAGACCAGGTCAGCTAACTAAATGTAATCAATGTGTTCAACTAGTCATAGTGCAGTTTTCCACATTAAAGCAACTGAAACTATGTTAATTTTCACCCACAGATTTGGCTAGCACTCTTTTGTAGCCACATGAATCACTTTCCTGAAACACCTCACCCCTTCAGGCAGATCCTTAAACCCCTAGACACCCCCTCATTTTTACCCCTGGTCAGGAGTACTATTTTATTATAATGGAGTTGCAAGTGATTCACTGGATCAACAACTTATTTTTCTGATCAAAGACTGACGCTCATCAGATTGTTCCAAAAATAGAAAAAATCTCCAAAGTTGTTGCCTCAGTGACAAGTCACAACAGCCCTAATAATCAGATTCTCTGAGTATTTTGGATTTATGAGTATCATTTATGACTCAGACCTCAAACCTCAAACACATAAAATCATTTATGCAGTTATATTAGGTAAACTAGGCCATACCATTAAAGAAATACCCAGAAATGATTCAGAATGAGATTAATGTATAAATAAATGATTAGATGATGGACATTACCATCTATCTTTAGAGGCCAAATAAAGAAACTTTTAACATCTGAGAAATATATTGGAATATATAGGAATATGCTATTTGTTGATTTTAGATCTTGTTCCTACAAAGAGGAATCCACTATGATCCAGTGTAATATTTTGATTACACAAAAATGCTAGCACCCTCTCTCTGTGTTGTATTTCTTTCCTCTGAGATAAGAGAAACAGTCAGTGAAAATCAAATGTCCTTGAATTCCAGCATCAAGTGAATGCATTCACTGACTATGTCAAATTCACAAAGGAGATGTAGCCCCTGATAGCATTAGAAAGCAATTGCCATGAAAAGCTGCCCTACACCATGAAAAGAAGTGAGGGGCATGGGTTTGATATGGTCTTTGCTGTTTTTTTTTTTGTTTTCTGTTGCTGAACTAAAGGGGAATTCGGTTTTAGGCCAGGAACATGTGCTTGCATTGTAAGAGAGGCATTAGTGCAGAGCTTGCTGGGAAATTAGGAGAAAAACATTTATCTTTCCTGAAAAAACAGCTCCTTCTTCAAAGGAATCTGTGGCTTCTGTTTTCAGCCTTAGCACAAAATATCCTTCTCCTTTAAGACCCTCAAAATCAGCAGTGCCCAGCAGAGACAATGTTCAAACAGTTATAAAATGACAATGGACAGTGATAAGCTATGATTGACAGTCAGCCAGTGATGTTGTCTTTTTTACCACCGTGCACTGCCCCCAGGAAGACAGCGGTGCGACACAGATTGCATAAGGATAGTAATCACAGCGGGACATCTTACTCCTGTTTACCTGGTACGGTGATTTTTACATAACAGCGTAAGGAATGTAGGGGCGGGGAAGGAATGCGTGCACTCAACAGTGTGGCCCCACAGTCTCCAGCAAACTGATAAAGAAGAGGGGACTTTTCATCATGGCTGTGACAGGAAGCTCCACACAGTACCTTTTCCCATCTGTTTTGGAATCTGGTCTTACAACTCAGAGGTTGTAGGTTCAAATCCCACCTAGGGCAATGCCGTAGGACACCATGCTAAACCGTAAGCTGTGTCAGTCACTCTGGAAGCGTGTCTGGTGAATGACTGATATGAAAACGCAGTATGTGGTAAACCTGATCAACAGAAGAAATGCCCACCTTCCTGATTTCGCTCCAGGATGAAATTCCCTCATATTAGTGGAGGACTTTGGGTACATTGAGATAACTCCTCCTCCATTTCAGGTAGCACACCACATTTTTCCCCTAGCTACATATTCTGCCGCAAATCACTCCGACATTGCACTGCTCTTGGCTTATGATAGCAAGGGCGGCATCGATAACCTTCTGAACTGTAACTGATCCCACAGAAATACCAGCTAACAGGATCCGGTTTCTGCCCCATATGACAAACTCAAGACCTTACCTTCACTTTAAGAAGATTATATGCACAACATTGGGACAACTTCCTTTTTACCTGTATTCTACAAAATACATTGTTTCCCAGAAATTCAGGTTTTATTTCAGGGTAAACATCTTTGCACCTTGTATCCCGTAACTGTGATCCATGCAGGATTATGTCATAAAGGATGAAAGGCGTGTGATATTAAAAATATGAAAATGTCCAGGAGAGAGAGGACTCCATGTTCCTCAGGGTAGTGAAAGATTGGATGGTGCTTTCCTGTCTCTCCCCACCGGTTTTGATCCAGCACAGCCACATCAAACTCTCAACAATCTCCCAGCCATTACATAAAGCACACTACACCACACAATTAAAGCCTTCATCCACTGCAGCGAGACAGATAGTGAGAAACAGAGAAGAGGATGGGCGACATTATATAAGATGATGGGTGAGGGTTATTAAAATATCTATCACATATGGTATAGTCTCCTGCCATTTTAAGTAGTGCTGGAGATATCAAATTACATTCTTTAATCAGATAAAATGCATCTTTAAAATTATAGTTTAAGCTTTCTTCATTAGATTCAATTAAATGTAATGAAATTCAGCAGACGTCAGACTGAATACGGTGCTCTTTATGTTGACTGCAAGGGAGCTGTACTGCATAAAATTCTCGAGCATTTTTCAAGGTCCAGATGGTTCATGAAAAAAACATTTTCATGGCAATAATCCATTCTGTTTTCAAACATGAATATAATTTTGAGGTTAAGTCATACATTGAAACCTACAGCCAGCTAGTTTTCTGTGAGTTATCATCCACATTCCTATCTAATTTGGGCAAAAAAAAAAAAAAAAACAATCAATGACTTAGTCTGAGATCAGTCCAATATGTTTGGTACCTGTACTGGTGAGTAAATGTCTCAGATGGTTCTGCTGTGTGAGCGTTTTTGGAAAGTAGCTACCAGATTCACTGCATTGCCACAAACATATGGTCTACAGCTCAGCCAATTCAATACTACACAAGCAGACAAGGATGTGTCGTAATATAACACCATGTGATGGTTATATTTCAAGTTTCACAGATGAATGTTTATAACAGTAAGAAATAAATATTTGAGGAAATTCGTACAACTAGTACTTGTGCTGCACTGCCATGGAAATGTGGTCCTTCGTTCCTTAAAGTGCCACAGTAAACATGTATGTTATATTCTGAGGATCATAAAGAAGGAGAAAATTCCATTATGCTGTAGTGATGCTGGTCCAATCAAAACAGATCTGTTTCTGAACATGCACTATTTCATCCGTATTATACACATATATACTGTTTACATTTGCAAAAGAGAAAAGAAAAACCATCTTAGAGACTCTCCATTGCATCTGCTGTGGCAAGTCAAGAATATACAAACAGTTAACTGAAAGTTATGAAGTAACCGCTAAATGCATTCATGAAATATTTAATTTAAAAGGTTTCTCCATCTGTCTTTCACAACTCAGTTTGGCTAAACGTAACAGGCTTAGTGCTGAAACATGTCCATAAAAAGTAATCAGCAAACTGCGATGAAAGGTTGGAGGTCCCATAACTGAGTTTTATGAAAACATTTGTGGACAAATTTTGAAATATCACACATGTCCTGTGGAAGCAGAGAGAAGCCGTGCATGTTTGGGGGGAAAATTCCCAAGCAGTCTGTGAGAACCACATCAGCCACTCTATGGATTTACAATCAGAACTAATGATCAAATTTTTCGGCTTACTCCCACACTGTCACTGTTACTGTGTGCCAATAAGGCTGGAGAAGTTAATAGGCTGATTATATTTAGCTTGTTTAGCTTCAAAAAGCCCTGAGAATGCTACAGTGTACAATGATTAGAACTTGGGTAGATGACACACAAATTACTCATTACTGTGATGCAAGGTATGTGCTAGCTTCATGTTATGTAAGAACTGGGGTCATTGGAAATTGCTACTACAAGGCACCTCTGTGCTGGGCAGTTACCTCAAAAATTAACCTCTAGTTTTTTATGTCTACATAACAATTGTACCATTATTGGCTTCAAAAAAGAGAGCTAAATTGAGACATTAACAGCTGCTGATTACTGAAGAAGGTATTTTCTGTGTTGACAATACGCTAGCTTTACTCCAGCTGTGCTTGTGGGTTTTTCAGCTTGTGTCCTTTAAGAGTTCCAGGACAGTGGCTGTGTAAGCAGCATTATGGTTGCACACCAGCCAAAGAAAGGCCGCCCAGTAGGTGAGAGGGGCTGAAGTGAAGCATGAAGTGGCAGCCACACAGATGCGGTCACAGGACCGGCCCCCGTGAGCCACACCCCGCTGGGCCCCAAAGTAGCCACTGTCCAGCCAGGTTGGTCATCGGCTGGAATTCATTCATCCTGTTATCATGTCCATTAGAACGGGTTGACTGCAGTCATAGCCAGGGCTTAAAGCCTGGCCTAAGCCTACTAAAACCACACATTTCAATTTTCAAATAACAAATGTACATTTAGCTCATGACTCATGATGCTGTCAGTGTATACAGCTGGGTGTTTCACATAGCCATCACGTTATGTACCTTACCCAAGATAAGGCAGAGCTTCATTAATCTGCAGTCCATTTAAAGCTCAGTTTTCTCAACAACTTTCCAATACTGACAGAAACAACAAATCAGCTAAACTTAAATGCCTTTCCTCATTTTTGTTCCAGTTGTATTTACAAGCCATTAACATTGCTGTAATCTCTGCTATCTGTGTGTTTATCAAATATAGCATGTCAATTACATACTTATTAAATTTCAACAGACTTCAATGTCAGCCCTTACAAAACCTTACAAAAAACCAAGTAAAATTCAGTGAAAGTTGAAAATATGTTTTGTTCAGACATGTCACATGGTTTTTGTACATTTCAGATGTAAAACTGTTTTTTGGAACATGCTGTACATTTTTCACATGTGAAGTTTCAAAAAACCACATCCATCTGGAAAAAATGTATATTTTCTTTTTTGTAAGGGTATGAAAAACAATGTGTCCTTACACTAAAGACACTTTTTAAAATGAATGACTATGTTTGTGTATTGGATTTAATTAACTTCAGTATGCAGACAGAGTTTTATCAAACATCCAGAAACAGATGTTGATGTCTAGAATGAAAATATGTATGCATATTTAAAATTCAAAATCACTTTAGAGATCACTTCATAAATAATTTTTCTGATTTAAAAAAACTACAAAATAAGTCACAGTGTCTACCTATACCCAAAAGTCTCAGAGAACAATCCCTATGGGGTCTTAACTGCAAGACCCCCAACACACCCCCACCCCACCCCCAAACCCTGCCTAAAAACACAGAATGTTGGTATAAGCACAAAGACAGTAATGCAAAACTGAGCCAAGAATTCTCTCTGCTTCCAAAAAAGCTTAGTTGTACCCCTGTTTTTAACGAGTGGAAGAAAGTAGTAGCCATTAACCTGAGGTTCAGGGAGGGCAGGACGTTAACCTCCAAAGTAACACTTCAGCCCCTCTATTTGCAATGCACTGTTCAGCCTGGTGGAGACTGCTAATTATGACTTTAACGACCCCCTTAGTTAAACAGTGTAAAGTGCTGGAGTGACATTCCACTCCATCACCTCTGTGTGGCTTGACCCTTTCGCTGTGTCTGAGCTGTAAGCAAATACTCCAATGGTCTCCGAAAAAAAGGAGAGAAAGAGGGAAAAAAGCAGGACTGGGCCAAGGGCTAAATTAAATCACACAGATGGTTTCATTTGAATGTCCTCACTTTCCTCCACCATTGTTGCCACGTTGTTGAAAGGGCAATCAAACACTAATAGGCCGATGGCCTGTGCCTCTTGAGGTCACCTCCGACAAAAGGCAAAAAAACGACGTCATCTGTTTACATTCATCCTGACGAGAGACCAACGCGCTCATTTTGCCCACCTGCCACACTGATGTGAATAAGCTGAAAACATGCATAACACATTGCAGATCAACTAGGACTCATTCCATTTGTTATATTCTTGTTAGTTATTCAGTATGTTTTATATTATAATCTTCCTTCTTCTTGTCATTCATCAATAAGACTTGTTTCCCTGCAGTGCTAATTCCATAAGCTTAACACAGGACACCAATGAAAATCAAAGATTCCACAACCAACAAAATATATTTTATATTTGTTTACCAGAATAATTCTTGTGCAGTTTGCTGAGGGTAAAACTACCCTAGTGCTTAGTACATCCCCTCCAGAAATATAATAATGTGACATATGTGAACAGATATCCCATAATTTTACACATTGTTGAAAATGCTGGATGTTTAGCCTGTTTTTCCAAAACAGTCAGGACTGTCCAATACAGGATGCTGTGCCACTGCTTGCTTATGAAGGTTGACTAGCACGATGATAACGGTCATGAATCACACAACTCACCCCGGTCTTGGGTTTGACTCCAGATACTGCCACGGGTGCGGAAGCTGTCAGGGCTGAATAAATCACATGAGGGATGACCTTTTGAGCGTGGAAAGCGTCCCCTCCGTTCACTGTCTCCAGATCTGTTCCCTGTGGCACGATTAGAATGACAACCCAGTGAGGCTTCTGTGAGGTTAGTTAACTGAATGAAACGTTTCATGTCACTTTTCAGTTTCACAAATACACATGCAGCGGGTAGGAATGGTGTTCACTGCGGTTACATCTGTACTTACGTTGACGTTTCTTCTTTTCACAGTGGGCGTATTGGATATAGAGGAGGTGGCACTCAATGCATTTTCAATGTCTTTATCAAGTTGGTCCAGTTTCATAATCAACAGCACCATAGAGTCTAGGTGTGATCGCTCTCTCTCTTCTTTTGAACTCTATCAAGAAAAAAGGCAGATAACCATGACTTCAGAGAGTATGGAGTAGCAGTGTATTTATCTTGGACTTAATGCTGAAAGGCATGGCAATCCAACAGATAATTACATACACATACGATAGTAATACGATGTACAAAACCAGGGTTTTAAGGGCAAATGGGAATTCTGCATTATTCTTGAGTAATTACACTGAAGTCATGTTTCATATGCATACATTTAAACTGTTTTCACTACAAATTTCTGTAGTGCTTAATGGTACTTTTGTTTACTATGAACACTGTAACGTGCCAATATAATACCACTTTAATGTACATGTCCTTTGTTACCTGATGCAATCTAAGCAGCTGTTTCACCGATCTGTTGACACAGACACATTTGCAGAGACATTCTCGTAGAGAAGGATTATCGAAAAAATTTCACATTGCCATATTTCATTTACACCATTCATTGGAGTGTTCATTAACAGTTATGCCGGTTGCGGAATTCGCTAACATTCTCATCATTGTTTCAGACAGCAAATGCAGTCTGGTTCTTCATGAAGCTGTAACAAGTGGCTGATTATTTAGGTTTTACCTCCCATATCAATTTCAACCACATGTACGAGATCCCAACCCATTGGTGACACTTGGAGAGAGCAGGCAGAGTGCAATATCTAGCTCCTGCTGCTGGAGTTGAGCTTCAGCCAGCACATTCAGGGAACACAAAAAGAAAACCTGGTAAGTTTCTACCAACCTAGCCGTCTCTTCACTCATTTATCACACAGTGAGACTAGTTCAAAGGCACATTGATAAGTGGTCTTAAACTCAGGGCAATGGAGGGCCATGTGTTTAATCTAGCCGTTGCTCCTGCTGGGTAATTATGACCATTATATAAGTGACTCCCGGTGGCTTGCGCATAATGCTTATACAGTGAAATGAGTTATTTAAGTTGTTTGAATAAGAACAGATTTTATATGCATTACAACACAATTACACACACATGCCTGAATAAGTAATTGTACCACCAAGTAAGACATCATTAAACTGGTTGCAATGAAAGCCTGCATACACACAATGTACACATGTAATTACTAATAAAGGAAATCAGTCTTGTTGCCGTCTGGATACCTTGATATCTTACCACACAGCAATGCCCCTCCCTTTCCCAGGTCAAACTTGCTTCCTTACGCATTAGTCTAAATAAGAGCACTTTTATCATTCAGTTTTTAAATCTGAGAGTATTCTGACATCCACTAGCCTAGCATTTTATAAACTAACTGCAAAAACTGCAAAAATGTGAGCTCAAGAATCCTTCACTTGATGAAATAAATAAAATGAAACAGTGACTTCTAGTGGTTGTCAATGGAAAATGGAAATGTTGGTGAGAACTGGGAGTGAAATCCCAGTTAGTGATTCCGACCTGCCTATCATAATAGCGCACAATGATCAGTACTGAGTTTGTGATAATTAAATAACTTTCTTTGGGAACCTAAACTGTATTTTTGTGATTTAGTGAGATGTAATTATGAACTACCGGTAATTATGTATTGGTACCTGAGAGAGATTTGCCCATGTTAGTTATGAGAAAAACATTTTCTGTTTATAAAAATATTGTGATCCGTGTTTTCATAATTGCAATGGATCAAATAACAGTCTTACATATGGGCATATATATATATATATATATGACTCTCTAACAACATCAAGCCAAAGGAAAGACACACTTGAGGTACTTGACAGACAAGAGGCTATTCAGAAAATTTCCACTCACAAAGAGGACCTTAACAGCACAGATGGCTAGATCCAACTATGTAGACTAGTTCACAATGCACTCTCATGCAACTACCTGATTTTATGAATGCTTCTTTAGCAGGTTGTTTAACATTGTCTAAACAATAAGTCCTGACTATCTGACTATTTGAATGAAAGTGCTGGCTTGCCACCACCCACATGTGAATTGTTTCTTTTGTTACTGCTATAGTTACTGTCTAGATGTGTTACCTTATGAGCTAAATGGATTTGTTGCGGCAACAGAAGTTTTTTTATGGCTGGGTTTCTTCTGTATTCACAAATAATTTTTCTTTTGCTAGGTTTCAAGCTTTTAAATGTGGTTAAATATAATGAAACTGACATTTTCTTGTCAGCTACTCAGATAGCTAGCCAAAGAAGCTAGTTAGCTAATGAGACATCTTCTCTTGATCTTGCGCACACTGCTGCAGCATGGGCTAAGTATCTATTAATGAATTCAGACAACTTCAGTAGCTGCATTGTATGCAGTTTATCCTCTTTCTGAGCCGGGTCTTAGCTGTGCACACAGTGAGCTACATGCGAGTCTTTCAGCTGACATTATGAGCTATGTAGTGAAATGGAGCTAACAATTCAAACAGATGAAAAAAGTTATCTTTGAGATTTTGGGGTTTAGGTTTGAATTACAGCCTGTGTAAACACCATACATAGTGATGGTTAATTATTTTAGAAAGTTGATCTGGGTCTGTTCAGACCTGGATAGTCTTCATACCATGTGCTCAATTTAGCCAAAAGGCTCAAACAGGCAATAATTTTAATATTCTTTTTCTCGCTGTTGTACCTACTACATTCCGTGGGGAGGAGGGCTGTCTCCTACAGGCGCTCAGGCAGTAAATGTGTGCAGCACATGGATAAAGGGGTTATTTACACCCCCCCCCACTCCAGTGTGCTGAACCATTCCTTCACAAATTAAAAGCTGTTTGAGCTTCTCTTCCCTGTTTACCCAGTCAGAGCACCTTGCCGCACCTCATAAAAATGACTCTTATTTGGGTAAGGGTAAGGAATTAAGGTATATGACACAAGGTTAGGAGATTTAGCAGCAAGATACAGAACCAGCCAGATGACAACAAGACTGTTTACGTACATCAGTGGTCTCAGACTCAGAGCCACAGAGGGCCATGTGTTTGCTGGCTTTCATTCCAACCAATTAGTATTGCCTCGCTGTCTGAATGGTTCAATTTCTCTTTGAGCCAAATGCATGTAACTCTTTGGTAAAGGTTTCTTTATATTTGCCTCGGTTCCCACAGACATCACCAAGATGTTTGGAAATTAAAACCTTGTATTTTGAACATTATGCCAATTTTTTATCCAGAAAATGTTGACATAGATAATTAGCCATTATTTTCTGCCAGTTGTGTATACCATGCCTACAGTAAAGGTTTTATTTATTTATTTATTTATCTTGGTTAAAGAAACAACATATAAACTGTATACAATTATATTTGGCACAGAATCAGATTTGCTTACATTAACTTTTATACTCTTGACAAGAACTGTGGAGGTTAGGGACCGTCAGTTTCTTTTTGAATTGCACAATGTCAAGAAAAACATACAAATATATCCATCTTAAACAACTTCATCCTGTCTTCAAACAAAACTATTTCTGCAAATTGTGCCAATGGTTATCCACAACAGGTGGGTTTTCCCCAGAAAACCCTCTAGTTCTAAGAAATGAAGTTTTCAAATTAATGTAATGTAGAAAGAGGATTTTTTTTTTGTTTTGGCGACATGAGAGGAAAACATTTCCAAAACATCTGTCCTTGTAACACAACGCCCCATGACTGCTCTCCCAGTTGACACATTTTGTCCTCTCATCATTCCCAGTTCTTTGCTCACTCCATCTTTCTGTAAGAACATGTAATGGTGAGAACAGGCCATTCAGTGCAACAAGGCTCACTATTTACCCACAGTCCACAGATAACCAACGCTGTGACAAACCTGAACACTCCACGGGTCCCTAACTCTTCACCTACTTCACCTGGCATGCTGTCACAAGCATTGAAAAGTTGGATTAAAGTAATACTTCCTGAAATCAATATGGAATGAACCCTGACTGATTTCCATGCATACCACCCTGTTTTGTGGACCCAACATGACCTGAAAAAAATCTTTTCTGTATTTCTATGCCATAAACTGTCGTTTGCACTCAGTTTTTCCGTGCATGCCTTTGCCTGCCTGTCTGTGCGGCGTAATAACGCTTACAGTGACATCAGGTGGTGCATTTACATAAAGGCACACAGCGAGCTATTATGCTGTTAACGCTGAATGTCACACAGAATTTGGAGGAGAGAAAAATCTAATTATCAAACATCTGCTACTTTCATGGCTTCTTAAAATATTCTGTGCAACCTTGTGTGAAATCAAATTTAGTGCATGCAATTTCATGTGAATTTATTTTAATGAATATTTAACATTTTCAAACTGAGTGAGGGCAAAATAAACAAGTAAACGACAGCATGACTATGAAATTATAAATGAAGAATGGATTGTTTTAATGCACAATCATATTTATGGTCATGCATTATTTTAACCAAAAGGTCTGCTCTCACACTCCGCTGATGGTTGGTTAAGGATTAGTGAATTCAAAATAATTGGTTTCATTTGGCTACACAAAATACATATATTATTCGACTGACCGACAAGCTCTGTTTATAATAATAAAGCACTCCCATAAACAAAGAATGCAAAATGTTCCCTCCACAGAAACTGAGCAAATAGCTAAAATGGTGTAACCTATACCTGAAGTTCACAGATACACGTGCACATCCCCAATCACATTAACTTTTTTAAGGTACAAAAAGGGTAAAATATTGAAACACTGTTGATAAAATACTTGGCTCATCATATCTGTCATTTTCTACAGTCCACTTATTAAGCCAACTGGCTTATGAAAAAGGTCTGCTTCAATCTTCCCTTCTTCTCAGGGCAGTAATGGTCTATTTCTCAATCAAAACCAGAGACTACAGCAAGATTAACCATGAAAAAAGTGATTTGCAGATCAGCCACAAAATCTCCTTTGCCCAAATGCAGACAACTGAGTCATTTCAGCAAGAGAGCCCACATTGCCACACTGTTGAAAAAGATGACAAATCATTTAAATTATGGAGAAGCTTATTCTCACCACAGAGGGATTTCTCAAGCATCCTGCATTATACACACAAACTTGTCCCATGGGTGAGCAAATTGCCGTTTACTCCTCAGCAGCAGACATTCACAACAGGGCGACGCTCAGGAAAGCGTCACTCTCCCCTCGTTTGGGGACACGCATTGCGAGCCACTGTCAGGCAGACATATGCTGTCAGCCGGGCACAGTACGGGACACAGGCATCCCGCGGATTACAAAGTGTGGCAACTGCTGTGGCATCAGCGGGCTCTAGCCGATTTAATGCATGATCTAGCTGGGTCTATGCCCTGGCTCCCTGCCCCAGCCCCGCTGCAGTGCGCATACAGACTCTATAAGATAACTGCTGCTGAGGCACAGGCTGCTTGTGGCCAAAAAAGGACAACGATCGGATTTTCACACCTCAATCCCTGAAAATTTTGTTTGGATACGCAGGGGTCAGTTCTAACGAGCAGACACGAGGTCCAGAGAGCTGAGCCAAATACCCACACATGATGCAACCAACTGAGAGGGTGGTCACTTTTCAAGCAAAGTTTCAAAACCATTTCCCAATAACAGAATTTAAACTTCACTAACAGAGCTTTTGTTGCTTGGACATTCACAATTTTTGTCTCATTTTAGTGAGCAGATGCAGGTATTTGTCATAGTATGTAATACAATAAGTCCCTGTCATAGGTTAGTTACAGTTCAATTAACTCTCTGATACTTTCAGAATTCCAACATTCACTGATATATCCAACACTGGAGCATATATAAAATACTCAAAAGGTTCTGTTGAACACATAAAGGTCAAAGTCGTTAAAGTATTGACAATGTAAGCCTGGAAACCCATTATATCGCTGGCTCAGTTGAGAGAATGATGTCACTAGTACCAGCTCTGACCAGTCACAAACAGAAGAGTGCATCTGAACAAGCTTTGTCTTTACTGGATGTCACATGGTGCTGGATGTCAGTGCTAGGAGTTGTGTTGCTCCACCAGTATCGAATCATATGCAAGGGGTTGGGTGGGGACAGAAGTCGCTTTATGCCAGTTATTAAGTCTTTTGATTGTTTTGATTCAACATGAAATTGCTGTTCCATGATAAATGAGAACCAGTTAGGCCCCTGTTCCCATTCTTATTATCTTGCGTGACGATGCTTACATTTATTTTCCAGTTTCCAGTAATTTGCCCAGTGAATGGGGCTCCTTTTCAATTTGCTCAAACCGAGGAAGGCACACATTTATACCACTTGGTGTAATGGAAATGCTTGCCTTAATGCTGCTGTTTTCACAAACCATACAATGCCTTTTTTCTTCCCCTCGCTCCCCGTCCTCCCCCCGCATTATTTTGGTATGAAACAAAAGGCTATCTATGTGGTCACTCCACATGAACAAAAGCAGTTATGTAAAGCAAGAAAATGAGCTCCCAGCCAACTGGAATACCACACTGAATCGTTTAATTGCATAGTGTGGTTTGCATTTCTATCACATTCTCTTTAGTGCTGCCACATTCCTCCTCTACTTCCCATTTTAAACTCAAATGAATTTCCGCTCTCCTGGGTCCCTCATTCCTCTCCGTCCAGAAATGCTTGTTTTCTGACCACCCACAATGGTGCTAGTTCACTCTGTGATGTCACCAGGCTGCTAAATTCTAAAAATGCACATATTCAAAAAGGTTAAAAGGAAAATGTACTGGGATTTGGCACTGGGGGTGATTTGTGACTGTATGGCTGGGACCCAATCAAAGGAAGTCAGTTTGTTTAAGGGCATAGGCAATTCAATCAAAACAGACATGTCTTTTAAGGGCTTATGCTGTTGTTGTAGAAAGAAAAGAACACATTCCAAACAACATGTTTGCTTATGTCCAATAAAATAGAAAATATTTGGAAAAATAAAAAACATGTCGTAATGGAAAATCAGTTTTGAATTCATTGCATATGCCATTAAAGAGACTAAGTACATTTGATTGTCAGACAAGTGTCGCATGTCATTTTCACAGTCTGAAAGTTTGAATGTAGGAAGCATCCAATCAGTTGGTAGGAGGTCATCCGGAGTATTGAATCAATGCATTTTCCACATTTAAGTTTAGGATGCCAATTTTGAGCTTCCTGGCCTCTTCATGACTCATAAGTGTGTTTCACAGATGCAAAAAACAACATTCCTTTTCATTCATACAAAAACATGGATATAAACTTGTCCAGATTATCCAGGAGAGCTACCATTCTGCATTCCACAGCCCGAGAGTTTTTATGACACTGCCCAACATTACTTTCAGCGTTTACTCTAAAATATGAATAGGACCAGAAATCACTTGCTAGACAGTGTCTGATAGTTAATAAGTTCCTTCTGTATTCCATCATATGTCATCTAAAACTCAACAACAGTTTTTTCAGTAAGCAGGAAGAAGTGGGCTACCTGATCTGTCATTACATCTCTATACAAGTTGTGAAGCATGACTTTACACATGCAAACCCATTGAATATGCATGAAGGCCTATGCAGAGCGGTGTTCTGATAAAACATCATTTCTCATGTCCTGTGTACAGCCTCACCAATCGATGCAAGTAAACTGTCCTGATTGGCTGTTTATCGTCTGTCATTTGTTAACAGAACATCGCTAGACACGGTTGGTTTTTCAGCCAAATGTTTTCTAACAGATTGCCATCAGTTAAGCTACTCTTTATGTTACTCAGAACCGTTGACTCAACTGTTACCTAATGACTCAATCCGTAAAAGTACAATAGTACCAGAATAGCGACTCTTTGAAAAATAAATCAGCTTTTAGTTGTGAAAGACAACTATCATGCTAGCCATCTAGCTGTTTATCGATATATACGGAGACCAGACATTGTAGATTGCTAGGGAGCATTTCGAGTTAGCGATTAGTTGAGCTGTTAACACATCAAGTTAGCTATTCAGTTGACGTAGGTAGATAATTAGCTTGACACAAGAATGTAATTTCTGAATATTAGCATGGATACAACAGTAACAACAGTTTTTTGAACATCATGCAAATGACTATATCCACAACAGTGCAGGCAACAATGTGTTAAGCTAACACTTTGATTTAAATTGATTTGTGAAAGCTAGCTAGTTATGTAGATATGGTCTTCATATCGGGCTAATCATAGATACAATCAATAACCGCGACACTGTCTCTGTCCCATTTCTCCTCTGATTCTGTGGAGGCCCTTAAAATGCTCTGCACCTTTCTATGGGGGCTCTAAAATGGCTGCTTCTGTATGTCATAGTCAGGAGTTTCTCAGCTCAAAATAGCCAGCATGTTATCCTGCGAGTTAATGACCAGTTTAATTTTTTATCGTACAACGAGACGAACTTATATTTCCCTGCTGTTGTTCTCCTAGTTCTATTTCTATATTTCATCCTCATCCTGTTTCATTCAGATGCAGTAAAATAAAATGAGAAACACCTGGGCCATTATATCATGCAACATATGTTGTCTGGTTCCCAGTGTTGTATCAGCCCATGTAAGACCAACTGCTGATGTTTTATTGTTGATTGGTGCCTGCTTTAAGAGTTTTGTGACTAATTCCCCTGACATTCTACCTCTCAGCATTTCAGAAGGCCTCTTCCCTTCCTTCTTGTTTAGAAAAATGTGGATTTATGGTTTTTCTGTAGGTAATGCATGGTCATGTTTTCCCTTTAATAATGTAGCCACAGTCACAAGCAAAGACCAATGGCGTACATGGATAAATATGATGTTTCTCATTAATGTCATCTCTCTGTATCTCAGGAAGCTGCTCTTGATGATAAGCAATTTGTTTTTTGTGTATGCACACACACACACACACACACACACACACACACACACACACACACACACACACACACACACACACACACACACACACACACACACACACACACACTTAACCTGTATAGCATTTAGTAACAAGTCAATGAAATTGGCTGTTAATTATTGCTAACTGTTAATTAGTGGCTTTGAATGTTAGGCTTGAGTAAATTCTTTCTCGTTAGCTGGACATAGGTTAATGGGGCCAGTTAGAACATAAATAAATAAATAGTTGATCATAGTTGACAGTGCAGCAATATTTTGTAGGCGATGAACAGTGAATTAAAGGTAAGGTATTGGTTCTTTTGGCATGGAATATATGAAGCTATATGAATTTATGTAGCAAATATGGCCCGTTAGCCTAAGGTTTTTACACATTCCATATAGCTTACATATCTATGCCATATTTCATATGGTAAAACTGCTTACAGATTTTTAAAATATATGGTGATAAAGCTTGTTGTAATGTATGTTGAAAACACACATATGAATACACTCACATTAAATGAATAACTTTTGCCTATATTGTTTTACTGTATATATTACAATGCTGTATGCATGTTACAGTGTATTTCTTATTCTGAACCTTCATGCACCCATTCATACTTTAAAGATAATTTATTTTTGGATTTAGTCAAGATGTATTTGGATTTTGTCTATCTATTTGGACAGTGTCATGTGAAACTTCTTCCAAACTCCTCTTGCTTACTAATATTTACTCAGCTGTGAACTGATCATACAGGATGTGAGGTAATGGAGTATGTGGTTACATTTTAAAGACAGGTGGTAATATACTAATTACATTTAGAAGAAACAAAATATTAATCACACACTGCTACTGTCTTTTTCAATATGTTGTCTTACTTTGAAAATGAAAGCAGAGTTATACTATTTTCATATAGCTTAAAGTTTATTCTTCCCATGGAAAAAAAAAGGTCAGTGGAAGTTAATAATTAATAATATCAGTTGGGACAGATCAATAAACAGTGCAGACAGTCTGTTACCAAAGTCCAAACATTGCTATTTTTGTTACATGAGCAGACTGCTTACCTTTCTTTTCCGTAATTTAACAGCACCGTCTTCAGCCTTTTGATCGTTTAACTCAGCTTCTGTCTCTGTGTTTTTTGTGGAACATGGCACCTCACTCGCATCCACTTTTGAGATTGCGTTGTTTGATTCCTCTGGTGCCTTTGAGCATCCCGCCTCTTCAACACAACAGCCTTCATTTACCACATCCACTCGTACTTCAGGTTTATCACGCTCTGTCGTTTTGGCATCAGCTGTGTCAGAACTTGGCTCCTCATTGATCATGCTGATATTTAAATTTGCAGCTTTCCATTCTCCTGGGGTGTTGGGGACATGCATCACTTCAGAAAGCAGCGTCACTGATCATATCGGCCTCAGAGTTGGGATTGTTACGTTCCCCATTACGGTTTTCTCGCTCTCATTGTCAGCACTGGGTGATAGTTGGTGGCACAGTGTGGCAAGGCCTCTGCTTGGCCACTGGCCTCACATGGGATTGCATCATTTTTTGAAACGTTGCCTAATTCCTCAGTGGGCTTTGCGTCGACAGTGTCACCAGGACATGGGTCGATGCGAATGGCGGCCCTCTCCTTTTCGCATTCCACGGAAGTGAGGTGGGTGGGTCCCTCGTCACTGCTGTCTCCGCTAGACCCGTGGCCAGCACGAGGCCCTCCTCGAACGGTGATCTCACCGTGTCATCGCTCCTCTCTGATCCGTCCTCAGAGCAGCTGCCATCGTCTCCTGTATCCACCTCTTCCCCCGGCGTTTCGGCAGGGGGCAAGCCGTCTCCAGATGTCTGGGCGTCTCTCGGCCCAGTCCGTTCAGGCTCAGCAGGGCGTGGGCTGCTGGAGCCAGATCTTCCGTCGGGAGAACTTCCATCAGGAGATTTATTATCAGAATGATGGACCAGTGTCTCTGTACCACTCTCCACAGACAGAGAGTGACTAGGGTCTTGGTGATTGGCGTTTTCATCCACATCCACAGTGTTCGCTTGGGCGTGTGTGAATAAAACTCTGTCAGTGCAAAAGTCACCATGGCAACATTCGGGCAGCGATGCACATCTCTCCCTGCGTCCAGATTTAGAGTCTTCTGCACCTGACTTGCGCCCATTGTACGCAATTCCATGAGAACAGAGGATGTCAAGATCATCAAAACTGTATTGTAATCCTGTCCTAGGGGTCACATGTTCCTCCCAGCTTCTTTTCCTTACAGCAATAGGCATGGCTTTTTGGGTGACTCATGTGTTGGTATTTGCCATAAAGTTTGTGCAAAATCCAGTCAAAATGGAGCACTCAGATGTTGGCTGAAACAGAGAAAAATAGAATATCTGAGCAAGGAAATGACTCAGGTTTTCTTCTTCAAGTGAAAAGTTGCAGTTACGCTAAGGTAGTTTATGCTCTTTGAATTGCAAGATAAAGATCTACAGAATAGTGTTTCATAATACAAAAACACTAATATAGCTGCTGTGATATAGTAAAATAATAAGCACTGTTACTTTTCATTATAACATTCTGGGTATCAAGTGTTATTTGTTATCGTGAACTATGAAAACATCTGATGCATGGCAAGACATATTGAATCGCATCAATCGAGCCTGACAGAGCACTTACTCCAGAGTAGATTTTTGCTCCGTTGTTTGTTTTAATAAGTGCTAAATTGTCACAGATCCCTGCTGGTCAAGAACGTATATTTTCTTAGACCCTGTCAGTTAAAAGTACATGAGCGAGTGAACGTTCTGTAAAAGACCTGATCAGGCTTTCATTATGGAAATCAAGCTGTTTACAAATGGATACAGCAAGCACAGTTCAACATGTGTGACAATCACATATGTTCACTAGATGACATTGTAAAGTGCCCATTAATGATCCAAAACCTACACAATGCCATGGAAAGACATACAATAACCAATTGATAATTGATGTTATATTATATTATTATATCTCATTTCTAAAGTAAGTTAATCATAAATAAAATAATAACCATTCTTTAATACCTCTATATTGAGATGCAGCTATAAAGTAAGAATTCATGTTATTTAAAAAAAGAACATTTTTATTCATATCAAAATGTCTTACCTTCTTTATGAGAAAAAAGTATTCAACAAATAATAATAATAAAAAAAAACATTTTAATGGCAGGTGAGAAAAATCTCTGAAGACACTCAATGGAGAGTTTTAGCTGTAATGTTAGGAAATACCATCGACTGCATAATCGTAAATTTCTGTATCCTGGACACTGGTAATGGACTTCTTCTACTCTGTCCTTTTTCCTGTGTGAAAGTAAACCCTGGACCCTGCTGCTGGAGGGAGATTTGGTTGTTTGAGTTAACTGTCAATATCCCTGCCTACAGATCTCAGTCCAGCAGTTTGTTTGACAGGGTCCAGGGCTGGCCAGACTACCTGGAAGTGTTGTCTGCCTTAGAACAGCTTGCTCATGTTTTAGTGACAAAGGACACCGTGGAGGTGGTTCCACTCCGGAATAAATGAGTATGAAGTTTCTTTACACGTCTTTAACATGTGGTTCCAAACATCCTTGAGCTTGTTTTTTTACACCGTTTGAGTTACTGCAATTCCTTTGAATAAGAAAAGAAAACTCTTCCAAAGCCAATAGTTGTGAACAAAATCTATAATGAGCTCTGCGAATGAGAAAAGGAAACTGTGGGAACATCTCTGAGAAAGATATTAAAAATGAATGAAGTGTCATGTAATATTTATAGCAGTTCCCAGTTTAAGAGAAGACCATCAAACAAAATGTGCTGCGCAAACTGAAAGTTCTTCCTCTTAGATATTCCCAATCCAAGTTAAACGCGTCCAGTTTATGGAAATTCCTGTAGTTACCTTCCCTGAAAAGCCTCCAGACCCACACAAATCCGGTGCTGTAAAAGCCGAAAGACAGTCTCCATCTTGATCACATTAAGATTTTGCTGACACTGAACACTTGTAGCGCAGTGTTCCCCTCCAGCCGGACAAGCCGTCTGAATCATGTCTCTAGGACGGCCCACATCTTTCACGTTCGGCTCTCAGCTCAGCTTTGCTCCCAGTCTCAGCTGTTTATCTTTTCTGCTTTCTTCTTCTCTCGGAGAGAAAACTTCCTCCAAGTCACTCCAAGTATCTCTCAGGCTGGGAACAGATCTCGGCGTTTGGTTTTGATTAAAAGCAGACATGCAGCTTTGTAAAACTCAGGATAGAAGCCAAGGGAGATTGCAATGTTTTTTGGCAGTAATTTCTAAGCTTTTTAAGAGTTGCCTGTAACTGTACAAGCATCCTTGCAAAAACAGAAGAAAAAAATACATTGAGACACGTTTATAGACATTCCTGGAGAATGTGCCACTCTTGCAAAAACACAAACTTGGCTAGTCTCGGTTTGGAGAATTTCAGACAGATTTAGACAATGTGATATTTAAAGAACTATAAGGGTGACTTTTTTCCCCGAGTTTCAAAAGAAAACAACTCTAAAAGCTGTTGCTGAGTGCATTCACAATCCAAAAATAGGCATGCCCACAGCTGGACCAGTACACATTATGCATTTAAGGTCATTTCTCATCGTATTAGAGCTGCTTATGAGGGCAACTAAATAATAATATATATTAAATGACATTCACCAACACCACATATTCACTGTTTGGAAGCAAATGTCTTTTATTTGAAAATGAGCACATCTGTTTGGAAACGTGTGATACATGACTCAATGAAATATATCAAACGCATGTGCTCATTGATTTCATGAGAAAACTTAGCTGTTTGATATAAAAACCATGAAAGATAAAACATCTATAAACAGTGATTTACATGGATATACACATCAACAAACACGTACACACAATAAAGCACCAATCAAACACCTACAGTCCATTGATTAATTGTAATGTGATAAATACAACCACAAAGAGCATCTCACAGAGCTCTCAGGAAATATATCAGCCCACCACAGGGTTGGGAAACCATCTGGTTGGCAGGACTGGGGTGGATATAGACGTATCACAAAAGGTTTGGGACGTCTGTTAGTGACCACGGGAGGGATCCTAGGAAGCGTTATCCGACCCCTCGGGGCTGTCCGCATCCCACCTGGCAGCCATTACAGAATCATCATTCTATCAGCAGCGCTGTGCTCTGGGCCAGATGGACTTCCAGGCATTTCATTATGTTTAGCTAAGATCCCTGGTGGGGTAGTGCATCTTCCTGTTTGCGCAGTTCCTTACAGCTCTCCCAGGAAATGAGCCCAGGCTAGAGAAACATCATTGAGGCTTGGCTATTGGCTGCCTGACTCCAGCAACAAATATGAGGGAAAAAAAAAACAAGAGGAGACAAAAAGAAAACTTGCCCATTCCTAAAGACATGAACAATTCTATCATTTTTTGAACAAACCTTCTGTCTTGTAAACATATGTGTGAGTATATGAATTGTAACATATGTTAGTGTGTGTGTTTGTTTCTGTGTGTGTGTGTGTGTGTGTGAGTGTGTGTGTGTGTGTGTGTGTGTGTATGTGTGTATGTGTGTATGTGTGTGTGTAGGGGGGGTTGTATTTGAAAAACTCCTGGAGTTTTAATAGCCTCTCCAATAATATGGCAGTAGCAGCTGTGATTTGCAACTTTTTAAACACAACTGAATTATTGTAATATTGTATGGCAGCCAATGTGGGTTTATGCAGTCTTGCTGAAGTCCACAGCAGGATACGCTCCAGCACAGTCCCAGCCCAACTGGACACGGAGGGTCTCCGTCTCCATGATGAAAAATGGCACATGCAGTCTCTGTTATAACCACCATTATTTACTGTAGCCTACAGTAATAGCTTACCCATGACCAAGGATGTCATGAGCTTAAATGTGTTCCAAAGGAAATCTCACATTTTCATTCCATGTTTTCACTGTCTAACATACATGTCCCAAGATCTGTCAGACCATTACATACAAATCAAATGCTTTAGTTTTTTAAAATTATTATTCTAGATCATTCGAAAAACCTGATGGGCTTCCAAGTGACGTCAACTGTGTTACTCAGTGGCATGGGAATATGACTCACTCCCTTCTGCAGCGTTGGGATGGGTGTGCTCTTTGGCTTTCCCATGTCTTACGTGGCATTGCCAATAACCAAACAGTAATGCGCTTTCTAATATTCTCTTCAACAGTTCCTCCTTAATGTAATTACATGTATTTAATTTTAGAGCCCATTTGATCCTCCTCGAAGAAGGAGTAAAAAGCATGACCTTTGCAAATAATTTATTTCCTGAGTATGCAACATTAGAAGCTCTACATGTACAGTTAACTTATTATTAGTATTTAGTAGACTGTTAATAGGAGTGACTTACAAAAGTGCATCCAAATAGGTAGACAACACAGTAGTAGCAATTGATCCATCACATACAACTACCCATAACATAGTTAAGTGCCATAGAAGGTGCAAGAAGGAGAGGAAAAGTGAGCATGGGGGTGTAGGGATATGTGAATGACAATACTTTAGGAGTTGGGACATCTTCAAAGAATTCTGAATAATGTATTGAGATAAGTGTAGCAACCTGTGCTCGCAGTCCTCTCTGCATGAATGGGCTAATGTTTTGTGTGCACTGTATGGTGAACAGAAACACTGGTATTTACCTTTCCCAATATTGCTACGCACTTTATTTCTAAATAAAATGGAACTGTAATTTATACATTCTGCAGCTGTTCAACCACATTTGGTATTTTTTTTTCAACCACCTATTTCAGTGCTTTGTGCATGAGTCAGTGAACCCATTCATTACGCATTCACTGAAGCCTTGGACATTTGACGCTGAGCTATAATTTGGACCGACTCAAGGAAACTATTCCTCTAATGGGAAAATATCCCAATAAACACAATCTTTGAGCTTAGGTAGTAAACTGCTGTTTATTTTACTGAGTTGCTGAAAGTCCTGGGTTTGCGGTGGAAACGAGAGGCAGCTTGTCTAAAGTGTTTGCATTGTGTCGGGGTGATCACATCTGAGATGCTGTGAGTGAGGAGGCGTAAGAACTTAATTGAAAAAGAATGGCATTTATTCACTTTGAGGAGATGTTTTGGGCATGCTTTTCTCAGGGTCAGAACCCCTTAGTAAAGTGTAGTAGCTGTAGTTGTTCATCATAGAGTTTATTGGCTAATATGAATGTTCCTGTTCATCTGTGCTCATTTACCTTGTACATGTATGTTGCATAAAATTTAAAATATGTGACATATTTATAACTGATACACCAATCTAGTTTTGACAGTGCAGGAATTTAAATACATTGGGCCTCATGCATAAAAAAATCTTGAATTTATCTTACTTTTGTTCTTAAGAAAAGACTCACTGTGGTTGTTAGCCAAACATTTATTGGTTAATCCAAATTTCATCATGATAGCCCTACTCAATTGGCGATTTGACACATGATTGTATAATAAACATCTAGTTATTAATATGAGGTCCGTAACTCCTTAGATTGCCTTTGCATAGGGAGTAAAGCATTCTGAGCCGAAACCTCGTCAGCATGTGCCTTCATACATTTTTCAACGTTATACATGTGTTGAGAATGAGGCCCACGAGCAGCATAACTGATATATTGATGACATTTTCTAAATTTAAAGCTAAATGGGAAATTAAAAATTGTGCTTTGGAAAATTTCATCACTACTCACTCTTGCATGTCATTAACCCAAAAAAATAATGTACATATAAATTAATAACAAAAAATCTAAAAGTTAGCATAGCCTGAAGGGTTGTGACAACTTTTCAACACCCTGCTCAGTTTTCCATTCTGTGTTCTCCTATTTTTCAAAGAGTAATTATTTGTGTATGCAGAAGATTGTTGTCTTGCTGTTCAGTAGGGGGTAATTTAGCTCCCTGCAGCAGAGTTACCTGGTGTGAGCTTTCCCTCTGCTTCTGCCCCCTTTGGTTAATTACGGGATGATGAAAAAGAGGCACTGACAGTGTTAGTCTTCTCCTTTGAATGTGCCAACCTTTGTGTCTGTCTCCAATTAGGCAATTAATGGTGTCACTCTGAATACTGTGTGGGGGTAGGTGGGTGAGGGGTGGTACGGGTTAAGAAGTTTTTTCAGAATTATTACTTCCTTACGGAACCACGAGGGAATTCTACAAAAGGGAAACTATGCTGTCAAGTAAAGGAAATGTAAATCAGGTAGACTCCTCTGTTCTGCTAATGTCACAGAGCAGAGTGGATGTGTGACAATGATTTGTGGTATAGGTGACCCTTCAGGTCTCTAATTGCGATGCACCTCGCAGGCGTGAAGACCAGGTGAGTCAGAGAGAAACACTACGGGGAGGGAGGTGAGAGGGCGCTGAGGTAAAGGGTGACTCATCTGTGTGGTGACTGTCCCTCCGTCACCTTATGGGATGCCAGGGTCAGGGGAAAAATGACCCTTTTACCGAGCCTTTATAGTCCTCTGCGCTCTGCGCTCCCCTCCCCCAGCTGACAGTCCTTAAGTGGAGTACAGAGGGCTCAGAGGAAACAGTCTCAAATTCCTCACCGATATAGTTTATTATTGGAAAATTCCAGACTAAATTGTGAGTATGGCAGATATGGATTCTCACCCTTATAGGAAACCTTAGTGATACTTTTGGTGTCTGTGAATGATCAAGGCAAGCCTCCTTGGTTTTCAGCCCATATTGAGAGTTTCAGAGAAAAGCTGTACATTCAGTTTCAGGTCTGCTCCAGTGGGTTGACACTGCACTTAACTAAAACTGTATATATAATACAGCTTTATTGTAGATATACAATACGATCTGAAAACCCACTGAATGTTCCCTTCAGTTCACTGAAGACTACACTGTAAAACCCAACAACTTCACAATACAGAATTGGTTTGAGGAGGCTGATTGCCTTTGACCATTTGAGTATGACAGCTTGATGAGTTTAAATTAAAGGTGTTACTGGCCTCTGGTAACTTAAACTTATTTAGGTGCTCTAATCAACTGGCTGGAAGCAGTCAGTCTCCTCAAACTATTGGGTTTTACAAGCTGAAGAGAAAAAACACATTTAACCCCCACAATTGGTATGTCTGTTCCTGCTTGTTTAAAACTATGACTACTTTAAAACTACTGCCCACCAACTAAAAAAAAATAAATATTTTTCTTATTTCCCCCATTTGATGGTCATAAAGTTTTTTTTTTTGGATAAATAAACACAATCCCTATAAATTCACATTTGTCAATGAGAAAATGAGTGAATACATGGAAGCTGAGACTGTGAAGCCTGTGTAAAGAGAGGAGGCACAGAGCTCATTTGTGACGGTGGGCAGACGGGCAGGCCGATGCCGGCTGCAGCAGGAACAGTGCCAGTGGGGAGAGAGAGCGTGCTCAGACTCTCGCCTCCTTTTGTTTTTCCATTAGAACTTAAAAGGTACTATTACTGCCATCCAGACAGTCTGTAATTGGCTCCATGCTGTTGATGTCCCTGATTACAGAACCCCGGGCATCAAACGAGGGGAATGGAAAGATATGGACCAATCAGGGGGCCTGGCAGTGATGTGAAAGCAGCGCCATGCCGACTCTGGACCTCTGAGCCGGTGCGATGACTTTAACAGCCTTTCCCATCTTTGGATGAGAGAGGCTGCTGATCAGAGCACTGCAGTTTGGCTGGAGGATACACGCTGTGTGTGTGAGAGAGTTTGTGTGTGTGTGTGTGTGTATATGTGTGTGTGTGTGGGAGGTGGGCTGGGGGGTGGGGGTGGGGGGTGGGGGTTGCAGATTTGATTTGGAGCCATGGCGACCGTGGGAACAGGAAGAGGGGTTGATGA